>JAZFAV010000035.1:13665000-14265000 GCA_037954035.1 Rosalia funebris | reverse complement strand
TATTGATGATCTTTATCAGTTGCTCTCCAGAGAGTATTTCGAATAAGTCATAGCTTTACGGACGCTGCTAGACACTCTATATCCTATTAACTGCATGAGCCCGTGTTTGTCGTGTCCCTTTAGTTGCCCTGTCCGATAATATGTGAGTTTGCTGAGGTAATTTCATCTACAGAGACATCACCTAAGATAATAGCTTTTTAACATCTTTGACTTTTAGTGATAACGGGATTGTGTAGTAAGCTATAATTACTGTATACGATACTATATTTCTTCTCTGGGAAGAATATTCGTTAGATTACTTGGCGGTTAGTTTGCTTTGTCACCGAAAATGTTAAAATTAAAGTACCGAAAGCTACAACACTTGTTTTAATACCACACCAGATTAAGTGTTGTAATGACTTATGTTGGTACATAAAAGTTAGATACGTTTGAATATAATATTCAAGTATGTATGTGGATGAGAGGTACATAAACATAATTGACTGGCGTTCATTGTTAATTGCGGTATCTAGTAGAATTAAAGAATTTAGTTACTGGGTTAAATTAAATAAACAATAATTAACCTTTGGGTAATTTCAAATTAACGTTAACAAATTGATATTTAAATATGGTAAGATACATTACCGGAAATTATATCAAAATAATATGTACAGAGTGGTTCAAATTCGATTCGAGGAATCCGAGCTAGTAGCCGACATGTGTTGTGTTGTATGTCCCAAAAATGAAGTAAAACTCCCCCGTAATGGAGATAGATGTTAAGATAAGAGTAATGGATGGAGTTAGATGTTAAGTATGTTTCGTAAAAATGTTGGGGGGGGGGGGAGAGTAATGGGGGTTGGGTTACATTCTACCTTACACTTTATCCTTCTAGGGTCAACCCATGAGTATCTGTGGGACTATTCCGAATATATTCATTTTTTTTTTATTTTCACCTCGATGCGATCGAAAACGATGGACCGATGCGGGTGGCATTACACCTATGTTACTTCTCTTGGCGAATATTATTTGTGGTGAAAATTTCATAACACTTAGTTGACCGGTGTATGAACCTATTCGGAACATAGAAACAGACAAACATTCGCTTTTAACTATATAGATATCCAAAAATATAATGCGGATTCTATCACTGCTTTCTATCTTTTTCCGTTTTACAGATCAAGAGCGCTACTTAAAAATCTGCACTTTAAACTGACCGCTGCATCTCAATATTCAAGTGTCGGATTAAAAAATGTAGTTATTATACAGGATAAAAATACATTTTGATTGCTATTTAAATATACTTTACAATTACATATAATATGCTATATATTATTAAAATATTGTGATAATAGTCATATAATTAGGGGCGTAGTGTACATGGATGCGAGTAATGTGTCGCATCCCTTAAAAAATTGGTAAATTAGTGTTATTTAAAAGTTATTATAATTTTTTAATTATTTTAAACCGACCGAAAACATATATTATTTACTTTAAACGCTACCATCAACTTTTTTTTTTTCAAATCGGCCGTAAAGGCGCCTGAAATAATTGGACTCGCGTTACTTGCTGCAGTGCTGAAATGCGATGATCCACGTTACATCCAAGCTACGCGTCAGATGGGCGAAAATGTGTGAAAATGTTACGCAGTCAATAGTGGAACCTACAGTGGATGTTGTCGTTATTTCCGGACTCAGTTATGCGATTTTGTGAACGCATCTTGGCGACTGTCGCCATAACATAAGAAAGATTTGGAAACGCTGTTTCAGGTAATTGTGGAAAATGAAAATGAGGAATGGGATCGAGAAACCGTTATTTGTGCTACAGGCCCTTTAACTTTATTGCGCGACTTTGATTTTCATTTCGTAGTAGTGTTTTCTACAATATTCCCACATTCCGAGAGCCTGTTTAAAATTCTACATTAGTTACTGCAATAAAAAGATCGCCGATATCAAATTACATATTCAAAAAATGAGAAACGAGTTTAGTGGCATTTAGGGCCGTATGGACAGATTTGTGTTAGAAAATCAACCACCAAGTAAAAGAATGCGTTTGACTTTAATTCCTGAAGAAGATAAGAAAAACACTTCTGCACGATAGTTTTATGAATTTTTGGACGTTATTAATTTGAACATTAGTGAACGGTTTAGTGAAATTTCTAAACTCAAATTCTTAAATCCAGATTCCACATAATTTACCTCATTCGTGAATCGTTTTCCTGACGAACTTTTTTCTTCTTTAGTAGATACTATGGAACATCCTTTGACGCAACGCGTTTAAAAAGTGAACATTCAGTGATTTATAGTGATCCCAGTATGAAAAAGATTACTGTGTTTGAACTTCACCAATATATTATATTATGTCCTTTCAATTATCTTCGGTTTTCCGGGAGTTATCAAAGTTATGTCGTTTAATTTTGACTATTCCTGCCACACGCAGTTCCCCGGAAAGATCATTTTCATGTTTAAAGAGAATAAAGACTTGTCTGCCATATTCTCAAACGCAAGAAGGACTGTCAGCTTTAGCATTAATACACATTGAAAGTGCCTTGTTAGAAGATATGAGATCGTCTCCAACATTTGAAGAAACAGTGATAGACGTTTTCGCTGGACAGACAAAAACCGAAGAATTAATCTTCATTTTAACAATTAGGATATATACCTCAATATAATCATTTTAGGTTATTATCTTTTTTTAGTTTTACCATTTTCATATGGTCTATCATACATCTAACTACACCTCTTCCCCTTATAACACTTTTATCACATCCCTACATTCTTTTCTCACGCTGCGCTCCTGCGTATAATTATAGCATATACCATGTTAGGTGTTTCAAGACTATGATATTTACTTACAATTATGTAAAACGATAAATATTTGTTATAATATAGTATTTTCTTGCATATATACTCTGTTTTAAAATAATTATATTGTTTAAAATGTTTCAGTTTGGTAACAGAGAAAAATATATGGTCAAGTGTTTCATATATTATGTAGTGAAAGTTCAAATTTAACTTCTAAACTTTACTTAGACAGATACGATTGTGTTTGTACATTTTAATTAAAACTATTGCCGTTTATAATATCGTTTTAAACATCCAGAAAGGAATTAGATAAATAACAATATATTTAAAAGATTATAATAAATTTCGAAACATTTTTATCTTTTTCAATACAGTAGCCGGCAAAAACTTATAAGCCGAAAAGATAATCCTTATTAATTTAATGAATGAAATCTGTAATGTCTTAAATATCACGGTGTGTCTTATATTATAATTCCCTGCATAATTTTGGAAAATATTATTTTAATTGTGGCAAACTTATAAGTACATATTAAATACAACGAAGTACTCACAAATATTCGTTTTGTGCAAGTAATATACAATATGGTGGAAATATTTACACAATATTCATAATTTTGTTATTAAATGATTTTTCTAAAAACTCTGATACATGTTAACTTTATTTTTTTAAAATACATGGACTGACGTAAAAATAAAACTTTTTCAGATTCTGGGTTTGACCTGTGACGTTATAGTAGTCCCTTCTTTTTCATTCAAATTTAAACAAAAATGAGTACTTTGAAGTTATACAAATACAATAGTTTCCTATTTACCGTTTATAAGATATAGGGTTTTCCATATTAATTTTATTTTTAATATTAAAAACATAAATCAAACTAGTTTGTGACAGAAAAAGGCAAATTATTATCCAATAAAACATTTTATTTTTATAGACAAAAAAATAACAAAAACTATTCTACATAAAGACTGTTGAAAAAATATCAGATTACTAAGGTGAATCCCGATACCGTCACTGTTAAGTTGTATTTAATGAGTTATGTAGTATGAATAGAAATACAAATAAACAGAACGGGAGAGAATTGACGTGATAATGATATTTGGATATGCTACAGATTAAGATCTCACAAGAGGGTTTGTCAGTTGTTTACTCAAGAACACCTTGTTAGATGATTTATCTCGGTATAGAAAATGGCAGTGTTACTGATTTATCACGGCAAGGTAGACCTGAAGTCAGTGAAAGCATTAGATTAAACGTATTGCCTAAAGTTTAAAAATATCCTCACAATTTTACTAGACAATTAGATTTAAACAATTACCGCGACCATTCAAGAGTTGGAAAATTGTAAAAAAAAGAAAGTGTAATCCTTATAAGCTACATCTAGTACAAGAGTTGAATGAAAGTGATCCAGATTATCAAGAATATGATTGTTGTGTTGTGATATTGTTACGTTGTGACAAAAATACCAACTTTTTGAAGTTTCTTTTGAGGAAGGACTTCTTCCTTGAATGAAGCACTGAATCCCCATATCTACAGAGTTGGTCTTAAGAGAATCTCCTGTATTTAAAATTGCTTACCCAGCATTAAGGAATTGTAAAGATATTGACACTTTGAAGAAAATTCGACTGCTGTTAGATATTTTTAATTTCTAAGTTTCGATTTAGTTCCAGCTTTAGCAGTTTTTTACCAAAACAATGAGAATGATGATGTAATCCACTAATGAATTTGATTTCAATATTGCTGAGCCTCTCCCCATTTTGGTGGTTATTTCCTTACGATACATCCCTGACAGACGGATAGGGGGACCAAGACTAACCAGATAGCCACTATTTAAATCTGATGTGGTCTTAAATTTCTTCCTGGGAAGATATTTAAGAGTCCCAGGTCTATTTTAATAGGTTACATATTTTAAAGAATCTGAAGTAATGGAATCGAATAGAAAAGGAAAATGTCTCCTCAAAATTATAGAATATTGAATAGAATATATTTACATGCATACTAGCCAATATCAGATTGTTAATGGAGGACACTTTAAGCAGGTTCAAAATATCTGTCAAATCTGAAAGCGGTATATTGAAACTATCAAAATGTCTAAAAAATGCCATTTATCTTATAAATCGTAAATAAGAAATCTTTAATACGGGATATCATTGTATGTAGAATATTCAAGGAATTAAGTTTCGCTAAAAAGAAGAAGAGGTTGAAATAAAAAAAGACTGTAGCTCAAATACAAAATTTGACAAAAATTTTCCTTTTTTCAGTTGATGTATTTTAAAAAATAACGTTAATGTGTTTCAGAATTAAAAAAAATCATTTAATTACAAAATTTTGAATATTGTGTAAGAGTATCATCACATTGCATTGTAGTATGTATTTTTGTATTATATATTTTGTGTTGTACTGTTTGTACAAAATATTTTCAATTGTGAAGTCACAGGTTAAAACCGTTTTATTACCCAAATAAAAATAATATAATTAATAAAAAATCATAATTAAAAGTCATGACAGAAATAGTATAAAAGAAAATACTATTATCTACTATACCGCTATTGATTTTCATTAAATCACCGTTGAATGAAATATTTTCACTATTAAGTTTGCGTAAGGATATAAAAAATGAACGTCTAATAATTTTAGGTTGTCAGCATATAGTAAAAACTAAAAATACATGGGTAAGTGCCGTAAAATATAAAAAGATAATTTTATCATGTAAGAGGGTGTGTTTATCCCGCCCGACCGTAAATATGGTCGCAAAACCAGCGGAATGGTGCTTTGGCTGTCGAGCGGAGCGCTCGTAAAATTGAACACTCCTTAAAATTAACTGCTAATAAATTACCCAAACTCCAGTGTTCGATTAACGCAACCATCCGCTTTTGTACCTCCACAATGATTTATTGCTGGGAGATAGTAAGATCGTGCCTGCTGTCACTCCTATTTCTTTAATTAAATTAGCACTGTTTCATTTACGGCTAAAGTAATGAGGGAACATTGCAATGAAATATATTATACGATAAAAATTGTGTGGGAATTTGGTATATGGCTTGTAATCATCATGTAAGGATTACATTAATTTAATCAGGGGCGTAGCGTACATGGATGCGAGTGATGCGTCGCATCCCTTAAAAAATTCGCCAATTAGTGTTATTTAAAAGTTCAATTGATTTATTCAAATATTACAATTTTTTAATTATTTTTAACTGACCGCAAACATACATTATTTACTTTAAACGCTACCATGAACTATGTTATTTCAAATTGGTCGGGAAGGCGCCCGAAATTATTGGACTCCCGCATTACTTGCTGCAGTGCTGAAATGCGATGGTCCACGTTACATCCAAGCTACGCATTAGATGGGCGAAAAGATCAGTGAAAAGGTTATGCGATTATGTGAACGCATCTTGGCGACTGTCGCCATAACATAAGGAAGATTTGGAAACGCTATTTCAGGTAATTGTGGAAAATGGAAATGGAGAATGCAATTGAGAATCCGTTATTTGTGCTAGAGGCCTTTTAACTTTATTGCGCAACTTTGATTTTAATTTTTTCTTAGCAGTGTTTTCTGAGAGTCTGTTTAAAATTCCGCAGACAAAAATATCAGATATTAGTTACTGCAATAAAAAGATCGCCGATTTCAAATTACATATTCAAAAATTGAGAAACGAGTTTAGTGACATTTGGGACCGTATGTACAGATTTGTGTTAGAAAATCAACCACCAAGTAAAATAATTCGTTTGGATTTAATTCCTGAAGAAGATAAAAAAAAGCACCTACGCACGATTGTTTTATGAAATTTTGGACGTTATTACTTTGAACATTAGTGAACGGTTTAGTGAAATCTCTAAACTGAAATTTTTAAATCTAGATTCCACACAATTTACTTCATTCGTGAAACGTTTCTCTGACTAACTTTTTTCTTCTTTAGTAGATATATATGGAATATTCTTTGACGCAAATCATTTAAAAAGTGAACTTTCAGTGATTTATAGTGATCTCGATATGAAAAAGAGCACTGTGTTTGAGCTTACATATTATGTCCTTTCAATTACCTTCCGTTTTCCCGGAGTCATCAAAATTGTGTCGCTTAATTGTGACATCCTGCCACAAGCAGTTCCGCGGAAAGATCATTTTCATGTTTAAAGAGAATAAAGACTTATCCGCGAAATTCTCAAAAGCAAGAAGACTGTCAGCATTGGTATTAATATATATTGAAAGTGCTTTGTTAGAAGATATGAGATCGTCTCCAACATTTGAATAAGCAGTGATAGACGTTTTCGCTGGACAAACAAAAACCGAAGAATTGATCTTCATTTTAAAAATTAGGATATATACCTCGGCATAATCACTTTAGGTTAGTGTCTTTTTTATCCATTTTACCATTTTCATATGACCTATCATACATCTGACTATACCTCTTCCCCTTATAAAATTCTTATCACATCTCTAGATTCTTTTCTCACGCTACGCCCCTGATTTAATATAGTGCACATTTGAGTAGTAATGTCTACATGAGATATATTTCGATTACTGCCTTTTCATCTATCATCATATCTTCTCTGAAATACTTCACTTCGATGTTATGTATCCGATGATGAGAGACACAGTATAATTAGTGTTTGCAGTGCTAGTGTTGTGGAATATTTATTTTTTTAAAATTATGCAAATAAAAAAAATTATTTACTTTTAAAATATTTTTTTGTACTACTTACTCCTATTTCCTTACCATCGATTATTCTAATACACCTGTTATCTGTACGAATCTCCTATTTACCTATATAATTTGTATTTTATTATTTTTATATACAGTACATTAGAAAGGTAATAAATTCAGCATCTTTAATAGTATGCATTGTTCAACAATATCCTTGAACAAGTCGAGTTCATTTTTGTGTTTTTATCTAAGATGGCATTAAATATTCTTGTATCAAACGTGTTGTCAGTCACTTAAATAAGTAAACATGTTATTGGAGAAAAAAGGAATAGAAAATAGCAACCATGATGCATTAGGATGTAGTAATGAAAAGCTAATGCACATAGAAGTTTATAGTACAAGTTCGTCAAGAATAGGAACAGGTCTCAAAACTGCGATATTGGACTGCCCACGAGGTGCGCAGTAAATAGCCTGGTCTTTACTCAGTCGCATTGAGACCTTCGAACAGTGATGTATGTGCAATGTGAATGTACACAGAGACGATCTAGACGCGCGTCAAATGCATTCTTTTCCCTTCGAATGTTGCCTCACTGTTTCTTCTACGCATACATGAGAATCTTACACGTTTACCTATTCTCGATGAGCAGGATGTACAATATAAAATATGGGACTCTTAAATATCTTTCAAGCACCCGACGTATTAGACTTCTGCGATGAAAATAACTTAAATGTTTTGTTGTGCATCTATTAAAATTGGCATTGGATATCGAATAACCTACAGGCTTGCAGACAAACATAATATGTTTAATTTTTCAGTTTTAAAATTCTGAAGAGCCATAAGCATCATCAGCGACACATAAAAATTAATTTAGAATAAGAATTAAGTGAGAATAATCCAAATCTACTTCTTTTCTGACAAAATATTGCAGATATTGAGCGCGCCACGTTTTCTTTATACAAGTATAACGTTGTGAACAGACAAAATTGTAGATACTGAGATATTGATAGACGGAATTAGTTAATTGAGATACATACTCAATATGCACAGAAGAAAAATGTATTAACGGGTATCGTAGGAAGTAGAATTTTGGAATGGCATTTCTTTGAGGGGTCTTCGGAAATATTCGTTTACATTTTTTCTTCCGCAACGATTGCCTTAACATATGATGCTTTATTTCATCAGTCCTAGTACTTGCCAGATATTCCAACTAATGAAGTCTGGTTTCATCAAGATGTAGTATTGTTGCATTACATCAGAAATGACAATATTTAGATCGGAAGTGTCTAGGAGGTCAATTGAGAAGTCCTTTTCGACCTTGACCACCATATTTAACTACAGTGGGCGTTATCCTTTGGAGAAAGTTGAGAAAAGTGTATTTTACAATATTCTTTTTGTGTAATTGCACAATTTTCGTCATTCAATATTTTATAAATTTTCAGCCGCTATTTACAAAATATATGTAAAGCATGCCTACACTCTCGTAATCAGAAAGAGTTCATCTAAAATATATTAAAAAATCATTGATAGTATCATATCAGGAATTTGGATTGCACAATTTCCATTATACCAACAGGTTTGTAAGAGAAACATTAAATTTACGTGTTCGAGGATATTGCGCAACAGTGCACACTTAAATTACTGCTTTCATTATTGATTAGTTTAACGCACTATATATAATTATTTTAAACATCTATTAAAAACAATAATAAAATAATGAATTATGTTTACATGGTCTAATAATAAAGACATACCTAAGGAATACTAAAATATATCTCATAATGATACTGAATTTTAATTATACAATATTGTAAAAGTAGGATATTCACTAGAAATACCTACTTCACAATCTCATTCAATGCGATTCGATTTGTATTACTTTAATTTTTAAGTTGAGATATTCTTTATATAAACTACTGTCTATATATGCGTAACACCACGTATAAATTATAAATAATTTTAAATCTGTAATGATTGGAAATGAATACCAGATTATGTAATTTGGAGATATAATGAATAAAATATTAATAAGAGGCTCTGCATAAGCTTTCGTGAGTTCTCTTTTTTTCTGTTTTTAATTTTCTTTAGCATAATTCAGTTCTCTATTCCCGATATTCGGTCTCGGAACGATGATATGGAATTAATCAATTCTTGGATTGGAGTAATGAAAAAAATAGGGGCCCTTACTTCGACGTATTTTTGCTTTTGGTATTAAAGAATTGTTACAGCACTTTATTAAATTTTATGGGAACAATTATTTGCACGCGACGTCAATTATAGATCACCCCCAATAAATTTCGGTAAAAATAAAATTCGGTAATCTGGAAATTCTGTACATGTCAGGAAACTAATATCATAATATATTTATATAAATGTCAGTATCATGTATGACTTTAAGGAAGTCAGTTGTGTTTTTCTTTGAAGCCTCCGGCATATCGAAATATTTATATTATTTGGTGTGGAAAAACTGATATACCGACTTTGTTATGTACCATTGACGAAAAATGTAATGAGACACATTTTTTACGTTCCTCTGAAATTTAGGCAAAACTAAATTGAATTTAGAGTTAATTGCACTCTTGGTGCCTTGGTGTCATTATGGGCTAGGATCATTTGACTCTAAAATAAGTTACCTATGGGTTATATTTCAAAAGGATTAAAGGATCGTTTTACCTGTTTTTCGTTGTATGCAAAATTTTTAATTATTATATAAATAATGATATTATTAATATCATGATATTTATATATAATAATAATGATATTTAATTATTATAAACGGTAGTCCAACCAAAACGCATGATGTTAATTGTAAATAAAACAAAAAGTTTTCAGAGAATTATTTTAATATTTTTTATTATGATAGAAGGATCTATGACAATTATGTGTGAAACAAAATATCGGCCAAATGCTCGCCACGGCTTCGGTGGCATACCTCTATCCGATGGTCCATATTTTCAATGACTCTGAGACATAATTGAGGTTCAATGTCGTTAATGTGCCGAATTGTCTCATCCTTTAGCTCTTGAATTGTTCTTGGCTTATTGACGTACACTTTTTATTTTAAATATCCTCAAAGAAACAAGTCCAACGGTGTGAAATCACACGATCGTGGCAGCCAATTAATATCTCCACGACGTGAGATAACACGACCATTGAATTTCTCGCGCAAAAGTGCCATTGTTTCGTTGGCTGTGTGGTAAGTGGCACCATCCTGTTGGAACC
Organism: Rosalia funebris; assembly: GCA_037954035.1. Lineage (NCBI taxonomy): Eukaryota > Metazoa > Arthropoda > Insecta > Coleoptera > Cerambycidae > Rosalia > Rosalia funebris. The sequence continues at coordinate 14,254,353 of JAZFAV010000035.1, read as the reverse complement.
ACATATCGTCCAGGTCCATATCCTCAATTTCTGGCCACAAGAAGTCCGTTATCATCTCGCGATAGCGAACACCATTCACGGTAACTGCTTGGCCGACCTCATTTTCGAAGAAGTACGGCCCGATGACGCCGCCAGCCCATAAACCGCACCAAACAGTCACTCTTTGTGGATGCATCGGCTTTTCAACAATCACTCGTGGATTCTCATTTGCCCAAATGCGGCAATTCTGCTTGTTAACGAATCCACTGAGGTGAAAGTGTGCCTCGTCTCTGAAGATGATTTTCTTTGTAAAGTCACCATTCACTTCTGTCTGTTCAACCAACCATTCGGCGTATTGACGACGCTTGAAATGGTCAGTAGGCTTCAGCTCTTGAGTCAATTGAACCTTGTAAGCGTGTAAATTCAAATCTTTATTCAAAATTCGCATCAGTGATGTTCGTGAGATGTTCAATTGTTGGGCACGACGACGAGTCGAGGTTGACGGCTCTTCTGCTACGCTATCGCGAACAACAGCAATGTTTTCCGCAGAACGAACTGAGCGAGCATGCACAAGTGTTTTTACATTTCCTACAGACCCGGTTTGCTGAAATTTGCGCACAATTCTCCCGATTGTGGACACATTAGGTCGATTATGCTGACCAAAAAAGTTACTAAGTGCACGAGATGTATTTTGATTTGAGCGCCCATTTTCGTAAAAGGCTTCAACAATCTTAACGCGCTGCTCAATTGTGTACCTCTCCATGGTTGAATTTGTCAAACACTGAAATAAAGAAATGTCAACTGAAGTTGGGCAAGAAACTTGACGTTAAGGTGTGACGCACAATTAGCATCGTGCATTATGGTTGGACCACCCTTTATAATACATATTTTGGACTATTTCAAATCTGTATTGGATGGATTGTTTACTAGGCTTTGAAAGAAAAATACATACTATTTTTATTTTTTAATGAAATAATTTTAAATCATATTCAACTGCTACTATTTATTTTTAGATAATAACTGTTTCAGTATTGAAATCAATTAAAATGTACGTATCAAATTATTTAATCAATCAATCAATTATAATAAATTTAAATATTATAATCAATACAAATTTTATGTCAATAAGTAATGGTAATAATACAATGGTATTATATACATAAAATAACTGCATCTCTCAATAATTTAGGATAGTTAAGTTCATTTTGAATCATTAAAAGGGATGAAAGTAACTATTTCAAACGTTTAGATGGTAAATAGTTTTTTAAACAGTTGCTAATATATTTGCTGCTTACACTATAGATTTATTCTAAGGATTTTCCTCCCAGTATTTTCTGTTTTGGCATAATATAGATGAAACAGTACAATATGTGTAACAATGCAATATATTGTTGAAAATTGGAATTTGAAAATTTGAGGATTGAAACATGTACTCTTGTATTATATTTAAATGGGGTAAAACTTAACGATATTAGGAAAATTAAATGTTTTACGCATTAAGAAACTAATTAACTTAAATCTTTTGCAGGAATAACAAATATGTACTGCTTGTCAAGAATAGGAGCGAGTCTCAAGTCTGCGATATCGGACCGCCCACGAGATGTGCAGTAAATAGCCTGGTCTAAGTAAATAACTGAATGCTGTTCTCACTCTTTCTTCTCCGCATATATAGAGAATCTCACACTTTTCCTATTATTGACGAGTAGTACAAAACATTTCTCCTCAATTAATATTTAAAGAAATATAAATTAAAGAAGTAAAATAATAAAACTAAATAAAAAAATGTAAATTTAGAAAGTACAATTTTACGATGAGGCTTGTCAAATGCCTTTGTAGATTAGACTTTGTGTCAAAATCTAATCTACTTTTACTATACATAGAGCAACATATGAATTATATCGTACTGAGTGAAAGATGGTCCGTTGTGCCTCTATTTGTAATACAATTTGTGTCTGCTGTGGATAAAACAGTTGTCATAATTATTATTAGGTATAGGTATATTATAGGTAAATAGGATTATTATAAAACACAGCACAGATGTTGTAGATTATTTAAAAAAATCCGGAAAGTATTACTCTCTGGAACATCTCCGGACAATTTTAATATAAGCACAATATTGGAATATTTTAAATTAAGAAAAATTGTAAGGTTTACAACTGACTGCTAACAATATTTACTTTACACCATAGAACGTGTAAAATGGATATCGTATATTCACTTAAAGTTTATACCAAATAGTTGTTCATGGAAGACCATGAAGATGTATCTATGTATAACACTAACAGGCCGTTTTAGCGGAACATAACCTCCCAGCTACTTATTTTCTCTGTTTACATATTTAAGGGCATATTAGGATAATTTTAGATATTATTAGATTAGGATAATATTAGATTAAACATGTACACTTACGTCAGAAATGTGCTGTAAAAACCCACTGCAATGAGTGGTAACATTCTATCATGACCTTGTGGTATTCATATCATACCAAATTGATGTATTACTATATGTATTTTTCATATGAAATTTTACGCACCATATATATATATATATATATATATATATATATATATATATATATATATATATATATATATATATATATATTCAGACATATTTCAGACAGTATATTTGCATCACATTTGGAACACACAAATAGATGTTACTTCATTCGTAAGAGCGAGTATACTTTTTTATTTAGCATTTTAGCCTCGTAATTAATTATCACCAGGTTATAGTTTCCAACTCAACAGCTTTCCATTTATAGGCCCTGAAAACCCAATTTCGCAGATGTCTAAGCCGATAATGAAAATTGCAGGTTGGTACCGTCTCGGCAAAGCAATTTTAAAGTAATGGTCACTGGGTGTAAGAAAGGCTCTCGGATTGACCGGGCGACAATCTTCCCCGCATGAATTCTCTTTCGCTCACGGCCTCGTACACCCCAGCGCTTTCTCAATTTCAACTCAAACTGAATTTAGAAACTAAGTTTCTTTCTTTCGCTGGAGACAGCGAGGATAAAAAGATGAAAGTCTATGAGGGATGCTGCAAAGTTTCAGTAGATTGAACTCGAGATAAGATACTCGTTCCTCTACTTTGATTGTACGGGCCCTTCACGATGATTATCTTTATCACTGAATCGGTATTTGTTAAAGCTGAATCCAGTCATTTTTTTACAAATCGAATTAGATCGAATTCTTATCAGCAAGGCGGAAATAATAGAGTTTATCTAGTTATAATATTCCCATATATCGAGCGAAAATAACTCGTAGCCAGAAATAAGAATGGAATATTTGGAAACAACAATAAATTTTATCAGATGGAATATCTCTATTGTTTAGAGATGTTTATAATTTAAAAACTCAGAAGGACGTAATTTGAGGCTACCACAGTTATATTGGATATATTAAAAAACTCGTCATATGACATAATGTTGACGAATAAATAGATTAAATGTGTCTTACGTGATTTAATTATTCTACTCAGAGCAGGGGCGTAGCGTGAGAAAAGAATCTAGGGAAGTGATAAAAATTATATGAGGGGAAGAGGTATAGTCAGATGTATGGTAGGCCATATGAAAATGGTAAAAATAAAAAATGACACTAACCTAAAATGATTATGCCGCGGTATATATCCTAATTTTTTAAATGAAGATCGATTATTCGGTTTTTGTTTGCCCAATGAAAACGTCTATCACTGTTTCTTCAAATGTTGGAGACAATGTCATATTTTCTAACAAAGCACCTTCAATATTTATTAATGCTAAAGCTGACAGTCTTTCTTGCTTTTGAGAATTTCGCAGATAAGTCTTTATTCTCTTTAAACATGAAAATGATCTTTCCACGGAACTGCTTGTGGCAGGAATAGTCAAAATTAAACGACACAATTTTGATGACTCCGGGAAAACATAAGATAATTGAAGGAACATAATATATTGGTGAAGCTCAAACATAGTGTTCTTTTTCATATCGGGATCACTATAAATTACTACAGAAACTTCACTTTTTAAACGATTTGCGTTAAAGAATGTTCCATATGTATCTACTAAAGAAGAAAGAAGTTCGTCAGGAAAACGCTTCATGAAGAAAATTATATGGAATCTAGAATTACGAATTTCAGTTTAGCAATTTCACTAAACTCTTCAGTAATGTTCAAAGTAATAACGTCCAAAATTTCATTAAACAATCGTGCGTAGGTGCTTTTCTTATCTTTATCAGGAATTAAATGCAAACGCATTATTTTACTTGTGGTTGATTTTCTAACACAAATCTGTCTATACGGTCCTAAATGTCGCTAAACTCGTTTCGCGTTTTTTGAATATGTGATTTGAAATCGACGATATTTTTATTGCGGTAACTAATATCTGATATTTTTGTCTGTACAAATTTAAACAGGTTCTCAGAATGTGGGAATATTGCAGAAAACACTGGTAAGAAAATATTAAAATCATAGTCGCGCAATAAAGTTAAAAGGCCTCTAGCACAAATAACGGTTTCTCGATCTCATTCCTCATTTTCAATTTCCACAATTGCCTGGAATAGCGCTTCCAAATCTTCCTTACTTTATGGCGACAGTCGCCAAGATGCGTTCACATAGTCGCATAACTGAGTCCGGAAATAAGACCCACTCGAGGTTCCACTGTTGACTGCGTAAGATCACTCACCTTTTTGCCCATCTAACGCGTAGCTTGGATGTAACGTGAACCATCGCATTTCAGCACTGCAGTAAGTAACGCGGAAGTCCAAGAATTTCAGCCAAGAGTCACGGCCGATTTAAAATAAAAAAGTTGATGGTAGTGTTTAAAGTAACTAATGCATGTTGCGATCAGTTTAAAACAATTAAAAAATTGTAATAATTGAATAAATCGATTGAACTTTTAAATAACACTAATTTGCCAATTTCTTAAGGGATGCGACACATCACTCGCATCCATGTACGCTACACTCTTGACTCAGAGATCACACTGCCTAAAAATATGAATGCCAATGATAGGGGCAAGAAAGATAAGGTCAGGTGCTACAAATAAAAACGTAAGTTCAGGATGTCATGATATAAAAAAACCCACACTATGCCACAATATGGAAAATATTTTGTTTTACGTGATTTAATTATTCATCTCAGAGATGACGTTGTAGAATGTTATTAAAGATACATTATCTATATACGTTCACATTATGATTTGTTCCCCATAAATTTTGATGCTGTTAGTAATGAACATGGCAACCGTTTCTAAGAGGACATAAAAAATATCAAATAACGTTACTAAACTCTCTGCAGCTATTTTGAAATATTATTGCTAGTTTTTACTGCGAAAATATTTGACAGGTTAAATATTCTTGTGATTAATATATAAAATGGAATTTTAAACTATAAGTAATGATTCAATATATTTATTTGTAAATTAAAAACAAGTATTGTGTAAAAGTATAGTAAATAAAAGCTATAGCAAACATTAAAAATTTAATTAAAAAACATAGCAAAAAGCAACAATACAAATAGTTTTGAGTCTTTAGTATCTCAATGGAACCGTTCATCGTGCTCCTCATTAAGAGCACCCCAAAATTTTCTGGAAAGTAGTTCAGATGCGCATGCAGAAAATGAATATTTATGCTCATATTACAACCAAGTTGTTTAAACTTATCCAGCATTTTGTTGACATTTGCCTCATACTGCGGATGTTTATAATTTTTAAAAATATTTTCTGTTACATTTTTAAAGCATAGGTATCTAAGATCCTTTTTCAATGTCTTTCATTGTTTCTTCAAACTGTTGGTCCTGCATTATTTTTTTTTGTGGTCCTACAAAAATGCTTTCCTTTAATTTTGCTTCAGAATGAGCTGGAAATTTGCCACATAAGTACTTGAAACAATTCTCATTTTTATCTATAGCTTTTACATAGTGCTTTACTAATACTAATTTAATATGAAGTGACGGCAAAAGATTTTTTTGCGGATCAACCAAATTTGCATAAACAACGTTTTTTGAATTAGATGCTAACTTTATAACACAATATATTTGGTGTATTTTACAACTTCTAGGCATTTTTAAAACAAAATGAAAATATACGACATGATGTCACGAGTAAACGTACACACATTAAAACGTACTACAGCGACTATGTAAATACCTGAATAGTATAAAACCGGAATATTCCCACCGGCCAACTCTGTTTCGGTAAATCCCCCACACTTGTGTGTACGTTTCAAACCGATTAAACACAGGGGTGACGCAAAGATTGAGGAAAAATTTAATTTTATAGAACATCGGTTTTAAAAACTACAGATTATTGTAGAATGTACATTTACAAATAGTACGTGCGTGATAGAAATAAAAAAATACAGCGTGTATGTAGTTCGTGGTATGTACCTAAGTCAAAAAGTCAAAAAAAGTCCGATCACAAAATCTTTGTTGGCCTGTGTTATCTGGACATTGTAAAATTGACTCAAAAATTAAAAAGGAAAATACCCACATACTTATGGCCACATATTTTTATGTTGTGAGAATTATAAATTTTTCCAGTTCCATCAGTTATCGCTTTTACAAATTGAAATAAAGTAGACTTGTTCTGTTAGCATTAACATTCATATAAAAGTTTCTGAATATTACTTTACCCTGTTGGATTTTGTACTGTTAATATAAACATATATTTATTTTGAAAATGAATCTTATATTCCCTAATCAAATCAGATCCGCCGCCTAGAAGGGGTACGTATAAAAGGTGAATCGTAAATCAAGCGTGCGTACACTTCCCCTGGAGGCATTGCTATTTGAACGGCAACATTTCATACAGCCCAACGAACAAAAATCTGCAACTTCTCAAAAGCCTTGTTTTATTCAGCGAATACAAATAAAAATTCAGTTTCATGCGTGACAAGATTTCAGATTCCATTGGTTCCGGTAAATAATGGCGATGAGCTCTAATGATGTTTACAAGCACATGTGGAAAAAGGGCATTATTGTGCTGCGAAATGGAAATTAATTAACAGTGTACTGATTTATAGAGAATCATTGAAACATAGAGTGATGATTGATGGGGATATCTCCAATTTACCTTCCACATTTCGCAAATAACGAAAGGGAGAGGTAGTTAAAATGTCTACAGCAAATTGATGAGCTTTAAAAAGTAAAGTGTTTACCCTGCAAGCTTTTTTATTGTAGAAAGTCACACGTGTGGATAAAAAAAGAGCATCAGGAAAATTAAGTATAAATATTTCAACAGTGTCGTGCCGAAAACACAGTTAAGATAACAGTTAGTACAATACAAATCCGTCAACCCATGATAGAGTAATAAAAAGGTTCTCCCCAAAAATATTCAATGGAAGTGATATTTCCATCAAACTAAATGAAATAAATTCAACAAAAATCAAAGTAAATTTTGTTCAAACAAAAAGCAAATATTGAATGAATGAGACGCCAATGAATCAAATTATACAATAAAGTAAGACGTGTTCATAATTGCATTTTGTTCAGAAAATTATTAACTGTCTATGCCGTACGTAGTTGATTGAAACATATGTGGCTAGACATACCTGTACGTGATGGTAATTGTGATATATTAGTAACAATTGCGAGTGGTGTAGCATGTGATCCGTGCGTCATCACTAAATTCATACACGCGCAAAGATCCATTATACAAATTGTATGTATGTTACTTTTTTGGGGAAAATTGTTATGTTATTTATCTAAACGAATATGTACATTTCAGTTACAGTATCTTAATAAAATACCAATACAAAAAAAAGGTAAAACTGATATTATAAATTATTACTCTTTAAAACGTACAGAAAATCAAAATGAATAGATATACTAGATAATCTAAAATTCGATAATTAATTGTAATGCCACCAAAACTGTAATACCACAATATAATGGAAACACAATTGTTTCTATATATAATTTAAATTATACCAAAATACTTGTATATATTACGTTTGTGACATATTAGTATTTATTGTTATCAAACAAGAGGACAACTTGATAATTAAAATAAAAGTTATAATAATGATTCAAAATAAAGCAATGATAATTAACACTATATGAATAATTAAAATGTATATGTTGACGAGCCTTTTTATAAATTTATAAAATATGGTTTGAACCATAATAAACTAGAACTATAATAAGTATGACTATAGAATTCATATGGTAGACAATTTAAGTTGTCACAGTTTTTGATAAAAGGTGTATTGGAAAACACGGATACGATTAATAAGATGGTTTAGAGATAGCAAACGACATAACAACTATTCGCATTAGCAGGTGTGAATGATTATTATATTGTTGAAAAATGCTTTTTTCCTCATATAAAACGATGCACTGTGTATAAGAACACATATATTCTATAACAAACATATATTCTGTAATAAACATACAAAATTTATATAGGAAATTCTATTTCCTCTACATCGGCCGAAATTCAGATAATGTGGAATTTTATTGAATTAAGTTTGTTTCTTGTATAAAATTATTCACAGTATCCAAAGAAACAGTAACAATAGTTACGTAATAGTTCTTAAATGCAGTTGCAAATGCGAATTTAAATAGGTGTAGCTATCCTAAACTACACCTTATGCGACGACATCTTTGACTGAAGTAAGTTTTGAATAATAAATACATGAATAATAGATGCACATATAAATTTAACTATGCATATTTTCCAGGAATAAATGTTGTAATTGTGATCCATTTTTGTGATATATTTCTTTCAACTTAAAATAGAGTTGTATTGAATTAACATCATCGTAAATAAGGGAGTTGCATTTCTATCTAAGAATGGGTATATTTGTTCTCACCTATATGTGTAACCTTCACCAAGCCTGAGGCCTTATGGGAACAACGTCGATTTCTATGTGTCCAAATACATATTTTTTACTTTTCCGCACTCCACTATACGCGGAAAAGTAATGTAATCGTGTAAATAAAAAGTAAAAAAATTAATTTTCTTTTGGGTTTATTTTTCATTTTTCAGCCTAAAACCTAAAAAAAAAACGTGTGCATCACGGGACGCCCGACAGAAGTGATAACTTAAACTAATCTAAGTTGAACTATTTGATATTGAAATTGTTTAACTTGAGAAAAGCTTAGGTTATTACTTAAATTTTATGTATATTAATATGATAATGTAAGGAAAGGTTATTTATTAATTAAATCTTTTATTGATTATAAAATATATTTTATTCTTAGTTACAATTCTTGAATATGTACGTTAGAATTTTGTGTATGTACATTATTAGTATCATTACTGAATCCTATAAAAGTAACAATTGGCTTATGGTAGCTATAATAAGCAACGAAATTTTTACATTGTATGTCATATAAAAATCTTGCAAAGACTGCATCAAGTACAGTTCCATGACTTGTTGTAGCTTCTTCTGGCTTATTAATCATTTTTAATTGTAATTTTGATTGTAGGAACGATACTAAATTTTTAGCTCGATCAGCAGCAAAATTAACATTAAAATCTCCGGTTAAAATTAACGGAATTTTATAATAATTTTTTTTTAATTATGTTTATCAGAACGTGTATAATTATTTTTTTACTATGATATGCTGTAAAATTACTAAATTTACTAATTACTAAATAATAAAGGCGGCCCGCAGCAGCAGCGACGCACACATGCACATGCACGTAGATCTAGACAGCGAAAGCAGGCAGAGAGGAGGAGATAGAGCTCGAGATCGTGCGAGAGAGGGGGAAGCGTCTGTCCGAAATACGGCTAGCGCTGTGGGTTAGAGTGAGAGAGGAGGAGCCTGCCTACCGCTGCCGTATGCGTGAGACAAAGGGAAGCCAGACAGACTGGCGCTGTAACACGTTACGTAACGAAGCGGTTTACCCTCCCATAAGAAGTTATAACTTGAAAAAATGTTTTTGCTGTGTGTGTGTGTCGTTGTCGTTGGCGTTGTCGTCGTTATCCTTGTCGTCGGCATTCATTCTTGTTAGAACGATAACTCAACTAAATCGTGTCAGATCGATCGGGTTTTGACTGATTCTGATTGGAGACGTCTCCCAAACGACACCTATTGATTTTGAGGTGGATAGAACACACTCTACCATGTACATGGATTATGAGAAAGTACAGTGGTGCATTATTTGAGACATTTCTTTTTGTTAGCACGATCACTCAATTAAATCGTGTCGGATCGATGGGGTTTCGACTGATTCTGATTAGGGACGTCTACCAGACGACATCTATTGACTTTGAGGTGGATAGGACACATCCCACCCTGTCTATAGGTCATGAGAAAGCATGACGGTGGACTATTTGAAAAAAGTAAAACTGTCGCATAAAACACATATTAGCGGAAAAATGTAATAAAATAGAGGAAAAGTCCGTTTTAAGGTTTCAAAACTGTTCATTTATATATAACATAATGAACTGAATATAATGGAGGAAGTCTTCCAAGATTACTGAGATTTAATACTTGGTATGCTCTGCAGTAACATAAGTTACTCTTACTGTTAGTTTTATTTTAGAAAATTAGTTTTCTATGGTCTGCTTTAATTACTTAACTTCGCTCTAAAATTATACAGCTAGTTTATTTAATACATAACTGTAAACATATAGTATTTTAATCAATTATACTATTTCGGAAAATCCGTACAATTAAGATTTGTGTTAAATTAGACATTTAATTTATTACTATTTTATGCAATAACCCATCTAGGCGCTGCGAATAAAAATAAATACGAAGAGCATGTTTATCCGTTATCATAAAAAGTTACCACCTACACAATTTTCTAGATCTCATAACGGTTTTACATGGCTGAAAGATGGAGGTTGATAACAGAGGCCGAGTAACCATTACGCGGCCAGGCTCATCACATTTCAGCATTACTCGTGAGTGCCATCATGCCACACCAGGTTCAACCCCTGTCTTATGCATTGCAACGACAACATAATCTTAAAGGATATAGTCTCGCAGAAGTCCTTCGTATATAAAAAACAAGCTGGCGGTTGTATACAAGGTGTGTTTTTGAATTGTACACACGTATATTTTACTTACTAACATCTACACTTAATAAGTGATTGTAGTGAAAACTATTTTTCCATCCAGTCATTGAATTTTAAATATGTAGAAATATTTTCTTCCGATTGACGTCATAATACATTTGTAGTGTATTATAACTGCTGCCAAATATTCACATCATATTTTAGTGTTTTAATCCAAAAGTGGATGATGAAAAATAGATTTAATTTTAAATATCCTGAGATAAAGAGAACCGGCAACTTGACTGCATTATGCAAATGCAGTAAAAGAATTATAAAATTCCTTTACTGCATTCGCGTGGGAGAAGGTAAGCTATACATTGCTCTTTGTCGCACGGTTTATTACCGACTTGCTCTTCATAAAATAATTCTACTATTAAACTAAAGAATTATAAAATTCCTTTACTGCATTCGCGTGGGAGAAGGTAAGTTATACATTGCTCTTTGTCGCACGGTTTATTGCCGACTTGCTCTTCATAAAATAGTTCTACTACAACCAACTCAATGTACATAACCACCTAAATCGGGCGTCACCCAATCATATAATTCTTGGGTGAGACTATTGTGTGATTATTTTATACGAAAATGTATCATAGGTTATATGTCATTATGCGTACATAAGCGATTAACTATAATATATTACATGTTGGAAAAATAGCAAGTATTTATTAGAGGAAGTATAAAGTATTTAATTGGTGTTATACATACATCATTGCGTGTAGTGTCATTGTGAACGATAGTAAAAGAGTGCTTTGATAGTTGAACATTCTTAATGTCAATTTTATTAACTTTCATATATACCATTTTTTAAGTCACTACAAAAAATGGACGCTCTGTAATATTCCAGCTTCTTTAAATAATAATTCTGTTTTCTACCTTGTTATATCAAAAGTTTATAAAAAAATGCTCGAGACTCTAGAGAAACATACCTAATTTGGACACAATTAGTTTTTAATAAGTATTTACTAAAAAGAACTATAAAAACTAGGTGGAAAACTTTAATTCGCAAAAAGAATAAATATCTTGGAAGTTGGGAAGAAGTAAAACTCTCGGCCACGTCATTACCGGTCTAATAGGATTCTCTCTTTGAATCATCTGGGAGAGAATCGTTTCATTACTATAATGAGTTCCACTCTCTCCACGCCAGCGCCATTGTATTTGCTCTATTCCTTCCAATAATAAGACCGGGATGGAAATTGTAAATAGATGACATATCATCTCTCTCATAATTATATAAAACGGACTCATTCATTTAGATTCTATTGTCTGATATTTATTACGGTGGTAGAACTCATATTTTACTCCAAGGATTTGGTAACGTATCTGAATATATATACATAAATATTTATATAGGGTTGTTCGTCAAATATAGTAGTTTAATTTAAAAAATATTGAAAGTAAAAACTTAAAAGATATTAATTTTAACAGACGATATCAGTGATTATTTAGATACCAAATTAAGATATTATTTATGAGTTGGGTACATTTGAATGCATTAATTAAATAGTGACAATATAAATGTTACAAGTATTATTCAGTCAATGTTTAGCTTATAATGTATATGATACTATATATAACACTTATGTAGGATACTTGATGAGTTTAGTTTAGACTGCTACCTACGAGTATGCATTGCGCCGACAGGACTACTTTCAAGGAGGGGCATCTGTATCTACACATTATACTATGAACTAATAAGATAAAATTTATAACAGTACATCCTTGTAATTATAGACAGGTGTGTGTATAAAACTAACGTGTTAATTAAATTTATGTCAAATTCAAAGCACGCGGGTCTCACTGAATTAGTTGACAAGGTGTTGAACAAATTTGGACAACAACCTAGTCGCCATAAGTTTTTATTCAAACATTGACTTTAATAATAAATGCTTTATTTCTTAATCGTTTTCTATGTATTTTCTTTCATGGCAGGGGGATGCAAGTACATTCCCTTGCACCCTTCTCCCGGCGCCCATGTGCATATGTATTGTAAGGCTTAAATTTAATTACTGAAAATGTTCTGTTCTGTTCAAATATTATTTTATCGTGATTCTAATAATACTGAGTAAATCGTATGTTGGAACCTACGTGTATAAACGTACATGACATTAAATTATGAAATTTCATATTATCAATACAAACATGAAATTCATATTTACATTGGTAATAATCAAACCTTTACGCATAATCAAAACGCATCTTCCACATGCGACACCGGAAATGATCAGTAACTTAGTGACTGGTAAGAGGAAAAGGTCTGTGTCAGTAGTTGTACACTTTCACTGTGATGTAACGAGTGCTCGTTCACGTATTATTGTATCCTGGAGTAGGTTGGAACCTTTGGTGTGAAGACAACACTAACTGAGTTTTCCACAAAACACCAAAACACTATACACTATACTCGACGCGCGTTTCCCCAACAAAGTTGGCATCATCTGGAGATGATTAAAACTAAATGAGTTTTAATCAGGGGAATTGATCCACCATTAAATAAACGGTATCTGTTGCAACATTGCTATTAAAAAGAAAAGCCGATATCGACCTGTTTCATAATTTTCAGCAAAAGTCGCTTATTACTTTTCCGCACTCAACTATACTAGCGGCAAAGTAATGTAATCGTGTAAAGAAAAATGGAAATAAATTTTTTTTTCGTTTATTTTTCGTTTCTCGGCCTACAAACAAAAAAAATGGTTTTTAAAAAATTTTGTCTGTGTGTGTCGTCGTTGTCATCGACATTAAAATTTCTTGTTAGTACGATAACTCAACTAAATCGTGTCGGATCGATCGGTTTTGACTGATTCTGATCGGGGATGTCTCCCAGATGATACCTATTGATTTTGAGGTGGATAGAACACACCCCACCCTGTCCATGGGTCTATTTGAGAATTTTCTTTGTTAGTACGGTAACTCAACTAAATCGTGTCGGATGGATCGGGTTTTGACTGATTCTGATCGGGGATGTCTCCCAGACGACATCTATTGATTTTGAGGTGAATAGAATATACTCTACCACGTTCATGGGTCATGAGAAAGCAGAGATTTTTTTTGTTAGCACGATTACTCAATTAAATCGTGTCAGATCGATCGGGTTTCGACTGATTCTGATTGCGGACGTCTACCAGACGACATCTATTGATTTTGAGGTGGATAGGACACACTACACCCTGTCCATGGATCATGAGAAAACACGATGGTGGACTATTTGAAAAAAGTAACACTGTCGCATAAAACACATATTCTGCATTTATGTGTTGGTTTATTTTTCCTCGGCCACTCAATTTCAAGATAGAGATGTTCTACGTGCGGAAAAGTCTCTTTTAAGGTTTTAAAACGGACTAAGATATATTTTTAATATTTTCGTACACAGCGAAGGGAAGAAGCACAATTTTGTTGTGATATTATTGTAATAAATGGTAAAATCCACAACATACCAAAAAACTAAGTTGCTTCTACGCTTCGCTTATATTAAAAAATAAAATAAAATAGACCAAATCGTACACTTCAGAGCATATGAAAAACGAAAGTGAAGGTATATACAAACTATATGTCTACAAGGAGAACTCTAATATTTTGAGAATCAGAATTCAGTTTCGTCAAACATCTTCAAAGTAATATAAATGTGGATTGAGTACAATACTTCAACCGTGTTGTCCTGGTACTGCCATTTTAAAGTTGGAGCTCGCACCATCCATCGGCTGCTGTGCTCATATAGGCTCAGTGATTTGGTTTTTGGCATACAAGAGGTATATTGAAAACAAACGATCAAATCTCAGTTACGACGAAAACGTTATGGATGCTGTCATAATGGAACAGTCAGATATTGATGAAGATAGTGACTGATTATTGTAAAAATATAATAAACAGTTTTAAAATCTTAAAACGGACTTTTCCGCGCGTAGAATGTCTCTATCGTGAAATTGAGTGGTCGAGAAAAGATAAACCAACACATAAATGCAGAATATGTGTTTCATGCAACAGTTTTACTTTTTTCAAATAGTCCACTATCCTGCTTTCTCATGATCCATGGACGGGGTGGGGTGTATCCTATTCACAATAGATGTCGTCTGGTAAACATCTCTAATAAGAATCAATCGAAACAAATTTCTCAAATAGTCCACCATTGTGCTTTCTCATGACCGATGAACATGGTAGAGTGTGTTCTATCCACCTCAAAATCAATAGGTGTCGTCTGCCGACATGATGTAGTTGAGTTATCGTGCTAACAAGAAATTTTATTAATGCCGACGACGACAACGACAAACACACACACACACACACACACACACACACACACACACACACACACACACAAAATGGTTTAAAAACCATTATTCTTTGGTTTTTAGGCCGGAAAACTAAAAAGAAACCATAGGAGTTTTTTTATGCGATTACATTACTTGTTCGCGTATAGTTGAATGCGGAAGAGTAAAAGTATCATAGTATTACACGAAATTGCACCATAATTTTGAACGCACTTTATGTATTTTTAAATTAATTCAAAAAAAAAATTATTGAAACAAATCTAAATAAACACCCTATTTTCGTTTATATTGCACTAAGTAGTCATTAAAGATAATGTAAATGTGACTTTATTAACTGCGCTGTTTTTATATGGAAAGTGTACCCCCTCCTTATTTAAAAATGAATTGCCCAAAACGCCATTACCACCATACACTATTGTGACGCATTGGGGCACATAGAGGCAGAAAACTACTATAATGTTAATATTTTAGATGTAGACGGGATGATCGACAAATTAAATGCAAACGAAGTACTCTCTATCTCACATACTCAGTAGGCATGTCAGACTATACGAGTATGCAATCGCACTAAATGATATAGGTCTAAATGTAGATTCAAGATCCAGAATTCGGAGTGGGTCTTATGTAGACGACCTACATAGTTATCTATCCCTCTATCAAAGATGTAGAACGCATGTAAGAGAAATTGAAAGCCGCTATTGTTGTTACTATATAAAATGATGAACGTCATGGAGACCAATTTCCATTAAATAATCAGGCGGGTTTAAATATATTTAAGAAAGTATAATATGTACAATGTGTATAACGGATTTTTGCGTGTGTATCAATTTAGTGACGACGCACGAATCACATGCTACACCACTCGCAATTGTTACGAATATGCCACAATTACCAGCACGTTTGCTGACATACGTTTCAATCAACTACGTACGGCATAGACAGTTAATAATTTGCCGAACAAAATGCAATTATGAAGTCACGTCTTAGCTTTATTGTATAATTTGATTCATTGGCGTCTCAATATTTCTGTAAAATTTATTTCATTTTTGTTTAATTTATTTTGATTTTTGTTCAATTTATTTCATTTATTTTGATGGAAATACTACTCCCATTGAATGTTTTTGCGGAGAACCTTTTCATTACTCTGTCATAGGTTGACGGATTTGTATTGTACTAACTGTTATCCTAAAATGTGTTATCGGCACGACACTGTTCAAAAATGTCAGTTGATTGATTCATACGATTGTTACCTGTGACGCACACGTAAATAATCATTATACAAATTATATATAAAAATAAACTAAACAATTTAATGATTTCACAGAAGGCATATTGTTCTAGATGACATAAGATTACTAAATAGCACAGGTTAAAAATACATGTTTGAATAAAAATAGGTTTTATTTCCCTTCTCTTCATTTTCTTGTTGGTTAGAGAAAATATGTAAAAACAATAGATGTGATATATACGGCGAGAACACTTTATAGAATTCTTTTCCGTAAAATTCTGAAAAGTATATACAGTGACTCTGCTTAGGGTCCTTTTTTATAGCTACCCAATAAAAATATACGAATACTGATTAGCATAATTTTTAATTCGTCTCACAGTTGGAAGTTATTTGCCATTATAAAAGGTAATAACTACATAATTTGAAATTCAAATTATGCAAATTAAACTGTATCATTAAAAGTTAAATATTTGGAAAATATGATTTTGACTTGTGATTACTTTTACTTTCCCAGTTTAAAACCATAAAATACTTCTTTATTTCGGATCAACTCTTGTATGCGGTGGGATCTTTCTTGCATTGAAACTGCGAAAGTATCTAGGTAAGCACACAAATTTGAAACTGTCAGGACGTTAAAAGTCCCGCATAAATGAAAAAAGTTATAACAAGGTATAGCGGAAAAAATCTAATCATCTAAATAAAATGAGCCGTTTCGAGAAAATTATTCTTGCGAATTGAGATAAACTCGTAGCTCTTTAATTTATGCGAAACACAAAATATGCGCTGCAAGGCAAAAAAGACACCGGTGTGCCGGTCGTATTATTTTTCTCGCTGACTTTTATGAAAATTAAACGAGCCCCAAGAAAGTAAAACTTCAACTAGAGATTAATCCACTGCTTTCTATGAATAAATATTATTTTCGAGGGTATCGGCGATAAACTAACAGCTTATATTATTTTATTAATATCAAAGCTATTTTCATTCCTTATAAACATATTACATGTGCGTGATTACATTTAAGTAATGGTTAATCTTATTTGATAAATAGTATATATCCATGTTCATATTATATAAATTTGCAACCATAAAGTATATATTCTATTTAAAAATAAATAACTTAGTACTATAATTCATCTAGTTCTTGAAATAGCTATCACAATTCAAAATAACTGTAAGAGTTGTTAAGACTTTTATAGAAAAATACACTAAAATGCTGTAGATACGATAAATAAAGCAATGAGTCGTTTTTGGTTGTTCATATATAATAATGGTCATTGTTTCACAGTAATATTAATAATCCAATGAAATATATTTTCAATAATATCAATGAAAAATTACTTTTATTGAGAATATCATTTATGAAAACTATGCAACTGTGCTATCTGTAACTGAATCTGGAATTTATAAATCTGTGATGAAATCTGGTTCCAATGAAAAAATGCTGAAACGGGTCACAATAATGTTATTGATCAACAGTATTTGGAATGAATATTTTAGAACCGACTTCTGGACGTTGTAATATCTTATGGTTAGCCAGATCTCCAGATCTTGCATAGTACGATTTCTTTTTGTTGGCCCACTTAAAGTAAAAACAATATGGTTTTAAAGAGGACAGTTCTAACAATTTGCAGGAATTTCGATTACATACTGAAAATTGCTTTATTT
This sequence comes from Rosalia funebris, assembly GCA_037954035.1. Classification (NCBI taxonomy): domain Eukaryota; kingdom Metazoa; phylum Arthropoda; class Insecta; order Coleoptera; family Cerambycidae; genus Rosalia; species Rosalia funebris. The sequence continues at coordinate 14,236,237 of JAZFAV010000035.1, read as the reverse complement.
AATTATTTTTAGAATTGGTTGGTATTTTGTATTATTTCAAAGAATTAGTTTTTCTTTGAGAACTATTGTTTTAGTTTTCAAATTTTTTAATTTTCCATAAAATAATATCGCGCCAACAAAAATACCTTCATTGCTTACCAGATGTATTGGACTCGTTGCGCCATTTACGTCAATACTAAAATAATTCACTGGAACATAAACCAGCTTAACCTGTTGCTGAAGCAACGCTGGCAGTTTTATTTAATTTCTTATGTAAAAGTTTTGTGTCTTAAAATAAAACTGTTATTTACAGGTTTTAATGATCAATACGTCAATGAACCCAAATTGGTTATTATTTTTTAATTAAACATTTTAATTTGCAACAGAATTTAATTTGCAAAATATTATATTGATTCAATGTTTGTTGAACTGTGTCTATTAACTAAATAGAGTTATAATTAATATATGATTATATTAAAAGTATTATCTAATATTAATAGTTATTGAATTTCAACGTTAGATTCTGCTAATACAGAAATAACATGGGATCCATCAGCGGTAACAAGATAAGATATTCTTCATAAAATTCATAAACGATGTGCGATGTGCAAGATTTTCTATGCATGCGTAGAAGAAAGACTCAAGTAGCATTCGGAGGGAAAAGGATGCACTTTACGCGGAGCCAGATCGAACTCTGTGTAAATTCGATACACTCAATATTCACACTGCAAAGGACCCAATGCGACTGAGTAAAGACCAGGCTCTTTACTGCACACATCGTGGTCGGTCCGATATCGCAGCTTTAACTTGTTCCTATTCTTGACGACTTGTACAAATTGCGTTTGATTCTTGTGTGATCGAGCTGAAATTGCGTTGTCTGTATATCATCGAGAAAGAAAGTAATGAGCTACTTTCGAATATGTCGCCTTTAAATAGAGGTTGTCCTGATTTGAGACCAAGAGCATAATTAACTTTATTTATTTAAATTTATTTGGCAAATGAAAAAATTGGAGATGAAATAAACTATATATAATAAAACATATATGTATTGTACGATTAATACGAATAATAATACAATTGACGTATACAATACAAGAACTCTAAGTTGAGGAGTATGTTACAAATAGTGTTCTTTATAGTTACATGTTAACTTTTTTCGTAGTCTCATGAATTTATTCATATTTATAAAAAAATTGGTATTATTTCAAAACATTTGTGTACGCTTTAAGGTCTTTAAGCTGAAAGAGAGCAGCCTTGTGTGTTTCGCACTCTAGAAAATAAAACAATATAATACCCATTTACCCTCTCATTTACTACCAACACCTGCCAACATATAATGGCAAAAGTTAAAACGCCTCGGTTGGGATTTTTTGTGACTCACTAAACTTTTAAATTGCCTTTCTGTAATAATAAAACATACCAGTTTTAACCATATAGTTCGCCTAAAGTGGATGATAAAAATAAACCACGAGAAACGTTCTTTACTAGTGTAAAATTTGCAATATTTCTTTCTGGGCTAGTCTCCTAACTTTTCGCCGGGTCGTTGCTAATGCTAACGACGCGAAATCGTGAACGGTGGGGTAGTTATGACTCATGATCACTCACGAATACCTCATCACTGAAGATGCCGTCAGCAATAAGTGGTGAAACGTCTCGACAAGCACAGTTCGTTTGATCACGGCAGAACACTTCGGAAAATATTGATTTACAATTGAACTATATCGGTAGTTAAAAACTAAAGACTAATATACAATATATTAAAAGTGTGACACAGTTTATTACTTGCTAGGGGTGCATTATTTTCATTCATAAATAAATATATACATAATGTCATGTGTAATGTAATATTAATCTAATAATTTCACGTTTTTATGTCTTCTTTTGCACTAAAATGATTTAATATATTATAGGTCACTTAATAAATTAAATTTATTATTCTAGATTACAAATTTATTAAGTTTGGCCATTGAGAGATGAAGACAAGAATTAATAAAAATAATCAAAGAACATAGATAAGTTTTCAGTACTTTTTAAAGTTTACAATAAAAAATATACCGAGTAGTGGTTATTGGCTATATTTAAGGCGGTCAGGTATAGTTAACGAAGCATGAGAATCATATTATATTTTAGGTGTTAGCTATTAGGCCTACATAAAATGACTCGAGAAAAATTTAATATTAAGTTTATGAAAAGAGAAAATATGAGAAAGGAGCATCCCATCCACTAAAACAAAAGAACTTATAAATTTGAATATTTATTCAAACATGCATGTATGTAAATACGAGTACATATATTTGTTTATAATTTGTGGAAGATTTTTTGTAAAAGCTTTTTTGGAATTTCTTGTAAAGAAACTTTTACTCTAGAGATGCCTGAATGGGTATTCAGAAGAAAGAAAGTAAAAACTGTCTAAAAAGTTTCTATATCTTCTCTTAAGCTGACGGAATAAAGTATTAAATGTGTACAATTTTGAACATATTATTTCTTATTAGAAATGATGCGCACTGTAAAAATAAAATTGTAATAGCCTAAAAGAAATATTTTTGTATAAACTGTAAATATCAAGAGCTTGTTACGCTATCTTAAAGAAAGTATGGTCTATAACTGTATTGTCAACAATTTTTACTTAAATATTTACATTTTATAGGTAACCAGGACATCGCCATCGGTAAGATATTCTTGTATTCGATTGTAATTTTCATTTGTTTCTGTTTTTGCAAACCTTTTGAATGTTGGAGAGATAGATGGCTATGTGACCAATAAGGAGAGATGTTGCCTCGTCCAAAAAATATTAAATATGAAACCCTGTTTCTAGAAATTGAAACTTTTTTCATTTTATCGTTGCTTGTACTTTTCATTTCATCGCTATTTATTAAATAAAAAACTTTCTTATCTTGCCAATAAATGGAACAGTCTACCTGAGCCTAGCCATAAAAACAAGCCACGATATGTTTTGAGATTTTTTGTTTGGCAAATAGTGATGAAATAAACTATACAGTATTCGGAAGAAATTAGAAAGTATTAGAAGACTGATTATATATCCTGATTTTCTGCCCACAAGTGTTCATTTTAACTTTCTTGCTAACTGATTTTTCGACATACTGTTCTGTAACTGCTACAGACTTTCAACCTCCAAATATTTTCAGTGCAAGCAGATCGCTTCAATTCTCAATCAACAATGTAGGTGCCGATCGCCTAAAGCAATGATCCGTGTAATATAGCTAATTCTCCAATTTTAAAAACTCTGCAATTTTATTAGGAACGCTTCCAATTTTATGAACTTCTACTAGCTGTCTTCTGCATACATCTTGTCTGTAATCTACAAATACATGTTGATTTTGTATACCAACTAGCCGTAGGGCTGCATATTTCCTGTAGAGCGTACAACCTTTAAAAGGAATGTGATCTTCTTCCGCAATAATAAATTTCCGGCAAGTATTATTTTCTGTGTCTTCCAGCATTACAATTATCAATTTTCTAGTATCGTCAATATGGTTTGTTTGCAAAGTCAACAGTTCTTGTCGGCGACAAGCGCCAAAAATTCCATACACTAAAATAACCTTTTCTAGCAAAAAGTAATTATCTGGTATTTCCAGAAAAAATCTTATTTGCTCCTTTGTTAGAATTTTTGCCTTTTTTAGTTTTAACATTCAGATTTGCATTTTAGGAACATAAAAAGTTTTCCATATCTGTAAAACGCATAACTTTTGAGTAATAAGAAAATAAGTCGAAATGATAAATGCTAACCAGAAATGTCAACATTCTCATGTAATTTCAAGCTGGCCTTTATCATAGAATTTTTTATCTCTAAGCCGTTTGATGCAACATTTTTGCTTAATTGTGACAAGTAGAAGAGCAAAATATCTTCATTGACCCCTTTAACGCCTCTGATTTTACGCCGTGTTATAAAATCCTGATATTCTTTTTCGTACTAACACTATGTAGTCTCCAAAGACAATAAATCCAAACTTAGACATAACTTGCTTGGCAAGTTATGTCTAAGAACAAAATAAGAACAATACCTTCTTATAAGTAGAAAACGCATCGTAGATAATGATTTTAGTATTACAATTCATTATTAATATATAATATATAATAGTAATAGTTTTTTAAATGCAGATTTTCTAAAGGTCCTGATTAATGGATTATGTGCTCGAATACAGCTCGGGGAATACAATTCAGAAGGCGATGTTAGTGATGAATGATAATATGAAAACTTCCGAAGTTTGTCGCTTTTCGTTGCTATGTGTACCCTTGGGCGTAAAGTTTTTTTAAATTATACTTTTTTCAGATTTAAAAGTAATTGTAACATATACATTTTCTTACGACTGTGGATATGTTTATTACCGAAGTTATTTATTATATCTTTACTAGGTATAATGTGTTACTGAACACAACTCTCACTGATTGTGAAAAATATAAAATATTATCTCATCACATATGTATGATCTCCAATGTCATGAAATTTTTTTACGCGAATTATAACACTGACGGACAAAAAAATGTTATTTTAAATATTTGCTTTTGACTTCTCTACTTCCTTTCACAATATTGGATTATGGATATAGATGTAACTGATATGGTAAAATGTTCTGTGGATCGTAGATTACAAATTAACCCGAAGAACACCGGGATTCTATATCAAACACCGTGAAGTCGAGAATACAAATGGATTGAAGTATGATTGAAGAATATTAGATGGAGGCGCCAAAAATAATCTAACATGAAAGGCGCCAAACCTCCATGGGAATATTGTGCAGACACCATATGTATACCCTTAAAATGCTAGTAACTAGAATTCACATATCACCATGGCGGGATTATTTGCATCGTAATTTCTCAATTAATTTCTTATGAATAGGGAAAGTTCCCGTGTCATTCTAATTCAGGTACAGTAATCTTATTAGTTTCTAGACAGCTATCTCTCCCCAAGAGAATAAATCTGCAAAAATAGTGCCTCACTCACCGTTATGTACGAGTAGGGTGGAATCCCTTGCAAGGGCCAGTTCAGAATCTGTTAATGTAGCGTCTGACGCGTTTTCGGAAGTGGGGGTGTCGCTTAAACCTGCAGGTTGTTGATAGAGGGGATGCTGATACGTGTGCTGGGAGCCGTATCGTCGTGGCGACTCTTCTCCTTCGGACCCACTAAGGCTATACGCCGGATAGAGGCGCCCTTTTCCTGTAACAAATAAATGACTATATAAAAAAATCGTTTTTTTGATAAATTGTAACATAACTACAACAGTCGAAAATACAATATTAGCCTCCCTCCATTATATAAAAATATATAGTCCGAACAATAATATATGTCTCGATGTATTTACTCACCAGGATTAGTGAAAAATACAAAACAAAATCCAAGAAGTAGATGTATTTTTATATTATAGATTCATGTTATTTCGTCTATTCTGCAGAGATATCCAGATTGGCCGAAGGTGATGTCATGCAGAAAATACACTAAAGTTATTAAAATTGATTTATATTATTAAAACTACTACCGTATAGTAGCAATTGGTGCTCTCATCATTGTCATTAATTTGACGACTTGGTCCCTAGAATTTAGGAATTTTTGAATTGAATTGTAAATATGTTATTCAAACTAATCAAATTAAGATATGAAGAGAAGTCCTTTAGTTGACGAGATGAGGATACTTCCAGCGAAGAACCCTCTTGCATTTTGGTTTATTTTATATCCATTGGTAGTTGTCTTTTTAATCTTCTATTGTTTTGTTGTTTACGGAGTGATCGTAAGAGTGGATTGGGGTGTGTTTTGAGTATAGTAATAAACAGGAGTAATAAACACCATAAGTGTTTATTACTCCTATCCTGGATAGCATCACTGATGAATGAAATACCGAGATAGTTGTGTATTGTATTGTTTGATACATACCATTTTGCATTTGTTATTAATCGAAGTATCTTGGATTGGGCTTTTTGAAGGATGTTAATACTCGAATTGCTGGCGCATTCTCAAAGTTCTATTCCATATGTCCATACAGGTTTTATGACCACCTTATATACTAGAACATTGCTTTCTAAAGAAAGATTTTCTCCCGAGTAGCCAGTACAAATTTTTGAACTTTTTGCTACATGATTTCTTCAGTTCAATTTTTTATCTAGGTGTATTCCTAAATATCTTACGGATGAGGCTTCTGGTATTGTAGTACCATTAAAAGTAACTGGCGGGCATTGATCTTTCCTCAGAGTAAACATAACTTTTGCGGATTTTGTACTGTTTTTTTATTTAAATTTTTTGTCCAATATTCTACCAGATGTAGGTGTTGCTGTAGATGTTCGGATGCAATGACAGTATTACTATGCTGAACGAGTATTGCTGTAATCAGCGAATGTTCCGATTATTGTATTATCTGTAGTTAGCATATCCGAGGTATATAATAAACACTGGTCCTAGTACACTACCCTGGGGAACTCCAGATTTGATTGGGATCACGTTCGAATCTTCGCCATTAACTCTAGTTATAAATTGGCGGTCTATTAGATATGACTTCAATGTATCAAAATAAGATGGCAAAGAGTGCTTAATTTTGTATACCAGTCCTTCGTACCAGGTTTTCATTCAATGAATGTCATATTCCGCATTGTAATCCATTCCTCATTGAACTTTCTTTTTAAAAATAAACATCGTTTTTCAATCATTAACTTACTTCATCAATTGTGAAGTAAGTTAATAAAGAAACTCGAATTTTATAATTGACAATATTACAAAATTATTTTATTTTTATATAATACATTATACTTGATGCTTACTATAGAAGTGTTTAACGAGATAAGAATGGTTGGAAATACTTTATTCATTCTCGCTTATTACAATTTCGAGAAGAGGTTTCAAATCTTGATGAAATCGACTACGAAATTTTTAAAATGTACGACTTTTTGTGGCAAAATTTCAACATTCTAGTAGTATTTGCAAGTATAAATCATCTGGGAGAAAGATAATTATGCCAGAGAAAAGTCTGAAAGATGTGCGTGATCATTTAGCTGCCAATCCAACTAGCTCTTTATGTTAACTTCGCACAGGGAAATAAATACTTATCTAACAGCTCTAAAACTAATGAAATAATAATATAATAGAAATATTATATGGTATGCAGAGCTGTAAAAAAAGTTATATTTCCATCCGTGTAAAGCCATTGTGATGCAAGGATTATTATTATTACCCCTTGACATTGCAAGATGAGAAAACCACCGTCACTGATTTTATCATAATTCAAATAATAATGTCGTTCTGATCCGAATGTTTTTAGCTGATGAAGCACGGATTCATCTTAGTGGTGCTGCAAACTAACAAAACTATCGTATCTGATCTACAGAGAATACTTACGTTGTAAGAGGTTTAAGATTACATGCTATTAAGGTTGCAGATTGAGTGGCTGTATTTCACTGTAGAATTATTGGGTCAATTTTATTTGACGGTAAATATTGAATGATACCGAACAAATATCCTAAAACTTTTTATAGAATAACTGCATGATGATGAACTGCAAGAAGGCTATATTTAACTTTGAGTTTTGATTAATTGCACGGAAAATAATGATCGTACAGGAAATTTAAGTAGGGTTTTAAAGACTGCAAAGTATTATATACAATACAAGTCGTAGTTATTAGTTTTTGATAAAAAATTTCGGGTGAGAATGTTGACTAAAAATGAGGTAAAAAATTGCGTATTTAGGAATATTCGCTTAACTTGGCATAATTTTGTAAATAATCGACAGAGTAAGGATATTGACTGTACGTTTTCAACCTCAAAGTATCCCAAAGAAACGCTGAACATTTCAAAGCGCTAAGATTTTTTTTTTCATTGTAGGAATGATTGAATTTGTTCTCACTAAAAATCAACTTAAGAACTAATCTTTCAATTTTTATTCATTTTTTAGGTTGAAAATGGTTATTTTAGCAATAATCCATATTTTTCTTATCAAGAAATGTTAATTATTATAAGAAAAATAGTAAAAAAAAAACATTTTCCGAGTAATTAATTGCCTAAGTCAAAACTAACTTTTTTGCTTTGAACGATGATAACTTAGCGAAAAATCATCGTACAAAGCTTTTAGATCGCTTAAATCAGAGAAGATAGAATTATATCTAAAACAGATTTATGATGAAATCACTGAAAAAGTGTATCGAAGTCCGTGGACCTTTTGAAAGGCAAGCAAAAATTTGTAAAAAAAAATTTCCGATGTTTTCTTATGATCACTCAAAGACTGCTAATGGTAAAAAAATGTAATTCAAAATCTGAAAAATTTAAACTTGGAGCTTCAATTTTCTTTTTTATCGCTCTGCGACTAATTGTCTTCAAGTTACAGCAATTTTAAAGTTATCTAAAAGTGTGTGGATTTTTTTACATCCCTTGTATATTAAGATATTCTTTGTTACAAGTAGATACTCAAGTAATTTAAATAATTCTCCTCAAATACGCCTGGAAAATATTAAAATTCCTCATCTAAAGTATCTTCCCTAACAATGTTCGTGGCTGCACAATTTGAAAAGTTGTCACATGATTTACGGTTGAAAATCAGTTTCCGTGTTTCCAACGTCACTCGTGCCATTTTGAGGTACTTAAATAACGTTAAAAAACACATTAGCGTAATTAATACATCGTTAAGAGAGCATTTCTGGAGACAAACATTTTAATTCGGTCCACTTATTGCCAAGCTGTCACGGCGCTGCAGCGCTAACTAAAATTTATGTCTCAATACATTAGAGCTAACCAATATTAATAATATTAACAGTTCTGTAATTGAAATATTGGACGAGGGCGTTGAAGGAAGGGCAACTCACAATCTTTACCGAAGAAAGAAACGCAATGAACACCACAAAAATCAATACACACCGCGCGGCGGCGGGAAGACAAATTATCCAATTTGTATCCAAGATTTCGGATACATTCTCTAGCACTTAATAAACCCAAACATAAAATCTACTATCATAAAAGTGACGCCTGGTGAGAAAATTGAATTTTGTCGAAAATATATAAATACACACAGAAATTCTAGGCTTAATCTTTTGCTTATTTTAGTTGTACGTCTATTTCACTATATACATATTTCAGATGTTAAATATGTTTACTTCTTTTAAATTAATTTTGGTTTAAGGTGGTAACCATAATAGCCCTTAATACTGATAGTAAAATATAAGCTTTACACTATCCGAAATGGAATATCCATAGTGTATAGGGCAGGGATTCTCAACCTTTTTCAACCCAAGTCGACGTACCCCTTTTTGTGTATCATTAACTATGCGTACCCCCAAACAAAACACTTTAGTTTTATTAAAATGTGTTACATTAGTTAAGTTAAAATTTAACTTATAAACAAGTTTAATTACGAATAGATAACTTAAATTAAAAACAAGAAATTTTATTAACGAGCGACGTGTTTGCTTGCTGCTTTACTGATAGTTTTCAGTTTTAAATCATTGCTGTAATTTTTGTCACACTTAAATTCTACCGTGCATCAATATAAATTTGTATATCTGTTTTTTTTTTTTAGTAGTGAAACCGTGTACCCCTTACAAGTTTTCGTGTACCCCCAAGGGGTACGCGTACTACCGTTTGAGAACCACTGGTATAGGGTATTACAGCTAGAACTATAGAATTTGAATTGCGCGCCATTTTTATTCTGTCAAAGATATGGCGTCAATATTTAATGACTGTCATCTATAAACCGTACGACACCGACGCGACGTGACGTGAAGATGCGCATGTCAACATTTATTATGATAGCATTACCAGCTTCATTTTCAAAGAAGTTTGATTCAATTATTCCGTCATTCCAAAATGCGCACCAAACCGTGCATCTCTGTGGATGCATTTCTTTTTCGTGAACAACATGTGAATTTTTAACATCCCAAATTCGACAATTGCATTTGTTGATGTATCCGTCAAGATGAGAATGTGGTTCATCGCTGAACAACATTTTGTTGCAAAAATCAGATTCACCTTTCTTCTTTAATACCCAATTAACAAATATACGACGTTGTAAATGATCTGTAACTTTTAATTGTTGTGTCTAACTGAATTTCGTATGCTGACAGATGCAGACCTTTCTTTAAAATCCGATGCGTGGTGGATCTTGACATATTCAATTGTTGTTCACGACGTTGAATTCATGTGTTTGGATACTTCCGTACAGTTTCTCTGACTGCCGCAACATTTTCATCTGACCGACCACGATGAGGATGTATTGGTGGTGATTATTAATAACAGAACCTGTCTCTTCAAATTTCTTGATTCAGTTATTAACTGGTAACTCTGTAGGCATTTAATTTTGTCCTAATTTTGTACGAAATTTTGTTAATGCGCCTGTAAATGATAACTCATTTTCATAAAACAGTTCTATATAAACTATTCGTTGTTGAACTTAAATCTTATACCAACTGAGACACACTATAGAGTGAAGGAAAATAGAACGGACTTTGACATAGACTTTATACTTTTCTTTATCATATACAATTTTTTTTTTGTACCAATGAAATATTGGTGTATATTATATGTATGTGTTAGTATAAGTCTAGAAAATATTTATATATTGGTGAACAACGCAATTATTGAGTTTTCCAATTAAGTATTATAACCCCAGGTTAATAAGTCATAAATGAATGATATCAAATTGTCCCGAATTACAAATATATTAAGTACATATGCATAATATCTATTCGGTGAAATAATCCAACGACTCATAAAATTAAACACATTGTGCAGTCACCTTGGCAAACATGCTGCAATTCAATAAACATGGCCAACATGCTGCATTTCCAAAACTTACTATTTTGATAGGAAGTGGGATACTAAAAGGAAATGAAGCAATACTAGATGATAGGAAATGAAATCTGTGTATAATTAGACATGAAGTAAAGAAAATAAGTTAATTATTTAAAAATAATGACGCAGTAACTGATGGTGAGAATACAATACAAATTAGCTCTTCTTATGTATATCTTAAGAAATAGATCTAAAAATAAGTAACCTTTCCTTTCTTTAATGAAGTTTACGTATAGGAGGATGAACTTACATCTAGGAGGAATGCAGATTGTTGTTTCATGTCGATAGCATAAATGGGCTTTCGGATATAGCCCAAAATGTTTTAGGAGTTAACTTAAGATATCATTATGACATCCCAAATCGAGTTTGTGTATTAGAAAGCTAAGTAAGAGTTTGAAAAATTGTGCCAGTATGTAGTTTGTTAATTTACTGTCTTATTTGGGAGCTGTTTACTCCATGGGGAATAGAAATACTATTCAATTATTCATTTGTCTTTAAATATCTGAATAAATCTATAATGAATAACAGGAATCAATCATTTTCGTACCGTTGGGCTCTATACGTCACTGATAGTTTTAAGTCCACTCACATTGTACTGAGACCAACCACAATTGATTGTTGTTTATATAAAGTTGCACTAGTTGCAGATATAATTAGTGTGAAATATAAATATATTATGGTGGGAACACATGGTTCCACATATGCTTATTGACAGCCGTGATGGTATTTGTATATGTGTACTAGTTTTAAGCTTTGTAGATCTTAGAAGGTACAAACACTAGTATATTGTTCTAGTACTCTGAAACGGGATAAATTTGTTTCTCATGGGTAGGAATGCGATGATCCCAGCAATAAGTTACGTTATTTATTGTTGCGGCCATACACTTGTTAAAACCCTTGCAGACTAGGCCAATGGTTTATGACAGGTATGGAGTCTGGTAATAACCGTACCAGGCTATTGGCTTTTGGGATAAGTTTCAAATCAGTCAATTACCGCCACTCGCCCCGAAATATTGTCTCCCCTTTCGATATTAGCTTCCTCGCCATTTATTTACTTAAAATAAACATAAGTATAGTAACAATATAACCACTAGTATTATTTTACTATACATGCCCCAAAGACCGCCATATATTAATTATAAATATACACTTTGAGAGACTTTTATGTATAGTATAAAAACAAAATCGGAACTACAAAGAAATAACATGTTTTCTATTATGTTTATGCGAATCATATTTTTAAAGTTTAAATAAACCTCTCTTTTATAAATGTGCTTTCGTGTTTAAATTAATCTGAATTCTGCCTGTGTAGAACTATATCCACAATAAGAGGGAAGTTTCGTAAATTTGATAAAATTTTTTGTTGTCCCAAGTGCGTCTTCCTAATTTTAAAGACGCGAACATGTATACCTAAATATGTTACGTAAAGTTTACAGTGAGCTCGAAGAACGTAATAAAGGATATATAGGAAGCTCCAGGCTAAAAATGGCCAGCAGGCAAAACATCTTTTTATCGAAAAATAAGGCGTGTCATGTCTGCTTTTTCTTAATCTCGTTAAGAAAACAAAGAAAACAGAAAATATTGCGGAAGAAGTGATATAAAACTGTATAAGAGCGCTTTCCTCTGGTATACTCCGGCTTCACATACGTACTTTATCAAATTATATATATGGAAAATACGAATTTATAACAAGATTAAAGAATGTATATCAAATAGGGTTAATATTAAAATAACAATTTAAAGCGCGGAGGGGTGAAAATGCTCGGAAGCAATATTCAAATGCAACAAGGCCTCTGGCTGAAACAGAGTAAATGATGTACAAGCAATAACACGTCTATATCGAACTACAAACAAAATTATAAACCAATCTCAAACAACTCGGTGACACGACGTACATAATTAATTCCTACAAAATAATTCAGATAGTCTACTTGGTTTGCAGTTTGCTTTTTTAATAAATAAGTAGCCTAAAATTAAATTCGAGTTATTAAGTTAAGAAACATCCCCGAGAGACTCTTATTGAATGTTTTTTGTGAATCGCATTAATTAAACCAACATTCGGTTTCGTCAGATAAAATTATATGACAATAAATCAATGTTTCTGTAATGTTTATTCATGCGCTGAATATAATGAATATTATACGAGGGTTTCATTTACATGACGCAATGAACTAAAAATGAAATGTATTTGAATCCGTATTTTGTATCCACAAGAATTAATTAACGTACGTGGATCGAACTGTTTACATATAACTTAGGGTGGAAAAAATAATCTATGCCCCTCAAGTATGGAATGAAATTGATCAACCTAAATTGAATGCTTTTTGGAGACATCTCTCTGGCATGTCGATTTTTCCTAAACCCTAATAATTCCTACAAAATTTTAGATATGAAGGTATCGTATGTGATACATTTAATATAGGTTTATAGCATTTCCTGTGCTGAACTCAACAAAAAATCGAAAATCAATTAACCAATAACGGACATATTCAACAAAATGAATCAATATCTTATATTAATCCTTATTATATAATAAATAAATACATACTTGAAATAGGAACTAGATAGAATTCAGTATAGTTACTGAGAATTAAATAAAACTAAAGTTGGATAAAAAATAAATGCTTCAGTTGATTGGTGATGTCTTCTACGTGGCTAGATTCACATTGTTATAGGTACATGACGCAATATTCTGATGCATACAAAAATGGATATGAGATTATCTATGCGGGTGTCTAGTTAGTTAACATTATTTTGTAACTACTCCATTTATACAAAAACTGGATCATTAATGACAACATTTAGACAAAATATTTAGAAGAGAAATTCTTCTTTTCTATCTTCAGTCGGTGTTCTCTTCTGACTTGCTTGTGGTGGGTAGAACAATGATTTTAAAAAATATTGATAATTGTAGAAAAAGAATACTTAGATTACTATCTTAATTTTAATTAAAAATGAGTTCACAGCCTTTTAAAAATGTAAATATGGAGCATCATCATCATCATTAGGTCATCAGTCCTAAGACTGGTTGGACGCTAACCTCCAGCTTCTCCTATCTTGTGCTAACCTACGCATTTCGCTAATTGTGCTACAACCTACATCCCTTACTATTTACGAGCAGTAGTCTAATCTAGGCCTACCTCTGCCTTTCTTCACTCCTATTTCTGCCTCCAAAATATCGCGGACTATTCCCCCATGTCTCAGCAAGTGGCCTACCATTCTATATCTTCTCTTCTTTAAGTTTTTCCACATACTCCTTTTCTCGCCGACTTTCTCCAATACTTCTTCGTTTCTAACCCTATCAGTCCATGGTATTTTCATCATTCTTCGGTAACACCACATCTCAAAAGCTTCTAATTTCTTCCTACTTGCTTCCCCTACTGTCCAGGTTTCGCAGCCGTAAAGTGCCGTGCTCCATACATATGTTTTCAAAAATCTCTTCCTTGTTTCTAAGTTTATTACCCCCGAGCATAAAAGTGCTTTCTTTTTGTTAAAAGCTACTCGACCCTGCGCTATTCTTTGTTTTATGTCTTTATCGCTTCTTCCATCCCAATTTATTTTACTTCCTAAATAAGTGAAGTCTTTAACTTCCTCCAATCTTTCATTATTAATTTGTACTTTCGTTTTTGCTCTGCTCTCGCGCCCTCTGCACACTAACACTAAATATTGAGCAATTAAATAAAAATATTAACAGAAAACAATAATGGAATAAAGCACTACGTGACTTTAAACGACAACAATAAAATGCCAGATATGTTTGATTTCTGCTTTACTAAAGCTAGCCTTTAAAGCCATTGCCCCGTAGAACAAAGCCTCGATCTCTCATTTGATCACTGGCCCACATTGATAACCATAAATTCAAATGCTAACAAAATAGAAAAACGACCTATACTACTAACAAAGAAATATAGCGGGAATTGTTTAAATATCTAGTTGGTAAAATAATAACTGCTGATATCGCATTAAAGACGACTGAAGATATGGACGTAGTAATTAACCGTATAATTGTTAATAAAAACCATATAACAAGCTGCCTCGGATGCAACTCCTTTAGTAAATATCCAAGATAACCATCAAAACTGTTTTAGACCTGTTTAGAAGCTATTCATAAAAAGCGCTCCTTGAGAAAAAGGTGGATGAAAACTAACGACCCACAAGGCGTGATTAAACAAAACTATTAAAGAACCATCAATGGGAAAAATCAAATTATTCAACATCATTTAGACGAACCAACTCCTAGAGATGATACAAACTACTAGTTAAGGAAAGTTACATCAATAATTAAAAAATCACAAAATATAATTTCACCCATTAGAAAATGAGACTAGAACAAATAAAGAAAAATCGAGACATTTGCTGAACCCTTAGCCAATGTATTCCAGCCATTCCTATCTGAGAACATAGAGGAAGAAGACATTACATTATTTCTAGAAACGCCATCCCAAATGGCTCTCCCTGTAAAAGCCATAAAATTATTGGAAGTTAAAAATATGATTCGTAAGAATCAAATCCAAAAAAGCTCGGAATATGACACCACATCATGATGGAATATGACAACAGAGCAACTTATAAAACAACTACTAGAAAAAAGTATTAGTCGTCTTAACTCAAATTTACAATGTGATTCTTAGAATTGGGTACTTCCCATCTCAGTGGAAAGTCATCCTGAAGTATTGAAAATTGATGCAATTTGACGAATTCTCTTGTGTATAAGTAAAAACAAACTGCAGTCACTGACAAGTCTGATTTTCTAAAGAATATTACTTTACTTGATCTAGCTAGATAACTATTTAAAAATATTGTTGGTGAATATTTCTATTACTTATTAACTAAATTTAGAAATATTATTGAATTCGGCACGAGAAATGTGTTTCGACCAATTGTCATAGTTTTTTCTCTTAATGTTATGGTAATGAAAAAATATTTCTTGGAATGTATTTTACGTAGTAAAATGCTTTACAACGAGGTATTACGCGCCGTATCGCTATATCTAAGATTTAAAGGTTGAGGGTTATTATCAACATCTATAGTGTCAAAAAATTATCATAAAACCGGGTGATTTTGCAGCA
This sequence comes from Rosalia funebris, assembly GCA_037954035.1. NCBI lineage: Eukaryota > Metazoa > Arthropoda > Insecta > Coleoptera > Cerambycidae > Rosalia > Rosalia funebris. Next base: position 14,220,409 of record JAZFAV010000035.1, on the reverse strand, counting down.
ATGGGTTTATTTTCCACAAAAGAAATATTTATATTAATGACTTTTTTTAGTTAGACAATACTTATACATCTATTACGACGTTCAATAGTTCATGTGATAACTGGTTACGTTTTATACCTGAACTATAAAGGAACACAACCATTAGTGGTTACAATCAATTCAGGGTTTTCTCCCGGGTCTTTCTGCCAAACCTTCGTCGCATTGCCCACCACTTTTGCCGAGTTGCGTTATAGGGATATACAAATAAATAAATACTATAGCCATGTTACCAATTCCTTAATTAAATTAAAGTCCATGTACATACATGAGTTAATTTTATAATATAATAGAGAAGAGAAATAAACATATAATTATTATTTATATGTGAAATAAATTAATACCAATGAATAAAAGTATATGAAGGGAATATGACGGCGGTCTTTATATTCTGTCTTATATTATATTCTTGTACTTTGTATATTTTATTTATATTAGTTTAGAAACTTTCCTCATCTTATGTCTGTTTGACACTTTTATTTTAAGCGACGAATTCAAAAATAAATAAATTTAATCAATTTATGTTACACAGATTATTTGTAAATTTTTATAAAGTTGGGATCGTTATAAAATAGGTGATTTCGCAACGATGGGTATTTGCTACAAGAGACAGATTTATATCAATGACATTTTTTTAAGTTAGATAATACTATTAGGTACATAGTTATTAGCTTGTGTATACTATAGATTTAACGTGCAAATTGACATGTCATGGTCAATGACAGTGTGTTTTTATATACTAGTAATATGGTTGTACCAGAATTCTATGGATGTATGCCAAGGAATCTGGAAAATTATCTTACATAATGAGAAGTTTGCTTGGAAATAGACTACATGTATGTTTGGGTATAATGAAAAGAAAATAAGCAGTTTTAAAACCTTACAACGGACTTTTCCGCACGTAGAATATCTCTATTTTGAAATCGAGTAGCCGAGAAAAAATAAACCAACACATAAATGCAGAATATGTGTTTTATGCGACAGTTTTATTTCTTTTCGATATTTCTCCAATAGTCCACCATCGTGCTTTCTCATGACCCATGGACAGGGTGGGGTGTATTCTATCCACTTCAAAATAAACAGATGTCGTCTGGTAGATGTTCTTAATCAGAATCAGTCGAAACCCGGTCGATCTGACACGATTTAATTAAATGATCGTGCTAATAAAAAAAAAGTCTCAAATAGTATACCTTTCTGCTTTCTCATGACTCATGAGCATGGTAGAGTGTGTTCTATCCACCTCAGAATCAGTAGGTGTCATCTGGGAGACGTTCCCGATCAGAATCAGTCAAATTGCGATAGATCTGATACGATTTAGTTGACTAACTATGGTGGTGGACTGAGTAATAGTCCACCATTGTTCTTTCTCATGACCCATGGACAGGGTGGGGTGTGCTCAATCCACCCCAAAATCAATAGGTATCGTCTGAGAGACGTTTCCGATTAGAATCAGTCAAAACCCAATTGATCCGAGACGATTTAGTTGAGTTATCGTGCTAAAAAAAATTCTCAAATAGTCAACGATCGTGCTTTCTCATGAGCCATGGACAGGGTGGGGTGAGTCCTATCCACCTCAAAATCAATAGGTGTCGTCTGGGAGACGTCCCCGATCAGAATCAGTAAAAATCCGATCGATCCAACACCTAGAAACCCTAAAAAAATTTTTTACACGATTATATTACTTTTCCGCGTAGTGGCGTGCGGAAAAGTAAAAAATATGCAATTTTCAGTGCTACTAATGTTACTATTCAGTGATTTTAGAAATGATACATTTTGTTTTAATTTTTGGGGAGGGGACTTCCGACATTCGGTTGCAGAGTCCCTTTGCAGTAAAATAAGATGAAGTGGAGGAAACATATGAAATAGAGAAAGTAGGTGAGGCAAAAAAGATAGACAAGGACCGTAGTTATATATTAACTGATAGCTCAGATAACTTTAACATAAAGTAATAGAACTAGGTAGATGAAATGTTATTCAACTAATTTCCATGCATCTATACTAGACGTATAAAATATTTCATTCAAACATCATGAAATGAATATTACGTGAAAGGCGGATAAGTATAATTTTACTGTAATTGAATATTCTCTGTCCAATTATATGAAAAAATTATATTCAATACAGTGAAATCATTTCTCGCCAAATCGGATATGCAGAAAAATTCTATTTTTTGAACTTTGTATAGATATTTTTGTTTGAAAAGGACAATTGTTATCTCATATTGATTACATTTTACTAGGTTCCATATAGTTTGTCATATAACCTATGATACGCTCAAATCTTAAAAGAGAATGTTTTGCAGCTCATCTTAATATGGATGTATTTGTCTCGTCCTTAAATATAATATTTCTGCCCGCAGAGGTCTTAAGGATAGATGTCAATTTCTCTGTGTAAGCAAACTCTGATATGACCATTTTCCCATTTTTTTCTAATTTTCGAATGCTGTAAGATCATTATACTGTTCTTATTTTTTATACACTTCTCAGGGTAATTTAATGGGGTTATTAGGTCAGATTGTGTGGCTCCATTTGATAACATCTGAGTATTGCTAGACATTTATTTGTACACGTATAAAATAAGCGTGTATATATATATATATATATATATATATATATATATATATATATATATATATATATATATATATATATATATATATCAACCATTCGTGATACCAATATTTTAATGTAAAAGTCCGTGTATACAGCCGATTATCTTATATAATATAATATAGAAAAAAATCACATAATTAATACTGATATGTAAAATAATAATTTAGTTCCAACACGAATAAAATGGGATAGCTCTTATTGCATTTTGTCTTATATTCGATTCCTGTACCTTGTATATTTTATGTGACACTCTACGGATTATGAATGTTTGACGACAGTTTTGGTATGTTTATTCTAAACTATTTCAATAATAAAATGTTACATAAATAGATTCTTTGTAACTTTGATATCGCATGTTCAATATTTAAGAGAAATACTAATACATACATTTAAATAAAGTTATGTGCAGATAATTAAGACAAACATAAGTTTATTTTAATTCTTTGCAGAGCGAGCAGCTTAAAATATTGTCAAAATTATCTATTATAATACTTATCTACTCGTATCGACTATATTATCACTTTCAACTTTATGATGAGTTCTTGACAGATTAATGTAGCTGCATTAGGTACTAGCATTAACGAAACATCTTCAGTGGAGTCAGGAATAAAAATAAAACTTGCATCATATTTATTGCAGGTACAATGACTAAAAGCACTTTAGACTTGCTAACAACAATCTGGTCAATAAAGATGGTGCAGTGTTGAAAAACACTAACGACTTTTTTAAGCGTGCCTGCATTTGTTTGAAGTTTGATAGCCATATGGTAACCATTTGTTTTAAGATCGGATTTAATAGTTCAACGAACAAAAATAAAATGGTGATTAAGTTGAAATGGCATAGCTCTCAACCCTTTTATGCGAGAACTAAGTTGATTCTCAACCCTTAGTATTTTAGAGAAGCCACGTTCCTGACATATTAAATCATTCGCGCTTAAGTGAATGCTTAATATAATAACGACCCATTTCATTGCCTTCGATATGACTGAGACCGATAATTTAGGAAATAATCTGACACAAATTACTTAATTATTTTTGCACAATACTGATTACAGAACGTCCTAGTTCCGTGAACTTGAAATTTAAACTCTTATCTAGAAAATATTGGTCAGGAAAAATATACAATGAGGGTCATTAGTTTTTCATATATAACTTTGCCTAGCTTAAATTAGAAAGTTATTTTTAGTTACAGTTTATTTCATCTCTATTTGCCAAATAAAAAATCCCAAACAGCTTTTACCTCATATCGTAGCTTGTTTTTATGTCTAGACTCAGGTAGACTGTTCCGTTTATCGGTAAGATAAGAGAGTTTTTTATTTGGCAAATAGCGACGAAATGAATAGTACATTCTTCAACCCCTAATATTCGATAAATGTTAGAGTTGTACTACTAATTATCTCTATTATCACATATACTTTCTATTTCGTATTCTTCTGCAATTAGAAAGTGAAAAGTAACCCAAAGTATGTGTTAGAGATTAAGTTAGACAAGATAACACTGAGGGAATGAAATATTAAGAAAAGATAAATTTAGTAATACTATTCTTTAGGATTTAAATTTTAGACTGCTATCATATTTCCATCTGTCATTTTTCTTCAGTCCTTCAGTCAGCATTCCGACCTCTATATCCTAAAGTCTGAAGTTACCTCTGAAATCTGAATACAATTAATCGAAACTTAGATATTTATTGCCTGAACCTAACATACAACAATCTAATATACAGTTAATATATTTGAAATATTGAATCAAATTGTGAGACAGTATTGCCGCATTGATTTTTTGAGTGTTAAATAGTGCTAAATTTTGTCACTATTTCATGCAGCCGTCGTCATTATTTCAATTCAAAGAAGTTGCATCATACTAATACTGATTCATAATGGATTTTTACATCGATGGGTAGTATTTCAGATGAATCATATTATTTTATTACCTACCTCCAAAAGATTCTCTTAAGAAAGTAGTTACTTAAAGAAAGTAGGAAAGCTGGATCATAAAATGTTCTGATTGGACAATACGTACTAAGTAATATAAACGTATACGTTAATATCTATTTGAACGCTGTTTAGGATTGACGTAGGACGTGGAGTATTAAAATGAATCAGGAGAAACCTACCTACCACGAAAAGAGAATCTTGTTGACCAATAACGGTGAATGGCCAACAGTTGGCTACAAGCTGATGACAAAAAATATCTTGGACTAACTTGGCGCAAATATATTTTTGTACGAAAATTAAGCCCCTACTGGATGATAGGTAGAAAGTCACAAGTATCACTTGATTACAAAATACTATTATGTATGTCCATAGTAAATTGAGCACGGACTTATGGTACCGACTATGAAACTCTCGAGTTGGGACTATGGATTACGCAACTTGAATCTTGAAATTTTATAAAGATTTCCAACTTTTATGTCATGGACATACTCCTCTACGTACCCAATAATGTATTATATGGTGATATGCGAATACCATCTATACGCCCCAATATACCAATTTGACTATTTGTAAATGAAGATGTACTGACATGCCTTAAACGTTTTAAGTCTACCGATCTTCAACCACTGGTCGGATTCAAGTAGTGTTTAGTGTAAACTACCAACATTTAATTTAATAAATTACTAGTAATTTTTACTAACCTTAAGTAGTGATTTAAGTAGAGTGTTCATTGGAGTTCCTTATATAAGCTATGTTCCATCCTTTCAATAAACACAAAGCAAAATTTTGTTCATAATGTGTGTTTACTGTTTTACTGTATTAGATAGAGTCCATGTAAAATATTTAAAAAATTTATTTTTTAATTATTTGGGGATATTCCGGACAGTCAGAAAGAAACTAAGAGTTCAGAAGAGTCTGTAAATCATGCAAATATTTCGTGACTGGGGCAGGCGAACTAAGAGAAAAAAAGAGCTCATCACTTTAGGTTAGCTTATTGGCCCTGGTTTATCGATGAACGAGAAAAAATAAAATTCCTCCTCAGTGTTTAATCTCGAATCCTTATTTTTATCTATAATTTAAGACTTAAAAGAATAAATGCGTAGCATTGTAGTCGTAAAAACTGGAAAAATGTCACAAAAACAAAAAAAATATGAATTATTAACTTACTAAAAAGGATGCTATGCAAAGTTAGCTGTATACAGGAGACTCATACCAAGTACAAACCCCAAAATAATATTTACCCTCTCATCTGGTAAGTGTTAAATTTAGGTGATTAATATCATAATTAATTAAGATAACAGTGTATAAAGTTGAGATGCAAGAAAAGTAATTTCATTTTCAAAGTGGAGCTTGATACCTTGACTCAAAACGTGTAACCAGTTTAACTGTAACAATGCCTGTATTTAACTTTAGATATAGCACTTTAGTTTACAGTGTACATTTATGGCATTGTATTGCCAAACAAAGCAAAACAAATCCATTATATAATTTATTTGGTTATAGTATTCGCCTAAAAGTTTTGGTAGTTTCTGTGCCAATTATTGTTCGAGAATAATTTATTTTATATAATTTGTATTCTTATTTGCCCGTGTATGTTTTTTAAGTAAGCAAGCGCTTCACTCATACTCATACATACGTATATTTATTAGCTCTAAATTAAAGTAAGGTAGTGAATTATTCAAACAGGATGTTTAGAAACTTGGAGAGCGATTGCATTGATTACAAAACACTGACTTTAATAAACGTTGATTATAAATGGGAGGATTTTTTTCTTATTTACTAAAATATCTGTGCACTTTTCTATCAGTTTTAATGAAACTTATAACAATTTTATTGTCATAGTGTTGTGCTATGTGTTAACAGTACTACCAAACTCTGTTTAGTAAACAAAAAATATCACATTTCTAATTTTACAATATATCTCCTATAACTTGTACTATTGTCTAACAGAGTTAGCACTAAAATACGACAAATTTTGTCATGTAATTCAGCGCTCGGCGTTTGGCATATAGCCAGGAGAATAGCTGTTTTGACCTAATTTGTTTAGTCCTTATTATATAACGCATTTGCAGATAGGTTGGAGTATAAACTCCTTATTTGTGTAGTTTGAATATTACTCTCTGGTAGTAAAACATTGCATTATATTGATGATCTCAAGTTTTTACTTCGTATTTAGATTGTTCGAAACTACCAAGAGATGGCGTTTGGTACGTTCTACTGCGATGGAACGTAGCAACGCCTACTAGATGTGAGCTTTATCTGTAGAACATTAAGTATATCAATAATTATTTTTACTATTTATTAAAATAGTCCGAGGAATTTATTACTGAATTGTTTTACTTCAACGGCATTAATTAAAAAAAATATTAGGTAGTAAATTGTACACAACAATATTAGTTGTTCCATAGAACTGACCTTAGAAAATAGTTTCATAAAAAGATTATATTTCTTTATATATGAATTGGAATTATGAGGTGAAAGTAATAATGATTCTAGGTGATTCAGTGAATGAGACAGTTAACGCTAATGAACAGAGGATCAGTGACTATCAATTCAAAATTAGTGTATATTGTAGGCGCATCATAGAATGCCAAAGTATGTATATCGATGGTATTCGTTGTCTATATAATTATCCAGTAATAAGATACAGAATATTATTACGTTACGAGAAATGAAGATGACTGGTTGAAATATTTTGCATCCTGCAAGAATTCTTATAATACGTGAATACCATTTTTTCAAAACTGTTTGAAAAATCTCTAGAACGGAATTGAAGTTATGAATCAAAATATTTATCAAGCTTTCTCAGTGGTTGTTAGTCGTCTCTCAACTGTTGTTGAGTTACCTATAAATAAACAGTTATCTTTAATACTCATTTGACTTGTATTTAAGCAATTTCAAGATGAATTGTATGGAAACTGTGTAGAGTCAAAGCTTTACAACTGCCTTTTACGATGTTTTGGTAGTTATTAAAGTAATACAAATGTGAATGTCATTTTCAATCAATATACACTCTTAAAGATTAAAATTCCCCACTTACAGGTGCCGTTATTTAATGATAAGTTAATGTTGTGTCTTAAAAAAATATATTTTAAGAAGTTTCGTATTTAGTTGTTTATTCAAAAAGGTAAAAGAGGTACAAGCCAAATCATATAGTTTTACAGGGAGGAATATACAGAATATTTATGGCTGAATTATATCAATAAAGCTGGATGATTTGTAGTTGAAGAGGTAATAGCTAGTGGAATATAAATCTCTTTATCTCTAACTGAAGTATATTATTGTAACACATACTAATCCTGTTTTATTATTGCGATAATTGTTCGTTAATATTAAAATAAAGTAAGTGCTTTACTAGCAACAACCATTGTGATCCAAAATTAATGCAGTTAAATTGAATTAATAAAGTGCTCAGTATACAACAGTATAGATTATTAAATTTGTTCTACTATTTTTAACTGGTAAATTAAATTGCACGCCATTTATGTCCTGTGTAGGCCTCAATATTTAACGACTGCCATCTAAAAACTATACGATGTCAACATGCCGCGATTAACAGTTTAACAACGAATAGTTTCTGTGCAACTGTTTCATGCAAGTGAGCGACCATTTACAGTTGCATTACGAATAATTAGCACAAAATTAGGGCACAATGAAGTTACGAATTTTTAACCCCTTAGGCTTAAAAATTCGTAACTTAATCAAGAAATTTGAAGAGATGTGTTCGGTAATTCATAAATCAATGCCAATACGTCCTTGTCGTGGTCAGTCTGATAAAGATATTGCTGCAGTGAGAGAAAGTGTACGGGAGTACCCACATCTCGTAACATGTCGTGCATAAGAATTGAATCTGTCCAGAGCCATCCTGCTTCGAATTTTGAAGAAAGATCTGCATCTGTCAGCATATAAAATTCAGTTGACACAACAATTAAATGTTACAGACCATTTACAATGTTGTACATTTGTTAACTGGGTGTTACAAGAGAAAGAAGGTGGTGTTGATTTTGCAACAAAATTTTGTTCAGCGATGAACCACATTTTCATTTTGAAGAATACGTCGTCCTCAGGGATGCACGGTTTGGTGTGCATTTTCGATTGGTGGCGTAACTGGACCATGCTTTTTTGAAAATGACGCTGATAATGCTATCACAGTAAATGGGAAATGCTACCGTTGTACTAACAATTCCTGCCCATACGCTGAATTTTCTGTGGAAACAGTGTATCTTACTATCATCCAATGAGGGTTTTCAGGGACTTAATACCTTAAATTCAGCTTGTTCACTGAGTTATTCCAACAAATAGTGCCCTTGTCAGAGAAAACATCTTGCTTGAGAATTGGTGATTATTATTACATCGATCTATCATTAACTCTGTTCTATTATGCGGCCGATGTCATCAAGCTCGTGAGTTATTTGAATTTTGTGTTGCTTATTTTTTCCAGACATTTCAAAATACATGACTAACATTTTGCTTCAATGCGATTTCGCGAGTTGGGTGATGAGGACTTTTTTGACATGTTAAACAATTTCTTTTTCCACCAAATTGATGATATAGATTTGAACAACATGTGGTTTCAGCAAGACGGTGCAACGTATAATATTGCACGTGCAACCATAACTCTGTTACATACCAACTTTACTGACATGTTGTCTTGAGGAATGCTGACATCAACTGGTTTGCAAGATCATGTGATTTAACACCATTGGACTTATTTCTTTGGGACTATGTTAAGGAAAAAGTGTACGCCATCCAGCCAGCAACAATCAGTGACCTTAAAGCAAATATTCAACGTGCTATTCGCGAACTAGAGCCAGTTTTATGTGCCCGTGTTATGGATAATTTTGGTAAACGAATGACATAATGCCAGATGAGTCGAGGGGGCTATATGAACTACATTCTTTTCCATTTATAGCTGTATCGCCTCCATTTTATGTTGAAAAAAAAAACCTCAGTTTGTCAAATATTATTAGTTTTATTCACAAATCACATTCTATAGTTCCAAATGAGACACTCTTTATATACAAATCGGAGAGGGACAGTTCCGTCACTTTGTTTGTAAGTCTGCGTAATGAACCAAACGGTATTATACTTTTCATGATTCATTTTAATATATTAATGCAGTTTATATTAATGTATACCTAATAAAGCAGGTTACCATATATTTTTGGAACAATAGAAGGAAATGGAATAATATAAATAGGTACTAATTATTAACGTTCTCTCCCAATTAGGCCTGTATAAGTATAGACGTACAGTTCGAAAAGAGGAAACTTTAATTAAAGCGTCGAGTTACAAGCGGCAATTAGTAAAAAGTCATAAATTAAAGGTTTTACGGTCCCGTAAAAAGCTGTCCGCTTATTTGGCCCATGTAAACATATATGAATTAGAATCTTTGATATTTAATTTTGTTGCCATCTTGCCATTTTACATACGAACGCACCCTGTTGTTCCCAAGGCGACCATAAAATAAGCGACTGCTTGCCGTCGAGGGCTGTATGCAGATTTTTTAATCATCGTTAGTATTAATTTTTAGCTCAAGTGTTTCTCCCCTTCCTGTCTTAAAGTTTGTAAATGTTACAGCGTAGCGTGTCGGATGGAGGCAACTTGATAACTAATTCGTACTAAAAGGTTCTCTACAAACTATATACGCCAAAGAGTGCGGGATGAATTTTAATAAAGGACAACCTAAGCCAAGAAATTTTCATGAGTGAACACCTTTGGATGTCTCACTTATTTTAACACTGTCATTAAATGGATCATGTTATGTAACAAGGGAGGTACTAATAACATATTTATACAAAAATAAATATACATACATATGTTGAAGTAAGAATCTATTTACCGAAAAATGTGAGGTATGTCTTGGATTAGGTTAATATTTTACTAAATTTGTATTTACGAATATATAAATGTGAATCATTGAAAGTTTCTTAATACACACACCGTCAAAAGTCTTGGACCCCCAATGTTTTGTATTAGTAAATATATTCTTTTAAATATTGTATTTGTTTTTCAAAGTATGTTTTTCCTAAATGTATTTTTTTGTAATACAGGAATAATTTTTAAAAATTTAGTCAATTAAAAAATACCTAATTTAAATAACAATAATAAATAAATAATAATAATAAATAAAAAATAACATAATAGTCAGTATGGACTCCTCTGCTTCTCAGTAACATATTGACACACCTGTGCATTGAAACAATCAAACGGTTTATAATTTCTTGAGAAATATTGTTAAATTCCTCTATTGCTGCTGCAGCTAACTCTTCCCCATTTTGGGGTAGGTTCTTGCGTTTTTGGATCGGTCTAGAAAGAAAATCCCACAGGTTCTTAATGCGATTCATATCTGGGGACTTAACTGGCCAATCTAATGGGGTAATATCTCCCTGTTCTAGTACCTCTTGAACCGTTCTTGCGCGATGTTGCCTTTCGTTGTCGTCCATGAAGATGAAATTGTCACCTAATTCGTCGCGTAGGGGATAAATAATGGGCCTGATAACACTTTCAATATAAATTTGACTTGTCATATTCTGATTTATGGGAATTAACGGCGTACGGCGATTGAACATTATTCCTTCCCAAAACATTACTGTCCTACCATTGTAGGGAGTAACCTTACGGGGAAAAGTTAGTCTTTCTTGACGACCTGACTCTTTCCAGACCCTTTGCCTATTGTCATCACTCACCAGTCCAATTGTGGTTTCATCTGTGAATAATACCCATCACCACTGCTGCAAAAGCCAATCACTCCGTTCCCGTGCCCACTGAAAACGGGCAGCTCGATGTAGTGGACGTAGAGTGGGTACCCTTAAAGTCCTTCTTGCACGTAAATTTGTACGATGATGTCTTCTTCGAACTATAGAGGTCGATATAACAAGACAAAACGTACCTTGAAAGTGAGCCCTGAGGGCTGGAGCTGAAGCATTTTGGTGTCTACGAGCATATTGAACCAAATACCGATCCTGCCGTTCATTTGACACTCGAGGCCGACCACTACGTGGTCTTCTTTCCACTGTCCCTAATTCTTGATATCTATGTACTGTTCGTACAACAGAAGATCTAGGAATGACTAACATCTCGGATATCTGATGATTGGAATGTTCAGCATCATGCAAAGCAATAATTCTTGCCGAATTACGAAATAAAAGTATCAAAGTCGCTTTACTGCATATGCAATAAAACTGACGAATATTTAAAATATATATATATATATATATATATATATATATATATATATATATATATATATATATATATATATATATATATATATATATATATATATATATATATATATATATATATATATATATATATATATATATATATATATATAACTAATCAACAATATTTTATCTAGCACATTATTTGATTTTGTTTGACAGCTAAATAACTCACCTTTGTTGCCTAGCAACGAAAACAAAATAAACATAGTCGATATCTGTAAGGCCTGTCATAGAAGATTTATTATTTTCAAATTGTTCTATATCTATACACACATTTTCCATTTACTTCTCTGTTTTAATGTATAATTACCATTTGTATGATGATAACAATGATAATACTGAGGAAAAATTATATTGCCACACATTTTAGATATGTTTCTGAATACTCTAATTTCATATTATATCTTCATTTTAGCTAAATTGACTACGTTTGTTAAAATAATGGGGACTCCTGAAATTGCTTACTCTCAGCATTAGTACTTTGTTTCTGTTAATTTAAAAATGGTCACCATATATTTTCAACAGCAAAGTGGATATACCAAATATCCTTGTCACCTCTATTTATGGAATAGCCGTGAAAAAGAAAAGTATTGGCAGCAAACTGTTTGGCCTTTGCGAGACGCTATAACGATTGAAAAAGTCAACATTGTTCCCGAGGCATTAATGAAGAGAGAAAAAATAATACTGCCACCTTTTCACACCAAACTGGGTTTAATGAAACAGTTGGTAAAAGCACTGGGCATGTTAGGTGATTATTTTAAATATATTTGCTAAGTATTTCCAGCACTATTATTATTATTATTATATTATATAGGTTTGGGCCTCATCAGCCACTGATCGCATGGGTAGTCCCTTGGCGATCCCCTCTTATCCGGGTCATTATCCAAAAATGCTATCCCATAAAAGGAGCAATTTAGGCACGTCCCCCGCCTTAAGACTCGCCTCCTCTAGGATAACAGGGGTCCCCAATACAAGATACCTCTTCTCCTCCAATGCGGGGCAGGTGTAAAGAAGATGAATCGAGGTTTCCTCGTCTTCTTTACAGTATCTGCAGGCCGGGCTGTCAGTCAGCCTCAGCTTGTGCTTATATGCATTCAGGCTACTATGGTGGCCCGTTATGATTCCCACCAGGGTTCTGGCTTTGTGCTTGTTCAATTTAATGAATTCTTGGGCCCATTTCTCAATCTCTGAGTATTGGATGAAGAGTTTGGTTATTCGACAACCCGTTACTCCTCTCCATCTTTTATTGTACTGGTCTCTTTCCCAGCCATTGATACGGTCTCTTATCAGATTCCGACTTATTCCACTGCAGGCTCTGGTCCACAGAGGTTTTCCCTGGTCCCTAGTCTGGCAAGGTCATCTGCAATTAGATATTTCCAGCACTAAGTATGGAAACATTAAAAGCAGGGATATTTGACGGCTCATAAAATCGAAAATGTTTGGGCAATGACAAGACAAATAACTACCAAGAACTAATACATAAGATGCTAAAATATTTTGAAAAATTGGGAGCCAATATGCGCATTCAATTAAGTTTTTTGCATAGTCACTTAGAACTAGACAAATTTCCATCTAACTTAGGAGATTGTAGTGAGGAACAAAGTGAACGGTTTCATCAGGATATCCGAATCATGGAAGATAAGTATAAAGGAAGTAGGGATTGTCATGGGACATGCTTGCCAATTACTTTTGGAGCCTATAAAGGGACTATTCACAGCAAAAATACAAAAAAAAAATCGTACAAGCAAACGTTTTTATAATTTTTAATATTGTCTACATCAATTTTACTTTATTTTCTTGTGAGATCATATATAATATATAAACATATTCAAAACAAGAGAAATTGCTTATTGTATTTTGTTTTTCTTACTTTGAATTAATATTTATCATGTATTTCAGAAACCAGAGCCTATCAAGAAAAAGTAATGTCATTTTCAGTATCAGGGACAGTAATGCAGTCCTAATATAATATTTCAGAATCAAAATCGATTCTGAAATATCTGGGAATTAACTGTTCCCCAGTGTAATCTAATATATTTAGTATTCATTTAAATTTAATCTCAATAAATAATGTATTATTTTATATCAAAATTCCCCTATGGAATTTTCGACGAAGGTGGATATAATTTCAAAATGGTAGATTTTTAAATCCATTTAAACCCATATTAATATCACCAACTGTTTTAGATTTATAATTGATTCTGTCTTACTATTTAGGTTTCACGTTATTTATGCGCTAAAATGCATGCACTTAATATACATTAAATACTATACATGACGTCGGGAATAAAAATATTATTGTATGATTCTTTAGTTCTCTCACATTTGAATCGATAACGTATATGGGCCATATCTTGATGAAGTCGATAGAAGGCTAATAGAAAATTCATGTCTGCGGTTGATCTGGGACAATGAACGTTGTTCAGTGTCGTTGTTGTTCGTTGAACATCTATATCATAAATTAAATTATGTTAAATTGTTTGACATGGATACTCTCCGCAAACCACATATTGACTTTATCAAATAATAAAGTGCAAAGACAGGAGACAGGAGTATCTTATGAATACCGAAATATGACACATTACTCGATGCACATTTCGCCAATCAAGTTGGCGTCATTCTGCATTGATAAATTCTAGTTTTTAAATTACCTTTAATCTGTATTCATACCAAAATTTTATTCAGATTCAGTAAATATTTATAAATACTTTCCAGATTCTTGTAATATTTACCAATAAATTAACGCAATGCAATTATTTTTCTTCATGGCCTTCATGGATAGTGAGGGAATAATTTGTTTCAGTTTACTGCCGAAGCAGATTTACATCACTCCTTCTAATATCTAATCTCTTATAACTATTTGCATTCATGTTTAGTGAACCTTAATGAAGTAGATATTCGATTAGTGATCCATAATATCGCCATTCACTGTAACAACCAAAACAACAGACTATTAGGTACAGCGCCCTTATCTTTGTTCATGCTATCATATTTAGTTATCTTAATCCTCTCCATGACATCTAACATTCTGTTGTTGGTTATGCTTTTACTAACGTCATTAGTATAGACTCTAGTAATAAAGTTACTGGATCCTGAGAAGAGATCGGAACCTTTGGTGCAGCAATAAGAACAAGAGACCAAGTGCTTCACGAACATTAAAAGATTAGATGTTTCTCAATGTGCGTTTTGCTAACCAAGTTCGCAACATCAAATGATGATGAAAATTTAGTTTTAATTATCTCCTGATTATCCCAATTCGGGAAGTGAAAGGCGCTTTGAGAAACGTGAAATTTTTCGGTGTTCGTGGAAAATTGTCTCTTTTTAAGTTCCACTAGAGTTCATTTCTTTAACAATTTCTAAATAATATTAGGCAACGGAAGATTTTTTTAGTTTTATATATTTTAATTGGGCCATATGCTCCTTACACCCAGATAAAATTGGTCTTCTCGTCTAACCGATATACGTTTGACTATAGTCTTGGCAACTGATTTTATCTTTCGTTACTTTCAATTTTATTTTTGGGATATCTTAAAACTTCTTGCAGTTTATTTTATGTGAAACTTGTAAATTGTATGGAATTGACGAAATTTTACAATTTTGTTGTGGAGTTTATACAAATACAGATGGAGCGTAGAAAATTTCTTGTGGAGTTAAGGATAGTTGCCTTAAATCTACATTTTCTAATTAATGTATCTACTATGTGAGGAGAATACTCGTTACATCGAGCTACATACTTAATGATCTCCTTTTATTTTTTAAACCTATTATTACTAAATGGAAAACTTAGGAAATGATTAACCAGATAACTTAAACTAGATAAATGCAATTTTATGTTGGTAACAATGATGTGAGTAACCGGAGTGCTGGTTTTCTTCGTGTATACGTCCAATTTTATGAAAATAATATTGAAAAGGTTGTTTCTGTATAACGTATTTAGTTGTATTAATTCCCTCTACTTAATTGATGAATTTAGTCTTCTTCTTCTTTTTATTCAATGGCCCTACAACCCATGTTGAACCTTGGCCTTATCTAGTTTTCATTTCACACGGTTTCTGCAAGCGTAGTATTAACTTTTCTAACATTGGATCTTTCCATGAAATATTTTTTGGAGTAATCTACCTTCTGGCATTCTTTGGACATATCCTGCCCTCTCTAGCTGTCTTACCTTTATAAATGTAGAGGGATTTCGTTCTTTAAGCAAATTGTATATTCATAGTTGCACCAGATCCTTCAAGTGCAATTGAGGCCCATGGAACCACCGGGCACAACTACTTGAATTACTATTCTTGTATAACGTATTTAGTTGAACTAATTCCGGTCATTTAAATGATGCTTTTGGTTTTACTCAATCATATCATACTTTTTAGTTAAAATATAAGAAATTCGTTAGAAACTTAGCATTAGTAATTTCTCATTAAATAATATTAAGCAGTACTAAATTTGCCTTCTAAATTGAAATTAGTTATGCTACTGTTATTTTTAAATTAAAATTTTTGGTTATTCTGATGCTATCGATATCCAGGTCTCATATATCTCTATTTTTTACAATTACATATCATATACATATCGGATTTAAAGAATCCTACGTATAAATATTTATCTATCTTCAGAGAAGATCTCTGCTCATTTAATGTACTCTGCTGTTTAAGTAAAAACATTGAATTTACTGACGACCTGCTTATCGAATTATATAAATTTTCACACATTTACTGTGGGAGTGAAATGTTTATATAGTTTCATCATTCATAGCATGGTTCTGGTCACACGGCACTGAAATAATTAAATATATTACCATCAAAATAGTACAATCTTTAAAAACATATTAAAATAAGAAGTCTGGAAAATTTAAAGCGAAAGAAAATAATTGTTGAGTTTACTATTCAACCATAGGAAAATAAATTGCTTACAAGAAAAATTATGTATTAATATTCATCATCATCATTAGGTCATCAGTCCTAAGACTAGTTGGACGCTAACCCTCAGCTTCTCCTATCTTGTGCTAACCTACGCATTTCGCTAATTGTGCTACAACCTACATCCCTTACTATTTGCGAGCAGTAGTTTAATCTAGGCCAACCTCAGCCTTTCTTCACTCCTATTTCTGCCTCCAAAATATCGCAGACTATTCCCCCATGTCTCAGCAAGTGGCCTACCATTCTATCTCTTCTCTTCTTTATGTTTTTCCACATACTTCTTTTCTCGCCGACTTTCTCTAATACTTCTTCGTTTCTAATCCTATCAGTCCACGGTACTTTCATCATTCTTCGGTAACACCACATCTCAAAAGCTTCTAATTTTTATTCCTACTTGCTTCCCCTACCGTCCAGGTTTCACAACCGTATAGTGCCGTGCTCCATACATACGTTTTCAAAAATCTCTTCCTTGTTTCTAAGTTTATTACCCCCGAGCATAAAAGTGCTTTCTTTTTGTTAAAAGCTACTAGACCCTGCGCTATTCTTTGTTTTATATCTTTATCGCTTCTTCCATCCCAATTTATTTTACTTCCTAAATAAGTAAAGTATTTAAGTTCCTCCAATCTTTCATTATTAATTTGTACTTTCGTTTTTGCTCTGCTCTCGCGCCCTCTGCACATTAACACTTTTGTTTTTATTCACCCTCATTCCGTATTCCTCTGTCAACACTGCCTCCATTTCATTCAACGCTGATTTTAATTCCTCCTTACTAGATGCTAATACTGCTATATCATCCGCGAATCTCAGCATTTTTAGTTTCTGTCCCTGTACTTTAATCCCGAAATCCACTCTATCTTTTACCACATTAATCGCTTCTTCGATGTACAGATTAAAAATTAGTGGTGATAGCGTACATCCTTGTCTTACTCCTTTCCCAATACCTACTTCTCTTCTTTCCCCTTCTACTTCTATAATAGCAGTAATAATATTAGTATTATCTCGAAAATATTACTTAGATAATTAATGATCGATAATGTCTTACAATCGAGCCATTCTATCTAGTTGTTGTAAATGATTATGATTAGTTGCTTCTCGTTCCATGAAATGCGAGAATATATTTTAGTTAGGAAAGGTTAGTAATAAAAAAAAGAACAAACAATTTGTATACATAAATTTATCGCCAACAAGACTTGAAAAGTTATAAAAACACAGATAGGAGACACTTAAATAATTTGATTTGAAATTTGTGGTACATTAAAGCTTTATAAACATAACTTCCAAAAATAATCTCTCTTATTCATTTTGTTTATTATCGAGAATTTATTTAGTGTTATGTTACCTATAAAATAATTGTGATATTACAAATCCAATAAATAATCCGAGGATCTGGGTGTAGTCAATGCCAGTAACCACTAGTAGTAATACATTAATAAAAGTTTTATGGATCGTAAACTGCTATATTTCTATGCACAGAATTCGCCATCAAATTGTTATTGCTCTGGCAAAGAAAGATGTAAAATCGGACGACCCTTTAGGAACTTCAAGTATATACATATCTATATGACTGTCGTAGAAAATACAGAAAGGGTTGAATATTAGGTCGAAGGGTAGATTACTGACAATTGACCTAATTTTATAAGAAAATTACTACAATTAACAATTATGGAGCTAATCTCAAGACCAGTTGTATATAAGTCATTTCCTGATTATTGATCTCTTTTTAAGACGTTATTATAGTTTTAACAATAACCGACAGACTGTTAAGGTTCAAAAACTCATGTTGCACATATTTGGAGGATTGTTAGAATTGCATATTTTGTAGAATATATCTAAATGGGAACGAATTATTACTTTATTCTATTTCAGTCTTGCTATACGGGAATTACTTTGATAACCGCTTTGCGGTTTGGTGGTTATTTTCTCGATTTTCGACTTATAAAGTTGCCACTTTATTCTTATAGATAATTTGAGAATGAAATAAATGGTCATAGAATACATAAATATATCGTTATATTTAACAGAAGATGCAAGAAAATACATATTGTCCATGTTTTTAAACTTGACATTCTAAAAGTATATAATGTAAAATTGTAAGACATGACAAACACATTAAATTATAAACGGAGCGAATTTACTATTAATTAATTGTTTATAGTAATTTACCTATTATTAATTATTAATTCCAATCCGATAGGACTTGCACCTTGACGAAGTTCTAGTGCAAACTAAAACGGGTGGGTCGGCTTGCGCGTTTTAATGATTTAAGGAGCCGTACCATAGGTTTAACCATAGTGGGGGGGGGGGGGGGGTCCTTATTCAAAAACCAGACTAAGACAAGTCCCTGAAGGCGGGCAGCGGCTCTTTCAGTAGTCATAGTGGCAGAAACCGTGGTGGTTGGTATGGTGCTATGACACACGATTGCGATGTGGAAGGCAAGAGGAAACCACCACATTATAATCCTCAGAACAACTAACGAAAGGCTTACCCCAAATAATGATGACGTCTCCTGGGGCAAAAAACACCGGAGGTAAAATAGTCCTCCGTTCGGATTTCCGGGTGAGGACTGTTCCGGGAGACGTCATCGAGTGCAAAAGTGTAGCATTTCACGAGTCGGAGCGTGGAATGTCAGAAGCATGAGACAGGCAGGGAAGCTAGAGAATCTGAAGATAGAAACGGTAGGTTAGGATTAGATATAGTAGGTATAAGTGAGATGCGCTGGCCGGAAGTAGGAGATTTTTGGAGCGGTGACTATGGGGTAATACACACAGGATCAGTAAATGGAAACTTGGGAGTAGGAATCGCTATGCGGAAGAACGCAGGGCAGTGTGTAGATAGCTATCTACAATACAGTGAGAGAGTAATGATGGTCAGGTTAGATTCGAAGCCAGTGAAAACAGTAATAGTGCAAGTATATATGCCTACTTCTAGCCATAGTGAGGAAGAGTTAGAAACCGTTTATTCAGACATAGAGCAGGTAATAGGATTTGTGAAGAGTCATGAACATTTAACAATAGTGGGAGATTTTAACGCAGTCGTAGGTGAGGGGAAAGAAAGAGAATTTGTAGGTCCTTATGGATTAGGAAACAGAAACGAGAGAGGTAGCAGACTGATAGAATTCTGTGAGAAGCACAAGATGTTAGTCGCGAACAGATTGTTCAAGAATCACGTTAGGAGGCGGTACACCTGGAAAATGCCAGGAGGGATGGGCAGGTATCAGATACACTACATTCTGATTAGGAAGAGATTTAGAAATCAAGTAAAAGACTGTAAGAGTTATCTAGGAGCAGATGTAGACAGCGACCACAACTTGGTAGTCATGAAAGCTAGATTAAAGTTCAATAATCTGAAAACACGGAAGGATAAGAAACGTATAAATGTAGACATATTGAGGGATCAGAATATGAAAGATAAGTTCCAGGAGAAAACAGACCAATTAATAAATAAAGCGAGTAATGACGAAATCAAGAACGCAGAAACTGAGTGGGAGGGTATCAAGAATAGTCTAGATTCCGCGGCTACGGACGTTTTAGGACACGAGAGAAGGGAAGCTAGGAAGCCCTGGATAATGGACGAAATCTTAAACTTAATACAAAAGAGACGAGGCTACAAAAACAGACGAGACGAGGAAGGACTGAAAACTTATAAGTCAATAAAGTGGGAAATCATTAGAAATTGTAGAAAAGCGAAAGAACAATGGATAGAGGACAAATGCAAAGAAGTAAAAGATAAACTCCAAGTAGGTAAGACCGATAATAATAATTAAGAGGAACTTCAGGGATAAAGGACCAATAAGTAGAAACGTTAGGAGTCAATCGGGGGACATACTGATCGGAAGAGAGGAGAAAGCGGATAGATGGAAGCAGTACTTAGGAAATTTATGCGAGGGTCAGGAATTAGCAGAGATATTAGAGCAAGAATCTAGCATTGATAGAGAAGATGTAGGAAAACCTATATTAAGAGAGGAATTTGAAATAGCACTAAGGGGGCTAATGAACAATATAGTGCCGGGTGTAGATAAAATACAGGCGGAAATTTTGAAATGTGCGAGACAGAAAGTAGTAAATAGGATGTTTGAACTGGTAAAATACATATATGAAATGGGCGAGATGCCGGAGGATTATAAGAGGCACATTATCGTTACTATACACAAAAAGGGAGGAGCCGACAAATGCGAGAACTTTAGAATTATTAGCCTAACTTCCCACGCGTCAAAAATCTTAACTAGAATAGTGCAGAAGAGGATGGAAAATAGAGCGGAGGAAATACTAGGAGAAGACCAATTCGGGTTTAGGCGAAATAGGGGACCTCGCGAAGCTATTGTGGCGCTAAGAGTAATGTTAGAGAAAACAATAGAAAAAGGAAAGAACGCTTATATAGGATTTGTAGATTTAGAAAAAGCTTTTGATAATGTAAGATGAGAAAAAATATTCGAGATATTAAAGAGCGCGGGAATGTAGTATAGAGATGGAAGAGTAGTACACAATCTATACAAAGAGCAAACTGCTGTTATAGGAGTAGAAGGGGAAAGAAGGCAAGTAGGTATTAGGAAAGGAGTAAGACAAGGATGTACGCTATCACCACTAATTATTAATCTGTACATTGAAGAGGCGATTAATGTCGTAAAAGATACAGTGGATTTCGGGATTAAAGTACAGGGACATAAACTAAAAATGCTGAGAATCGCGGATGATATAGCAGTATTAGCATCTAGTAAAGAGGAATTGGAATCAGCGTTGAACGAAATGGAGGCAGTGTTGACAGAGGAATATGGAATGAGGGTGAATAAAAACAAAACTAAAGTGTTAGTGTGCAGAGGGGGTGAGAGCAGAGCAAAAACGAAAGTACAAATTAATAATGAAAGATTGGAGGAAGTTAAAGACTTCACTTATTTAGGAAGTAAAATAAATTGGGATGAAAGAAGCGATAAAGATATAAAACAAAGAATAGCGCAGGGTCGAGTAGCTTTTAACAAAAAGAAAGCACTTTTATGCTCGGGGGTAATAAACTTAGAAACAAGGATTTTTGAAAACGTATGTATGGAGCACGGCACTATACGGTTGCGAAACCTGGACGGTAGGAGAAGCAAGTAGGAAGAAATTAGAAGCTTTTGAGATGTGGTGTTACTGAAGAATGATGAAAATACCGTGGACTGGTAGCATTAGAAACGAAGAAGTACTAGAGAAAGTCAGCTAGAAAAGAAGCATGTGGAAGAACATAAAGAAGAGAATGGTAGGCCACTTGCTGAGACATGGGGGGAATAGTCCACGATATTTTGGAGGCAGAAATAGGAGTGAAGAAAGGTAGAGGTAGGCCTAGATTAGACTACTGCTCGCAAATAGTAAGGGATGCAGGTTGTAGCACAATTAGCGGAATGCGTAGGTTAGCACAAGATAAGAGAAGCTGGAGGTTAACGTCCAACCAGTCTTAGGACTGATGACCTCATGATGATGAATTGTTAATTAATTGTTTATAATTAATATACTTTGCATAGATGGCACTAGAGTCGATGAAACAATTATGAGGCTATGTTCTCTGTATAGTGAATATTCAATTATATTTCAGGTTATATTCATTAGTGCATACTAGCAAACAAGTATCTTCGCTACTGAGTTAAAAACTTTTTTATAAAATCACATAAAAATGATTTTTTGATTTTCGTTTACTACATCAGCCACTTAAAATATCAGAATAAAATACTCGTTTAAATTACAATTACATTATTTTATTTAATTACTGATTTATTATGTTTTCTTAAAAGTAGTCGTTAGTTGAAGCCGTTAGAATGATATATCCTGAGACTGATTTTTTATTTACTTCGATTTATTAAATTGTTGTAGATTATAGATTGCATTATTTAATTCGGAGTGGATTTTTATGCAATTTATTTATTGGTAGTTAACTACAGCCAACATATACAAATGGATTTAGTTCAATATTCGACACTTTGTATCGTAAATTTCGTGTAAACTTCGTAGTGAATGTGAATGCAGCCTTTACTGATGCTCTTGGCATTACGTGGAAAACTTTGCACAAAGATCTTGGCCTACACCCATATAGGAGCTATGTTGTATGTCTATGTATAAATTCATGTTGAGATATCCCGACGCTCCTCTACGTCGTCCTTGAGTTGCCTAGCAGAAGGGAGTTCCGAACTTTGATTGCTTACACGTGTCTTAAGATATAGAAGATAAATATTGTACTTTTTAATTATCCACGCAGTGCATTGTTAGACCCTCGAGGATTTGTAATTACCAGCTGACTTACAGGTCTCATTAATAATAATGATCCTTTCAATGTTTATATAGGAAATGTAGAAATTGAGCTAAGATTAAATGATTAAAATACTGGAATAAAACAATCAGCTGTAGCGTGCCACGTTATAATAAAGTAATTGGTTAAAATATGTTGCAAATACCTTGGTCCTAAAAGTATATAATTTATTACTTGACTGCCAAATATAAATCGAACTTTAATCGGTCAACCATGAATTGAAACGGCGGTTTGTTCTAAGGGGAACGGCTTCGATGAAAAGGAAAATATTGTATGATATATAAATCAGATATATTGCAATAAATGCAGGAGTTAAAGCCACAAGACCATCGCTTGCGTCGTTCTCTTGCTGATTGGGCTTTAGAGCAGTTGCAAGCTGGCCCATTGTTTTATCGCCAAGTTGTGTTCAGAGATGAGGCTCATTTTTGGCTTAACGGGTTTGTTAATAAGCAGAATTGCCGAATATGGAGTGATACTAGTCCGGAAGAGATCCTACAGACCCCATTATATTCAGAGAAATGCACAGTTTAGTGCGGTTTATACGCTGGTGGCATCACTGGACCTTATTTCTCTAAAAATGAGGCTGGAGATAACGTTACGGCCAATGGGGAACGTTATCGGACCATGATCAATTAATATCTTTTTCAAAATATGGATAACATTGATCCGCATGAGATGTGGAGGCAACAAGATGGGGCTACGTGCCATACGGTGGACAAAACTATCGACTTATTGCAAACAGGATTTAGTGATAAGTTAATTTCAAGAAATGGACCTGTCAACTGGCCACCCAGGTCCTGCGATATGACGCCTCTTGATTATTTTCTATGGGGTTACATGAAGTCATTGGTTTATGCTAATTTATCAGCAACACTGGACACCTTGGAAGCCAACACTGTTCGTGTGACTCATGACATACGGCCACCACTGCTCGAAAAAATGACCCAAAATTGGACAGAATGCGCTTCGTCAGGAACAGCCGCGGTGGTCATATGCCTTAAATAATTTTTAAATATTAATATCATGTATTGATATTTCAAAAAAAAATAGATTGTTTATTAAAAATTAATTTTTGTGGTTTTTATTCAAGTTTAAAGTTCTATCAAGCTTAAAAAAACACCCTTTAGATAGCGTCCATATTTGGATAATATTCGAAAGCAGTTTCTAGACTTAGCAGTAATCTAGGACTTTTTGCATGCCTTAAAAATCGTGTTCGTGTGTTTCGCGAAAATGACCTTGCGAATTACAAAAGAGATACTGGTAGACCTCCTGGTAGTACGTACAGAAGAAGTTGTTAATGATGTTACTACTTAATGTACGGAACAAGAACCCACACGTGTGTCTTAAGAAGATGGGGAACGATTGTAAAAAATAATTTGAACATGTGCCGATACAAAATGTAATCATACCAAGCCCATCTTTGGCAGACGTGTCATATACCGCTGGTTTCATATTTCAGAGTCTCCTATGGAATTATGGTATTATATTTCTGGATACGTCGATTCTAAATCTATATGAATGTGGATCATGGATAATCTACACATTTTTGTGGAATTTCCATTGCGCCCTGAGAAGATTGGTGTTTGGATGTCAGTTTCTCGGAGAAGAATAACTGTGACTATTTTTTTCAATTTAGCCGTTAATGTAGAACGGTAGTGAAACAATATTTAGACTGAATTTATTTAACAGCTACAAGATGATGAACTTAGACATGAGTATTTTATTTTATAGTTTTAGTTCATCAGCTTTTTTTCACGAGTCAATAAGTTTGTATATACAAATCGTGTTTCTTCCGAGGTCCCTGTTTAAATATTATGTACGATTCTTTATTACCTTACTTGAAAAATAGGATCTTCACAATTTATGTCCTTAATTTGTGAGAATTGGAACACAGAATTGTTGAAGAATGTGCAACCATAACGCTAGAAGTGATGCTAAATGCTTTTGATATCATAATTAGGCATGTAAACTTGTATTAAACCAGGTACAAATTCTCAACAGTTACTTTAGTTTCACTCTTTTTGTTAATAACGATGTTATTTGTCTTTTATTTTAATTTTAAAACTTGTAAAATAAGGTGTATTATTGATGATGTCAGTATGACAGTTGATACACTAAGACAATCGTTTCTATTTTACGACCGTTCTTGACCAATCTTGGTAGAAAGTAAAGTGGCATGATGTGTGAAAGTAGATTTAAGACGTTATTTATCATTTAACATGAAACTTCTCTGGACATAAAATAAAAACACCACCAAATGCTATGATTAAAACCTATATCCAATGTGTTCTTACATTTATAGTGTAATTCTACAAATCTGTTATGTTTCTTAGAACTACCAGTATAGCGAGGATTTACGTCGTCAATAACGACTTGCGGTGTTAGCTCTGGAAATGTTCGTCGGCATACAAAATTTAAACGCATTCGCCCCGTTCGGGTGGTGAATGTTACGATCGAACAAATTCGTTCAAAAATTCATGTTGAGATATCCCGACGCTCCTCTACGTCGTCCTTGAGTTGCCCAGCAGAAGGGAGTTCCGAACTTTGATTGCTTACACGTGTCTTAAGATATAGAAGATAAATATTGTACTTTTTAATTATCCACGCAGTGCATTGTTAGACCCTCGAGGATTTGTAATTACCAGCCGACTTACAGGTCTCATTAATAATAATGATCCTTTCAATGTTTATATAGGAAATGTAGAAATTGAGCTAAGATTAAATGATTAAAATACTGGAATAAAACAATTAGCTGTAGCGTGCCACGTTATAATAAAGTAATTGGTTAAAATATGTTGCAAATACCTTGGTCCTAAAAGTATATAATTTATTACTTGACTGCCAAATATAAATCGAACTTTAATCGGTCAACCATGAA
The DNA here is from genome assembly GCA_037954035.1 of Rosalia funebris. Classification (NCBI taxonomy): domain Eukaryota; kingdom Metazoa; phylum Arthropoda; class Insecta; order Coleoptera; family Cerambycidae; genus Rosalia; species Rosalia funebris. The sequence goes on along the minus strand of JAZFAV010000035.1, from coordinate 14,194,538 downwards.
TTGAAACGGCGGTTTGTTCTAAGGGGAACGGCTTCGGAACAATAAATGTACCATTTATAAAATTTATTGTGAACCTATATTCTATAATTCACGAGTTACTAAATTGTCTTACTTGTTTTTTTTTGCATGTTATTTAATATTCACTTTAGAAATATCATTTTACTTTTGTATTTAAATATGTTAAGAATAGGAAAAAGTGTGAGATTCTCTAAGTGCGTAGAAGAAAGAGTTAACATTCGGAGGAAAAGGATGCACTTTATGCGCGGCCATGTTGAACTCTGTTCATATTATATTCATCGATATTCACTCTGTAAAAGTCTTAATGCGACTGAGTAAAAACCAGGCTATTTATTTACTGCGTACCTCGTGGACGATCCGATATCGCAGTTTTGAGACTTGTTCCTATTGTTGACGAATTTATATACTTAATATTTCAGTTATTTTGATAATACCTTAATTAGATACCTTATTTATTTTTTATTGTAATCGTGACAAGTTTTTGTATATCTGTTATTGGAAAGCATACCTTTATGCCTGAAAGTATATTCTTTAGAATGATTATTTAGTATTACTAGAGAAAGAGTCACCATTAATTTTGTAGAGAATTTTATAATGATCGATTCATTAATCAACAATTGGTGGCCCCTTGGTTACCATATTTGACCCTTCTCGGATCCCTTTTATTTTGACGTTAAAGCAACACTAAATTTATATGTCAGCTAATACAGTCTCGATCTCGATTACGAAATATACGATGAGATTTTACTTTTCCGCACTCCACTATAAGCGGAAAAGTAATGTAATCGTGAATCGTGTAAAGAAAAAGTGCAAAAACTTAATTTTTTTTAGGGTTTATTTTTCGTTTTTCGGTCTAAAAATTACAAAAAATGGTTTTTAAAAATGTTTTGCTGTGTGTGTGCGTCGTCGTCGTCGGCATTTATTCTTGTTAGCACGATAACTCAACTAAATCGTGTCGGATCGATCGAGTTTTGACTGATTCTGATCAGGGACGTCTCCCAGACGACACCTATTGATTTTGAGGTGGATAGCACATAGCATCCCCTCCCTTGGGTCTATTTGAGATTTTTTTTGTTAATACGATAACTCAACTAAATCATGTCGGATCGATCGGGTATTGACTAATTCTGATCGGGGACACCTATTGTTTTTGAGGTGGATACGATACGCCCCACCCTGTCCATGGGTCATGAGAAAGCACGCCGGTGGACTATTTGAGAATTTTTTTTTGTTAACGCCATAACTCAACTAAGTCATGTCGGATCGATCGGGTTTTGACTGATTCGGATCGGGGACGTCTCCCAGATGACACCTATTGATTTTGAAGTGGATAGATTACTCTACCATGTTCATGGGTCATGAGAAAGCACGATGGTGGACTATTTGAGAAATTTGTTTGTTGGCACGATCACTCAATTAAATCGTGTCTGATCGATCGGGTTTCGACTGATACTGATTAGGGACGTCTACCAGACGACATCTATTGATTTTGAGATAGATAGGACATACTCCACCCTGTTCATGGGTCACAAGAAAGCACGAGGGTGAACTATTTGAAAAAAGTAAAACTGTCGCATAAAACACATATTCTGCATTTATGTGTTGGTTTATTTTTTCTGGGCCACTCAATTTCGAGATAGAGAAGTTCTACGTGCGGAAAAGTCCATTAAAAGCGTTTTAATGTTTTAAAATTGTTTATTTAGAGATAAATTAGTGTTTAGTTAAGCTTCAATTCAACAAAATAGTTTTAAATTTTTTGATGCGGTATAATATAAATAAATGAGTAATTTTTGTACACAAAATTTAGTTAATAAGTAGGAGATACTTTATTTATAAGTTTACTTAACTTGCACAAGATACATATAATATAAAATATAACAACTATCATAACAATAATAATCACGCTAATGATTATACTATAAATAATGTAAGAGAAGTAACTAAAGTCTGAAATGACTAACAAATAAAGTTTCTTAAACCAACATATGGCCATATCTCATTGTATTCAGTACTCTATTATTTAAAATTAAAAGAGAATTCTATCTTACTGTATTGTTTTTCATTGAATATAAAGCGCAGTTGTTTAAGATTTTGTAATTTAATATATATAATAACAAATGAAACTTATAAGTTGATAATTAGATTTTAAACTTAAATATCTTCGAATATATTTGTCATGTAAGTAGTCGTACCAAATCATGTAATATGTAGTATGTAAATGTTGTAATTATAAATTAAATACATTAGTTTGATCAACAACTTACAGTTTAGTAAAACGTGTGTAGTTCAAAACAGTCCTGCATTTTAACCGAGTTAATCTGGGCGAAAATTCTGTCTAATGCGTCGTAATCTTCAATAAGCCCATTTAGAGATATAATTCGTAGTTCACATTATGTTTTACGTATCATAAATCTGTAGTTTACAGCTCTATCTTATAGTCATAACATAATATTAAGTATGATTTAAATTTAATTATATTACTTTGATATTTAGGATTACTTTTTTCCTATATATTTGGTTTAATTTTCAGTGTGACGTGAATTAATATGAGTATTTGCTCTGTAATAGTTCTGTAAAGGGAATATAGTTAATATTCTATTGTTGCTAATTATACCAAGAATAAAAGGTATATTAAATTCTCCATCTCCATATCTTCTAAAATTCTTTTAGAATTTTATTGCATAGGAAGATTTTTAATTTTATAATTTACATTTCCTAGGGCTAACTTCTCATTTTATACATTTAAGAGACTTCCTTTTAAGATATTTTTAGTCATCAGTCCACCACATCTTTATATTTGTTGAATTATATATTCTTATTTCCATTTTATGAGACAGCTTTGACAATTGTACTATTCATTTTAATACACTGCAGCATGGACTGCATTGGGTGCTTTATATATTTCTATCTGCGAAATACAAATAAAAAGTAAAGTATCAAATAAATAAACCAAAGTTATAAAAGCAAAGCATTTCCAAGTAAAATTCCGGGCCAAAAGAAATAGGAGAATATAAAAAATAAATTAGGAAAACCTAATATTGTAGGAGGTCATATTGATCAAGTTTTCTTAATTTTTTCGAGGGTAGGAATAAAAATGGCATCTTATCACCAATGTAATCGCGACATATTTTATCTTTATTTCAATAATAAAATATTTAAAGTACCTAAATGAATTATACTGAATTGATTGGGACACATCAGATTCCAATGTAAGAACACAAATTAATAACTTAATTCACAAGAAATACATTAAACAAAAACGAAAAATTAATAAATTGTTAAAAAATAAACAGACTTCAGAAACAACATCAAACAAATTCACAGAACATCAATTCTTTAGTAGGTTTATAAATTTATTAAATACAAGTTTCACAAATCGAGAAATTTCAACATTAAAAAAAGATTTCAAATACAATATTCATCCAAAAATTAATCAAAGAAATTTAGAGTATTTAGGAGTCGAAACAGAAATAGCTCTCTCTATCAAATATATCTATCTACTAACATAGTAGACAAATATTTAACAGCTAATATTATTAAAGAAAGTTTTAAAAAAGATAATAGAGTTTTCCACAACCAAGATTATAACACCACAAAAACAATTAAAAGTAAAATAGTAAACAATGATTTAGTTTTTACAAAAGCAGATAAAGGTAATACAGTTATTGCTCTAAACAAAATTGATTACATAGAAAAAACAAATTCCTTTTTAGAAATAGAACAATATAGTAAACTAAATAAAGACCATACAAATCGTTACCAAGTAGAAATTAAATCCATAATTGAGAATTCTGCAGGTATTATTAAATCTTCTGAAAAATATATATTAATAACAATGAACCCTCAACCACCAAAATTATATCCACTTATAAAATTACATAAAGAAAATTTTCCTATAAGACCAGTAGTCTCGTTTGTAACTGCATCTTCATTTAAAATTTCACAGACATTAATAGACAATATAAATGAAAACATAAAATTTCGTCCAAAATACAGTGTTGCAAACTCTTACGAATTAATTGATAAAATTAAGAATGTCACTTTACCAGACAACGCAAAATTAATTTCATTTGACGTCCAAAATTTATTTCCAAGTATACCCCCAAAATATGCAATCAAGTTAGTAGAAAATCTTTTAGATAAAAATAACACAAATACAGTTATAAAAAATTAAATTATAATCCTATTAAGAACGTGTCTAGAACAAAACTACTTTCAGTTTAATAATGAAGTTTGTACCTGTAATGAGGGCTTAATTATGGGTAATACCCTCAGCCCGATCCCTTCGGAAATATTTATGGATTACTTAGAAAACATGATACATACACATAAGGAAACTGGAAAATTTCTGTATTGGTATAGATATGTAGATGACATTTTAGCATGTTTCACTGGCACTATACGAGAACTTAATACGTTTTTAAACTTTATAAATTCACTTCACCCCAAAATTAAATTTACTCTAGAAACACGAACTGACAACTCTATTAACTTTTTAGAATCTAACCATTAAAAAATCCAACAACAAACATGATTTTTCTATTTTTCACAAACCTTCACATACAGACATAACAATACATAGCACTTCTACACATCAATGTCAACATAAAATAGCAGCATATAATAGCATGATACATAGACTCCTAAATATTCCAATGTCTGACCCCTGATTCCAATGATTATAATAAAGAATTAAATATAATAAAACAAATAGCGCTAAATAACTGTTACTCTCCAAAAATAATAGACAATATCATAGCTAAACAAGCTATGATATTGTCTATTATAAATATATATATATATATATATATATATATATATATATATATATATATATATATATATATATATATATATATATATATATATATTTATATCTATTATAAAGATATGTCAATGAAGCTATCTATACAGCAAGTATATCCTAAAATTACCGATTAAATTGCACATAATTTCAAAATTATAACACATATAGGGAAACCATCTCAAAAAATTGCATCGTTTTTAAAGAAAGGAAGTAATAAAATAGCATACAAAACTAATAATACTCTTGGAAAACACATAAAAAATGCTAAAGATAAAACCAATACCAAAAATAATTCAGGAGTCTATAAGCTGACTTGCACAGGAAGAAACTTCAACACACGAATAGCAGAACACAAAAGTAGTTTCAATAATAATAAAAGAGATTCAACAGATGCAACTCATCTAATTGAAGCAGACCATACCTTTAACGAAGAATTTAAAATTGTACATGTAGAGAAGAAAGGCTTAAAATTAAATTTATTAAAATCTTTAGAAATTAATAAAGCAAAGAAATCTGATATCATATTAAATGATCAAATAGAAACAAACTCGCCCCCGTTATTAAATTTATTTTAGTTCTACATGCTATCCAAAAATCGTGTTTAAAATTTACAGATAACATCCCTTGAAATTTTATAACTTAATTCCAATAGTTTAATAGTAGGAATCCCATAGTAATAAACCTAGAATTACCCTAGTTATATAAACGCAGTTCCACAATGTAAAATTTAGTCTATGTACTCAAAATCTGAAGAAGCCACTATGTTGGCGAAACAATTGTTATGTTTAACAAATAAAAAGTGAAAATCTAACCAGTAAAGGTTTTAATTTTGTATAAATAAATTATGTTTATTTTATTAATTTCCAGTAAATTAATGAGAATATTGTAATATAGGTTCGTTAAATTGTATGGTCACGTGGTTTGTAAATACTAATAAGTAATAACGTTAGAATTTGAAATTTCACTTCCGTAAAATATGTTGGTCCTAGTTTATTTTTATTTGTCTTGAAATTTCTTTAAACTAGCTAGCTTAAACAAAGTTATTAAAATATATTTAACAATAAGTTATTTCTGTTAAAGCCAATAAAACAAATAAACTTAGGATGGTAAATAGCAACGAATGGCAATATCTAATGAGATAAAAACGAAAATAATATCCCAACAGGTAAGTACCAATTAAAATTGATTTTGGTTTTATGATTATGCCTCAAAGATGAAATGCATTTCTTCTGTAATACGTTTTCCATTGGCAAACGACCGGAAATAGAGTGCCAGAGGCATGAGGTATTGTGTTTACGGCAAGGCTCCAGTTTGACTGGGCACACGTAATCTACAATTCAAAAGGACTTAAGTAAGAACATAAGTATGCTATTATTTCATTTACAAGAGTGCCACCCCTTCGACTCCAGGGTGGTCTTCCAAGAACTGTGATACTTTTAGTGTGCATGGAGATAAAAAATAGATAAAAAGTCAACTCAACACCGCAGTTGCGTACGAATAGGAAGGAAGAAGAGATTTATTCTTATTTTGTCATTATATGTTTAATTATTTATAATTTATAAGACATATACAGAAATAATTATACGTATGTGTAAATATATTAATTAACATAAATGTCAGTGCATAAAATATTATACGAAACAGGTTTCGTCATTGCTTAGTATGTCTTAAATTTTTTTTGTGGTGTAGAATATCAGTAGGCGAAATTAAATTATTTAGACTTAAATTGATAGAAAAAACAAACACAAAATACACGATTTAGTCTTAAATCCATAAAAATTCCTTCAAACATTAGTTCACTGGTATGTAAACATGTATATAGGAAGAGAAATGGATTAGCAAGGCAGTGACGAAACTTCCACTTAACTATAAGTATCTGCTGCTGAAATATTTAATGCTACTGGAAGATATATAAGAGGTTTTCTATTTACCGTTTATAAGATAGATATGGCATTCTTCTTCTGAAATTACAATTACAATTACAATTAAAGTAAATCCGGCTTTATTTTTGATAGAGTATAATTTTCGGGATGATATTTTCCCGATAATTTCGATTCGAATTTGTTGCTTCAAGTCGTCTAAATTATTAAATTATTATAACAGACTCGCGATTTTAAGTAACCCCTTCTCCATACAATAAAAATCCAAGGGGGTAAAATCAGGCGAACGTGGTGGCCATTTATTTGGTCCTTGTTGACCTGACTATTTCCTAGGAAAAGTAAGTTTTGTTAAAAAAAGGGAGGGTTAAAGTGTCGTTGATTTTAGGCAGCAACAGTACGATGGTGATTAATATCGCACCAATAGTGCTTGTTATAGCTATTGAAAATTTCGGATATACTAATATTATACTCGGAAATGCTTCGTCTGTTCAAACTATATTACCAAAAATAATGAATGTAGCGTATTCTGTCAAAAATACGAATATAAAATAAATAAACAGTTTTAAAACCTTAAAACGGACTTTTCCGCACGTAGATCACCTCTATCTCGAAATTCAGTGGCCGAGAAAAAATAAACCAACACATAAATGCAGAATATGTATTTTATGCGACAGTTTTACTTTTTTCAAAGTCTACCATCGTGCTCCTTCATGACCCATGAACAGTGAGGTGTGTCTTATCCACCTCAATATCAATAGATGTCATCTGGTAGACGTCCCTAATCAGAATCAGTCGAAACCCGATCGATCCGACACGATTTAATTGAGTGATCGTGGTAATAACAAAAAAGTAAAAAATTTTTCAAATAGTCCACCATTGTGCTTTCTCATGATTCATGAACATGGTACGAGTGTGTTCTATCCACCTCAAAATCAATAGGTGTCACCTGGGAGGCGTTCCCGATCAGAATCAGTCAAAATTCGATCGATCCGACATGATTTAGTTTAGTTATCGTGTTAACAAAAAAAAATTCTTAAATGGTCCACTGTCATGCTTTATCATGCCCCATGGACAGGGTGGGGTGTATCCTATCGACCTCAAAATCAATAAGTGTCATCTGGGAGACGTTCCCGATTAGAATCAGTCAAAACGCGATTGATCCGACACGACTTAGTTCAGTTATCGTATTAACAAAAAACATTTCTCAAATAGTCCACCATCGTGCTTTCTCATGACCGATGGACGGGGTGGGGTGTATTCTAACGACCTCAAAATCAATAGGTGTCGTCTGGGAGACGTCCTCGATCGGTATTAGTCAAGACCCGATCGACCCGACACGATTTAGTTGAGTTATCGTGCTAACAAAAAAATATCTCAAATAGACCCATGGACAGGGTGGGGTGTGTCCTATCCACCTCAAAATCAATATGTGTCATCTGGGAGACCTCCCCGTCAGAATCAGTCAAAACCCGATCGATCCGATACGATTTAGTTGAGTTATCGTGCTAACAAGAAATTTTAATGACATCGACACACAGACAGAATTTTTTAAAAACAATTTTTTTTTGTTTTTAGGCCGAAAAACGAAAAATTAACGAAAAAAAGTATTTTTTTTTCCATTTTCTTTACACGATTACATTACTTTTCCGCTAGTATAGTTGAGTGCGGAAAAGTAAAATTTAGGCATCACTTAGGATTGATTGGTTGGAATTGTTATTTTCTTATATATAATGTGTGGTCTAAATTTGTGTATACTATGTTTCATTAAAATTGCTTCAAATACTCCTTTTCCATAACATCCTTTATTAAAAATCCTGAAAATAACATCTTTTATTGTAACATTAGAATTCGTCCCGATTTTTATTAAAATCGGGACACAAATTCAGAATTGATTCCACACCTCCACCTCACTTGACATATATGGTTGGAAAAGAAAACATAAAGTGTCTCTATTTATATAAATCATAGTCAACTAAGATTTGTATTTAAAAGAATGATAGTTTACTTATAATTCGAATATTTATTATCATCCGATAATAAATATATTTTTATATTTTGTGCAGATGTGCAAATAACTTTTCCAATTCCGCAAATAATTTTGAGTTATCGACATGTATCGAATAAAAAATTGGTTTTTGGTTTGAAGAGAGATAGCCAATTTTAGTTTTTACTATTAAGTTTCAATTGAATAATAGCGTCGATATTAGAGGTCCATTTTTCCATACCTCCTACAGTTAACGGTGTTCCATATAAGAACATAAATTGTATAAAGATATTGATTCTTGTACAGCATTTATCTACACAGTACACTATATCCCATAATTAAAAGATAAATAATTTTTTCATATAATTTGCTATTTTTAAGTAAAATTCTAAATAGCCAGGTAACTTTTCTTCTAAAATTACTGATTTAGGTACATATTTATACCTACCCCTTGAAGCCCCCTTGGAGATTAAATTTGACAGATATTTACATTTATGTTTACATAATGTCATTTTAAAATTAAAAAACAAAGTGTTTCAGCATTTTATTCAAACATCGGGCTATGAAGACATTTTTTAAAGGAAATGAATTTTTACGCCACATATCGACCACAGTGTACATATATTCTTAAAGTTGTTAGTATTATTCAATCTTTGTTTTATTCTGTTGAATAAAACAACTAACGCTATTAAATTCCTGAACTGTCACTTGAATTAACGAATCGCCGTTTTGTACACCATTTAAGCCATTGTCTCGTATTTTTTGCATTCTTTCATATTCGTTGTCTCTCCACATTTTATTGCATGATTACGGCAGTAGAGAATGTTTGCATGTCTGTCGCAATAAAATTAAAACCTGTTCCCCTGATATATTGATATAATGTACCGTTAAAATATATAAACCACAAACCCTGAAACAAACCCTAGACCTCATAATTTATTGTCTTCTTTATGTGTCGTCCTTTATATATAAAACAAAACTTTGCACTTCTCCTGGTCGTAAAGTTACCTTCATGTAATTCTCGTCGTGAAGGGTGGAAAGCAAAACAGCAAAGAAGATGTAATGTTTCTTCAAGATCTTTAGTCCGTCATAAGGAGAGCTTAATAAATGAAATAAATATATGGATTATATGCTATAAATAGTACGGTATAAGCCTCTATTTCCTTTTAATATGACAAGAGAGTGATATAAAAGTATATAAGAAACACACGAAATGGCAGTAAGTTTATTAGTCTTTGAAATATATTATGTATTTTAGCATTGCCTTCTAGTATTATAAATTTGAAACTTATAAGATATCTCATATCTCATTTAATCGTATTGAACATTTTTTATTTTCCATCAGTTGGATACAATTTGATTAAGGCATAGGTAATTGAGAAGATTATTTATTCTAACAGGATGATGTACATTTGAGTTGTGAATATTTCACTTTCAAATCAACATCTTAACCTGATCCTTTGTTAGCATTTAATAGATATTTTAGCATATATGGTCTGTTGTAAATATTACGTACAATAAAGACCTAATTAATTGACTTATTATATTATTGAAAATTTGATTTCCATGCATTTTGCATAAAAGGTGCCACACCTTCCCTAGGACAATCAAAAGGCACTAAGAAACAACAAAGACCCAATGTGGTGGCATGAAAATGTGAAATCACGGTTGAAGGAAAAGAAGGACTATTTTAAGAAATGATAAAAAATCAAGCTGGACAGCGATCGCATAGTTTATAATTTATTAAAAAAAAAAAAGCAAAAAAGTGTGTAGCAATAACAAGAGCTACCTCGAAAAAGTAGTTTTACCAACAACTAGAAAATGCTAAAATGGATGCACAGATATTCAAATTGGCTAAATCTCGGAATAACTCCACAAGAGATATTAAACACAACAAATTCATCAAAGACTTTTTTTCGGAAAATTGTTGACCATATACAAAGACATTGACAAAATGTGAAAGGAATACTATTAAGCACTCTTCACTGAAAAGTTCCCTCAGGAACCTCCTACAATACTACCACCTGCGGAAGGAACAATTAACGAAATTACTCATTATGTCAAAGATCCTATTACACAAATGAGAAATGGAAAAGCGTCTGGTTCGCATCAAATTACGGTCGAGATATGGAAACATCTAGGCAAAACTGCAGTAACATGACTCACGAAATTCTTCAACATAATCTTTTCAAGCGCTAAGATACTGGATCTGTGGAGAACCAGCAACTTAATATCTTTTTAGAAAAACAAGGGAGACGCCGCTGACTGTGGCGACTGACTGTGTATTAAGATAATCATACACACTTTAAAAATCTGGGAAAGTGTTCTTGTAAAAAGGATTATAGGAATAACAAAAGTCGCCACAGACCAATGCAGTTTCACTAGTAGAGTGAGTACAATAGACACTCATTCAGTGAAAATACTCATGGAAAAGTATAATCTGTGCAAAGGGGACCACCATATTATGTTTAACGATCTCGAGAAAGCCTTTGGTGGCGTACCACAAAAACTTATATGACCACGAGAACTTATAGGCACTTAGAGCGCAGTTTGTACCGGATATCTACAATGAACTCCTAAAAGATTTGTATCACAATATAATCACATCTGTTATCAATCCAGCGGGAACAAACGAACACTTCGAGGTCAAAGTGGGTGTTCACTAAGGTTCGACCCTCAGGTCAGTTTTATTCAACTTAGTAACGGATCACGTTATGCAAGATATCCAGAAGCCAACACCGTGGTCAATACTCTACGCTGACGACATAGCTCTGATAGCAGAAGCGCAAAAACGCCTCATTACATGGCAAGAATCTCTGGAGAAAGAGAGGGTTAAGAGTCAACAGACAAGACCGAGTAAATGTACAGGAAACTTTCCAAGTCCTTCCATCTCGAGCACGTTACTGAGAAGAGCTGAAGAGTTTGAATATCTCGGATCCATAATTACATCAAGAGCCTGTATGGAAAAGGATATATAGAACAAAATTCGGAACGGGTGGATAAAATGGAGATCACTTACAGACGTCGTATGCGATCCCCGTTTACCAATAAAAATAAAAGGAAATGTTTATAAAAGAGCAGCAAGGCCCGCTCTTCTCTATGGTTCCGAATGCTGGCCAACAAGAAAGATGAATGAACAGAAAATGCATGTTACTGAAATGAAGATGCTTCGCTGGTCTGGCGATGTCACGCGTTTAAACAAAATAAAAAATGAATACATCCGGGGAACCTTTGAGGTTGTTTCCATTTCGGACAAGGTGAGAGTCGCCCGCCTGCGTTGGTATGGTCATGTTATGAGACGCGAGGATGATCACATAACTTTCCATAGACGAGAGAAAGCGAGGCCATGGATGACCCTCAGTAACCTGGACGCAAGCTATAAAAAACGACCTGAAAACCACAAATACAATAACTGAGATAACCCACAACCGTATGATGTGGTACAGTAGTACTAGGAGAACTGACCCCAAATAAAATAGGATAAAGGCTAGGAAGAAAAGGAAGATTATATTATTGAAAATTTACCAAAGTCAAAACCATTTTTAATAGAAAGAAAATGTCCCCCCTTTGTCGAGTTTTCCTATTGCAAATATTAGTACATCAGTATTTCTTTGGAGATAAAGATTAAAAATGTTACTGGTAGATAATCTACAAATCAAGAGCATTTTTCATTGTACATTACATCATTAATATTGTGACACTCTTTATAACATCAGTTTTGATAATCTAGTTTCCTGCATTTATTTACACAGTTATAGTTTGATACAATAATTCAGATTTCTCTATTGTTATAACCAAAATTAATTGCTGTGTAATGGTTTTGTCTAAATACGTTCAATTTATGAAAGAGGTGAACCATATAATGGAGTACTTCTTCCTTTTGATTACTTAACTGCTATATAGATATTAGCAATTAATTCGTAAAGACATCTTCACACATGCTCACAGTTTTTACTTTGTAGGTAGAGAAATTGGGGAACAGTGTTCTGATTGAGCGGTGACGGATACTTTTTGCACAAAAATAACAGCTTTTGAAATGTGGTGTTATAGGAGAATAATACGAATATCTTGGACATATCGTGTTACAAATGAAGAGGTATTAAATAGAATAGGACGACAACCAACAGTACTAAAAACGATCAAAGTAAGAAAATTGGAATATTTCGGTCATATTATGAGAAATAGTAATATAACATGTTAATAATTATTAAGCAAGGAAAAATGAACGGCAGAAACAAAACAAAAACTTAAGACAATGGACCGGCAAAACTTCAGCCGAATTATTTAGAGCGGCAATTAATAAGGTCAGATGGTCCTTAATGATAACCAACGTCCAATGAGGATATAGTACTATAAGAAGAAGTTCTGATTGAAAAAGAACGTGAATTACATAAATAATGTTCTTAAAAGTTGGACTGAGTAATGTTGAGTTTTGTAATCATGTTTTATTTGTAATAATACTTTAGTTGCACTGAATATTGATGTACTCGAGAAGAGAGTAATAGTAGAGAGAGATTACTGGCACAATTAACATATGTGAATATTACAGGATAAGATCGCTACATGAATATCGTCCAAATGGCGAAAGGTTCGTAAACAACCACTGTAGATTTGAAGCTAATATTTGAATCTGAAGATATATTTATGAGTAAAATTCACTGTAGCGACGCGTTAAACTGGCGCATTAGCAGGGATAATGAATGTGCCCCGATAGCTCAACGATCAGAGCAACCAAACGGCAATTGGGAGAGCCGGGTTCGATTCCCGGTCAAGGCATATGCACTCATTATCCTTGCTATCGCCAAAGTGGTGACCCCGACGTAATTTGATTCGTTACAGTACATACATCCTCCCTTACATCTCAAATTCGCGGATTCGATTCCCGTCCTATCCGTCGCCCTACAGTCCGGGGGTTACCGAACAACGGCTCGTAAGAATGGCGAACGCGGTCACATTTCCGTTAAATTGTATTGAGACAAACCATGTCTCTAGGGAGGGAGTACTGTAGCGACGCGTTAAATTGGCGCATTAGCAGGGATAATGAGTGTGCCTCGATAGCTCAGCGGTCAGAGCAACCAACCGGCAATTGGGAGAGCCGGGTTCGATTCCCGGTCAAGGCAAATGCTCTTTTATCCTTGCTATCGCCAAAGTGATGACCCCGACGTGATGTGATTCGTTCCAGTACATCCAACCTCCCTTACATCTCAAATTCGCGGATTCGATTCCCATCCTATCCATCGCCCTATAGTCCGGGGGTTACCGAACAAAGGTTCGTAAGAACGGCGAACGCGGTCACATTCCGTTAATTGTATCGAGACAAACCATGTCTCTAGGGAGGAAGTACTGTAGCGACGCGTTAAACTGGCGCATTAGCAAGGATAATGAGTGTGCCTCGATAGCTCAGCGGTCAGAGCAACCAACCGGCAATTGGGAGAGCCGGGTTCGATTCCCGGTCAAAGCATGATGCACTCTTTATCCTTGCTATCGCCAAAGTGGTGACCCCGACGTGATTCGTTCCAGTACACGAACCTCCCTTAACATCTCAAATTCGCGGATTCGATTCCCGTCCTATCCATCGCCCTATAGTCCGGGGGTACTGAACAACGGTTCGTAAGAATAGTGAACGCGGCCACATTCCGTTAAATTGTATCGAGACAAACCATGTCTCTAGAGAAGGAGTACTGTAGTGACGCATTAAACTGGCGCATTAACAAGGATAATGAGTGTGCCTCGATAGCTCAGCGGTCAGAGCAACCAACCGGAAATTGGGAGAGCCGGGTTCGATTCCCGGTCAAGGCATAAGCACTCTTTATCCTTGCTATCGCCAAAGTGGTGACCCCGACGTGATGTGATTCGTTCCAGTACATCGAACCTCCCTTACATCTCAAATTCGCGGATTAGATTCCCGTCCTATCCATCGCCCCATAGTCCGGGGGTACCGAACAATGGTTCGTAAGAATGGTGAAGGTGGCCACATTCCGTTAATTGTATCGAGACAAACCATGTCTCTAGGGAGGGAGTACTGTAGCGACGCGTTAAACTGGCGCATTAGCAAGGATAATGAGTGTGCCTCGATAGCTCAGCGGTCAGAGCAACCAACCGGTAATTGGGAGAGCCGGGTTCGATTCCCGGTCAAGGCATATGCACTTTTATCCTTGCTACCGCCACAGTGGTGACTCCGACGTGATGTGATTCGCTCCAGTACATCTAACATCCCTTACATCTCAAATTCGCGGATTCGATTCCCGTCCTATCCATCGCGCTCTATAGTCTCGGGGTTACCGAACAACGGTTCGTAAGAATGGCGAACGCGGTCACATTCCGTTAATTGTATCGAGACAAACCATGTCTCTAGGGAGGGAGTACTGTAGCGACGCGTTAAATTGGCGCATTAGCAGGGATAATGAGTGTGCCTCGATAGCTCAGCGGTCAGAGCAACCAACCGGCAATTGGGAGAGCCGGGTTCTATTCCCGGCCAAGGCATATGCACTCTTTGTCCTTGCTATCGCCACATTCACTAATCACTCTATCAAAAAGATACACTTAAATGAAAGAGAATACCATTATATAAAAATATGATAGTAAAATATCATATTCATTCATCTATATGCACTTTAGTCAGATGATCAAAACTTTTCTCGGAGTTATGTGCAAAAGTTTATAAACAGAAATAGTTGTTCTTTTATTACGGTATTGTAATTCTTAAATATTATTCACTGTAGCTAAATTAAAGTCATACTTAATATCTATCAGAAATAATAGTAATTTCGGCTATTAATATTATTACTTGACAAGCCTTTATCTAAATTATGTGGTCTCGAATATATGCGGTAAAAGTGATGATCCCTTACCAGGACATGAGATATAATATCATGTTCTAACCACCGGCAAACGTGACTTATAACACTGATAAATCATGCTGTATATTACGAGGTTGACTCGAAAGCCGTTACCCGTATCACGCAATGACATTTGCAGAAATAGTGCCGCAGGGGACAGAAGATCCGATTCTGCTCGGAACAGATAGATAAACCGCAGAGTATTTCTTCCTGTCTCGTATTATTGTCTTAAATATAGTTTGAACCATTGAAAATTTTCTGCTCTGTGCATGTAAATTATCGTGTCTAATTTCGAATAAATTTGATAGTAGAGTATGATAAGGTATACCGAATATTCTATTATATACCCTATGATAGTAGTATCCTGTCTTTAATATTTATGGATGCCTCCTGACTGTTAATAAATTTATTTAAGTAGATGAATTAAATTTATTAATAGTCAGGAGGCATCCATAAATATTAATTTAAGTAGATGAATTTAAATAATTAATCTAATATTTCTGAAAACAAAATTGGTTGTGTTGTAATTTTATTTACGCATAGTTTATTATATTTAATTTACATTGACTTACTCATTTATTTGTAATTATAGGAAACGAAATTGTCATTCTTACAAGCGTAAAAAGCTTATTTTGGAGTTGAAATAACATTTAAAGTTGAGGAAAATGCTGATATTTATTACCTTTATTATTATTAAAAGTAAAAATAATTTATTATTGTAAAATATTAGAAAACTACTGACCAAATTAGGAAATCTAAGTAACTTAACTTCTATTCATTATCCTTTTGTTAGCATCATTCCTTGGGTTAGCTGGCACCTAATAAGTCGAGACCAATCCATAGTATCCATTGGATTTATTTACAGTTACTTCTTAGTTAGTTGCAGATTATCAGCGCTATTTCATTTACTCTATTACCTTTTATACATAGGGAAAATTATATATAGAAACTAATTAAGGTATATGATTAAATTGGTGAAAGCCATACAGAATAAAAACTGTACGTTGTATATTAGGTAGTGCTGCTAGATATTAAGTATTATTTATTATTTTGAGTGATACGCCTTCAGCTTTATTTCTCTTTGTAGCATCTAAAAAAAAGCCTAAGAGCATACGTGACATTGTGCCTGACAAGTGACTGATTACAAAGAGAAAATTTATTGTTCATTCTAGTTTATGGTTGCAGCGTCTAGGGTTATTAGCACAAAAGAAGACCTCTATTGACTTGTTATTTGTTACATACTTGATATTTAATACTAGACTTATAATAAGTTATTCAGTTGTTGTGACTACTTCCAATAAGTTGTTGCAGTTACTTGTAAAATACTAATTTGGCAACAACGATCAAGACTGAAAGCACCGACGTCGATATTTGATTCAAAGAGAGATGATCGAATTTTTATGTAGTAATGCCGGAACTTCTGGGAGTATCTTACTTGGCATTGCAATTAGTCTTTGTTTATGTATTTAAATACATAAGAGCACTGATATAATTAAATAATTAGTTCCTTAGTGTAAAATTAATATTGGCCGAATTAATTCCCTATGAGAAGTGTTATTTTTGTTAAATGATGTTATTATTATTAAAGTTGATTGCTTTATAAACAAAACAAAATAACTACAATAACTATTAATATGTCCACATTATTGCCCATTAACTATTTGGGAATGACCTAATCAAAATAAATTTATTATGCACTGTCGACAATCTTTGGTCCAACATTGCGTATTTCCTGTCAGATCCATTCTTTCAAATCATCTATGTTTTCGAGATTATTGATATAGAATTTGGTTTATAAATTACATCATAAGAAAAAATCAAGGGGTGTAAGATCTGGGGAACGAAGTAGCCAGTCTATACTTCTACGTCGCGCTACCCATCATTATGAAACTATGTTGTTCAAATAAGCGTGAATAGGGAGAGCGTAATGAGGACATGCAACGTCCTGTTGTTATCCAAGTCTGTTATCAGGTATGTCTGGTTAATTTGCATTTCGGTCTAAAGCTGTCAGTGTTGGAATCAATTCCTGTGTAAAAATTACAATTACCTTACGCCAGTCAAGTTGTCATAAATAAAATATCTGTTAATAACTATACCTGCCCAACCGTTCACTTTTCTTGAAGATCGAGTATGTGATTTTTGCATCCATCGTGGATTACATGAGGCCCAATACCTATACAGTTTCCAATGGCAATTCTATCTATTTACAGCTCCATTAAGGAAAAAAGTGGCTTCATCCGAAAAAATAATACTTTTTTGCAAAAATATTGTCATTATTACAACGTAATTGCATTTCCTCGCGGAATTGCACTCGACGGCCAAAATCATGTGATAATTCTTGAGCCATTTGATAGGGATGAAACTTATGTTTATGTAAAATATTAAACGCTATAACATGTTAACATGTTCATATCCAAGGGAATTGGAATGTGGTTTTAACTTTTAATAAAATGTCAAGTTATGCATCTGCATTGATTGGTTGTCAACCAGCTCTGGATAAATCGCGTAATGTCTATGTTTTCTGTATTCACCTATCTATTTACTGCCAGTAGAGCGTGCTGTAGGCGAATGATCTACTGGCATGAATCTCATTAAAAAGAGAATACAGACTTCCACTGTAGTTGTTCTCCCATCTCCATAATCATACATCATAAGAATTTCAATGCGAACTTTTTTCCCGAAAGAGACATTGTTACTAAGATTTTTTGATTTATTATTGTATATTGTCGATGAAGGTACACTATGGGTGTCTCTATAGATACCCATATAGAGACATCTCTATAGTAGTACTGATTAGTACGGCACTAGTACTGCTTATTGATTCTATGTCTTTCTCGGTTATAGTTTTCTCTTCTGATGGAGTAGTCTCAATTACAGAAGATGTGGAAATGGAATTGACCCAGTGGAAATTTGTAATGGTATATAAATTAACAAGTTTTAATATTACCTTTAAGGGGGGCGTTTTGAATACGCGACGTAGTTTTTTCAAAATTTTGCAAAAGTAATCTTTTGCAAACTTCATAGCTTATATTAGGTAAGTACATAGCCAATCTATCCGATGATGCGGTGTTATGACGGCTATCCTATTGAAAAAATTATTTTGGTGTCAATTTTCTTTTCAATATTTTAACAATCTATTCGTTGCCGTATACAGTTACATAAAATATGTTTTACCTTTGTTCGCTATTGTATGTAATATTACTTTTTCAATAACTGTTTGTTTGATTGATGTTTTGTGTATTGTAAGAAAATATGAATTTGTATAAAACTTTTTGCTGATTTAGTTAGAAAAAATAAGCGAATGTATAGGACTTTGAATAAATAATCCTTTACACAGATTTTTTAACAGAAAATCACAAGCATCAATTTTCCCGTAAGCTAACGTGACGTAGCTTACATTAAATCAAATTAATTTCAACGCTTTCTAGACAACATATTAAATAAATAAATTTTCACAACTAAAACTTTATTGGCATTTTTATCGAAATTGTATGCAAATTCATAACATTTTTATAATACTCAAAAAATGTGCTCTATCACTGTATCGAACAAAAAATAAACAGTTTTAAAACCTTAAAACGGACTTATCCGCACGTAGAACATCTCTATCTCGAAATTGAGTGGCCGAGGAAAAATAAATCAACACATAAATGCAGAATATGTGTTTTATGCGACAGTTTTGCTTTTTTCATTGGCGACTGCTTGAGTACCATAGCAATACGTTTGTGGTCGAACAAAATTATTTTTTTCCTCATTCATTCGTTATGATACAGGCCGAATATATGTTTTTTTCAAATTCAGCAAATTTTTCTCAAATAGTCCACCATCGTGCTTTTTCATGACTCATGGACAGGGTGGGGTGCGTCCTATCTATCTCAAAATCAATAAATGTCGTCTGGTAGATGTCCCTAATCAGAATCAGTTGAAACCCGATAGATCCGACACGATTTAATTGAGTGATCGTGATAAAAAAATTTCTCAAATAGTCCACCATTGTGCTTTCTCATGACACACGAACATGGTAGAGTATATTTTATCCCTCTCAAAATCAATAGGTGTCGTCTGGGAGACGTCCCCGATCAGAATCAGTCAAAACCCGATCGATCCAACACGATTTAGTTGAGTTATCGTGCTAACAAAAAATTTTTAAAATGCCGAAGACAACGACGACACACACACAGACAACATTTTATAAAAACCACATTTCTTTTGTTTTTAGGCCGAAAAACGAAAAATAAACGCTAGAAATTTGTTTTCCATTTTTCTTTACACAATCACATTACTTTTCCGCTCTGGTATAGTTGAGTGCGGAAAAGTAATAGGGTACTATTTAAAAAGAAGTTCCCCTTTGACCCTGAGAAAATACGCTATTGTAAATAGAACTAATATATTTTAAAAAGTGGAAAATTTGACCCCTCTCAACGTTTTGGTAAGAGGAATATATTTTGTGATATTTGTGAGGAATTCCAGACTTCTTTTCTAGGCTGTGTAATAAATTATTACAGTAACTAGTTTAAAACAGTAATTTGAACAAACACCCCTAAAACAGTAACATTCATTGAGAGTTTATAAAAGTCATGCAGAAATAAGTTTCTTACCTTTATTACATTTTGCTTGCCTTCAAGCTCATGTTAAGAGGAAACAGAAAAGTACCTAGCTTCGCAAACTAATCATAGCAATTTAGTAGTTTATAGTTCAACCTGTTAATTTACGAGTGGAATACCATTAAATTTAATTTAAAAATACTTACAATGGATTTATGTGGCACGAATAACTTGTTTGTCTCTAAGCTAACAAAACTTTTAAAATTATTTCAGACTAATGTGCACCGAAAACTCATTTTTAAAAATAATTCTTCTAAAACAATATTATTGAAGAATTACCCTTCATGGCTATGTTTACAGCCAAGAAGGGGATATAAAATATCGTGGTTAGGGCGTTTTGTTTCATTTTGTGCAATTTAGATCAAAGTAAATGGGGATATAAGTTTAAGCAGTAAAATCTACATAACTAGTAAAATTCGTTACAAGTTTTCTTAATAATGCACGCGTATGTAGCTTTAATGGTAGGTACCTGCTTCTCATGTACATGTTTCTAAAGCAGTTACAAGGCAAAAGTTAGTGCATATTACTTATTTTTGTCATAAAATTTACAGTGATTGATTACTGTGCATATTACGGGTACGCCTAGGCTCGAGCACGATATGAACACGCATTTTGCATATTAAGTTAAATGAAAACAATTAAGGTAAATTTTAATATATGTATATAATAAACACATTATCATATAATATATCTTTTCAGGATTCATATATGGAAAAAAGGAACAATAGGATATTCAGCGAGAAGGTAGGTACATTTACTAATTACATCAGTCTATTTATATTAATCGGATTGTAATTCAATTTAGCTGTTTAAGCAGAGGCCTATCGTGAGAAAAGAATCTAAGGATGTGATAAAAATTTTATAAGGGGAAGAGGGTATAGTCAGATGTATGGTAGGCCATATGAAAATGGTATAACTAAAAAAAGACACTAACCTAAAATTATGCTGAGGTATACTCGTATATCATAATTTTGAAAATGAAGATCAATTCTTCGGTTTTTGTTCCAGCGAAAACGTCTATCACTGTTTCTTCAAATGTTGGAGACGATCTCATATCTTCTAACAAGGCACTTTCAATATTTATTAATGCTGAAGCTGACAGTCTTTCTTGCTTTTGAGAATTTCGCAGATAAGTTTTTATTCTCTTTAAACCTGAAAATGATCTTTCCGCGGAACTGCTTGTGGCAGGAATAGTCAAAATTAAACGACACAATTTTGATGACTCGGGGAAAACAAAGGATAATTGAAGGGACATAATATATTGGTGAAGCTCAAACACACTGCTCTTTTTCATATCGGGATCAGTTCTGAGTCACTATAAATCACTGAAAGTTCACTTTTTAAACGATTTGCGTCAAAAAATGTTCCATATGTATTTACTAAAGAAGAAAAAAGTTTGTCAGTAAAACGTTTCACGAATGAAGTAAATTGTGTGGAATCGAGATTTAAGAATTTAAGTTTAGAAATTTCACTAAACCGTTCACTAATGTTCAAAGTAATAACGTCCAAAATTTCATAAAACAATCGTGCGCAGGTGCTTTTCTTATCTCCTTCAGGAATTAAATCTAAACGCATTTGTTTACTTGGTGGTTGATTTTCTAACACAAATCTGTCCATGCGGTTCCACATATCACTAAAGTCGTTTCTCATTTTTTGAATATGTAATTTGAAATCGGCGATCTTTTTATTGCAGTAACTAATATCTGATATTTTTGTCTATAGAATTTTATACAGACTCTCGGAATGTGGGAATATTGCAGAAAACACTGCTAAGGAAAAATTAAAATCAAAGTCGTGCAATATAGTTAAAAGACCTTTAGCACAAATAACTGTTTCTCGATCCCATTCCTCATTTTCATTTTCCACAATTACCTGAAATATCGCTTCCAAATATTTCTTTTGTTATGGCGACACTTGCCAAGATGCGTTCACATAATCGTATAACTGAGTCCGGAAATAACGACAACACTCACTCAATGTTACACTGTTGGCTGCGTAAGATCACTGACCTTATCGTCCATCTAACGCATAGCTTGGATGTAACGTGGACCATCGCATTTCAGCACTGCAGTAAGTAACGCGGGAGTCCAATAATTTCGGGCGCGTTCACAGCCGATTTGAAATAAGAAAGTTGATGGTAGCGTTTAAAGTAACTAATGTATGTTTGTGGTCGGTTTAAAATAATTTAAAGATTGTAATAATTGAATAAATCGATTGAACTTTTAAATAACACTAATTTGCCAATTTTTTAAGGGATGCGATGCATCACTCGCATCCATGTACGCCCCTGTGTTTAAGCCAATATTGAAAAAGGGATGAAGAGTTTAGGGGACAACGCATAATTATGTCCTCCACTGAACTACAAATATCTAATAATAAGTAATACCTATTTATTATTTAAATTCTGTTCCAAACTTCTTTAATTCTGAATTTCTTTTAAAATACATCTGTAATTCCAGAATAAATTAGACGGGACGATTCTCACACGGGACATTTCTTCGATGAAAATCGTAAAGTATCTTCTGCTTTTTAAAGTTTAAATTATATTCACAACAGTATGCACATGAGAAAAGCAGACAATTAATATTGTTATTAATTGCTATTATTATGAGGATTTTATATACTAAAGTCAATAGAATTTCCTTCTAAATAATGAAGAATAAAATTGTTGAGAATGATTCATATAAACGACTTATACTTTGACTTACTGAAAATATGTTTATTAAAATAATGACATATAGAGTTAGTTTCGAGCATATAATTTATTGAACAGGTTTAATTATTGTTCATTCTACATAGTTAAATGAAAAAATAATGAATTGAAAATAACATGTATACTAGATACAATAATGGCTTTGCCTCGGAAAGTTTTTTTGTGAAATATGTATAACGATAAATAGGCTACTATTCACTTTACGTATGTGCTTTCAAAATTCGTGCTTGCGTCGGGGAATAAATATAAACTTAACGATCAAACACCGGGAATGAAGGGGAACCATTGCTGCCGCACGCAGAGTTTTAGCCGAATGGTCACATAAAACAATGTTGGATTTGCTCATAAAAAAATTTAATACCCTAACCCGATCGGATGTACAAACATCGCAAATAAAAATTTATTTCCGGCTTAACTCCGTATTCCCTACTCCATGGTGTGTGCCAAAACATTTTTATGGCAAATAAATACAGAAACGAGCAATTAATTACTCGCAATTTAAAGCAGGTAATGATATAGTAATTGTGGTGTCAGCCACGTAAACAACTATTAACAAGCATGCTTTAGAAAAAGAGGTCATACGTATTGTGCAATTTTAGATTTAATTAAAATTTCTATTAATTTCCATGAATGCTATTTCTATTAATGTGCCAACTTCAGAATTATTTTTGCAATGTTAGTATTGTATTGTATTACACAAAAAATTGTATACCAATTTAATTTTAGAGTATAAGATACTAAAAATAAAAGAAATAGCTGAAAACAGCAGTCTCGTAAATATAGTTGACGTAAGAGAACACCGTTTAGAACACGATAATTAAGGTAATTTTTTAATATCCTTTAATATATAACTGACAATCTATTTTAACCTCTCATGGGCTTGTTTCTTTTATGTAAATAAAAATCAACATATGCCAACAAATCTAAAATTATCATAACTTTAAATTATATAGGGTATCTCATTTGGAACTATAGGATGTGATTTTTGAATAAAGCTAATAATATTTCATAAAATGAAGTTTTTAAATCTTCAACATGAAATGCAGACGATACGGCTACAAATGGAAAAGAATGTCGTCTTGTTGAAACCACATGTTGTTCAAATCGAAATCATTAATTTGGTGGAAAAATAAATTGTTTAACATATCAATATAGCGTTCCTTATTTACTGTGATACCATTGCCAGCTTCATTTTTAAAGAAATATGGTCCAATTACTCCACTACTCTAAAATGCGCACTAAACCGTGTTTCTCTGGGGGTGCATTTTTTTTCTGTGAATGGCATGTGGATTTTCAGTACCACAACTTCGACAATTTTATTTGCTGACTTATCTGTTAAGATGAAAATGTGCTTCATCGCTGAACAAAATTTTGTTGCAAACATCAACAACAAGAAAATAAAGAAGAAGGTGTTATTTCTTTTCTAACACCCAATTAACGAATGTACGACGTTGTAGTGGATCTGTAGCTTTTAATTGTTATGTCGGCTGCATCTTGTATGCTGAAAGATGCAGATCTTTCTTTAAAATCCGATGCGTGGTGGCTCTTGATACATTCAAGTGTTGTGCACAACGTCGAATTGATATGGTTGGATACTCCCGTATACTTTATCTCATTGCAGCAAAATTTTCATCTGATCGACCACGACGAAGATGTATTGGTGTTGTTTTATACATAACAGAACTTGTCTCTTAAAATTTCTTGATTAAGTTACAAATTATTAACTTTGTAGGCACTTTATTTTGTCTTAATATTGTGAGAACTATTAATCCCGGCATGATGACGTCATATGCTTTGTAGATGATAGTCGTTAAATATCATTGAACTATATCTAAAGAACTGGAACGGCAACGCTCGTAGAAGTTATATGGTAGGAGCTGTAACCACCGAGAATGAGAGAGACAAAGCAACAGTAGGGATCTTCATTCCTTTCTATTTCATGTGTTCTTATGGTGGTTTATGCGAGCATTTGTTCTTAAATTAATATTTTGTTTAAAATATTCTGAGTTTTAAAATTTTAAACATGGTGACGTATTGTGTGACATATAAGTGTAACAATCTTCATGATGAACATAACAATATTCAGTTTCATATGTAAGATTCTGCTTTGGTTTATTCTAGTCTAATGTCATCTTTGGGAAAATGGGTTATTTAGTATATTTTCTTTGTAGTTTTCCCTTTAAAAGACTAGACATTTTAAAATTATGGATAAATGCCATAAGAAGAGCTGACTAGGAACCAACAAAAAATAGTAAATTGTGCAGTTCACAATTTGTGGAATCCTGATGAAGTGCCTTGTATTTTTAATTTACCACAACATTTAATGAATGAAAAACTATGCCGGAAGACATTTAAACGTTTGGTTAATTTTACAGAGGAGCAAGGAGTATGTTCAAGCCAAGTATTTCAAGCCAATTTGACACGTTACAAGAAACTTAAACAATTCATGTTAAATTATGTTGTTCAATATTTTTCTGGGAATTCACATTTGTTTTTACCAAAACATTCAATTATTGAAGAATTTGGTTGTGAAAACTTCAAATGAAATTCAGTTAATAAAACAAATTATTATCTTTTTTAACTTGTAGATTGTGTCACCGAGCTAAACAAGAAACTGAAATGTTAGTAGGTAAAGAAACTAGCATAAGACAAAAATTAGTAAACTAATTTTATTTAAAAATGTATAACAAATATGTATTTTACTGGAAATAAAAATATAAATGTGAGAACATTAAAGTGTTTCTTACGAGATGGTAAACATCAACTATTTTTCAGTAGCTATTATGCACTTCAATTGGCAATTATAATTTATTTCGCAATTAAACTTACTGTGACATAGACCCAGCCTTGATTTAAATATGTTTTTCAACAGCTGAAGAGCATTTTTACCGATTATACACCTTAAAAATGTGAATGAAGTCCAAACAACTAACTAGATTTGTATGTATCTGACAAGGATGGAAATACTTACGTTCTTCGGGTTGCCTAAATTTCTTCTGGCTTCACAGTTTACGTACATGGTTGCCGTTCCAGTTCTTTAGATATAGTTCAATGTTAAATTGACACCCTACATTTGACAGAATACAAATAGGGCGCAATTCAAATCCATGAAAGTGTATCTCGCAGGATTGCAAGGTATTGTAGTGACGCATTAAACTGGCGCATTAGCAAGGATAATGAGTGTGCCTCGATAGCTCAGTGATCAGAGCAACCAACCCGAAATTGGGAGACCCGGGTTCGATTCCCGGTCAAGGCATATGTACTCTTTATCCTTGCCATTTACCAAAGTAGTGACCCCGACGTGATGTGATTCGTTCCAGTACATCCAACCTCCCTTACATCTCAAATTCGCGGATTCGATTCCCATCCTATCCATCGCCCTACAGTCCGGGGGTTACTGAACAACGGTTCGTAAGAATGGCGAACACGGTCACATTCCGTCAAATTGTATCGAGACAAATCATGTCTCTAGGGAGGGAGTACTGTAGTGCCGCATTAAACTGGCGCATTAGCGGGAATAATGAGTGTGCATCGATAGCTCAGCGGTCAGAGCAAGCAACCGGCAATTGAGAGAGCCGGGTTCGATTCCCGGTCAAGGCGTATGCACTCTTTATCCTTGATATCGCCAAAGTGGTGACCCCGACGTGATGTGATTCGTTCCAGTACATCCAACCTCTCTTATATCTCAAATTCGCGGACTCGATTCCCATCCTATCCGTCGCCCTACAGTCCGGGGGTTACCGAACAACGGCTCGTAAGAATGGCGAACGCGGTCACATTTCCGTTAAATTGTATTGAGACAAACCATGTCTCTAGGGAGGGAGTACTGTAGCGACGCGTTAAATTGGCGCATTAGCAGGGATAATGAGTGTGCCTCGATAGCTCAGCGGTCAGAGCAACCAACCGGCAATTGGGAGAGCCGGGTTCGATTCCCGGTCAAGGCAAATGCTCTTTTATCCTTGCTATCGCCAAAGTGATGACCCCGACGTGATGTGATTCGTTCCAGTACATCCAACCTCCCTTACATCTCAAATTCGCGGATTCGATTCCCATCCTATCCATCGCCCTATAGTCCGGGGGTTACCGAACAAAGGTTCGTAAGAACGGCGAACGCGGTCACATTCCGTTAATTGTATCGAGACAAACCATGTCTCTAGGGAGGAAGTACTGTAGCGACGCGTTAAACTGGCGCATTAGCAAGGATAATGAGTGTGCCTCGATAGCTCAGCGGTCAGAGCAACCAACCGGCAATTGGGAGAGCCGGGTTCGATTCCCGGTCAAAGCATGATGCACTCTTTATCCTTGCTATCGCCAAAGTGGTGACCCCGACGTGATTCGTTCCAGTACACGAACCTCCCTTAACATCTCAAATTCGCGGATTCGATTCCCGTCCTATCCATCGCCCTATAGTCCGGGGGTACTGAACAACGGTTCGTAAGAATAGTGAACGCGGCCACATTCCGTTAAATTGTATCGAGACAAACCATGTCTCTAGAGAAGGAGTACTGTAGTGACGCATTAAACTGGCGCATTAACAAGGATATTGAGTGTGCCTCGATAGCTCAGTGGTCAGAGCAACCAACCGGAAATTCGGAGAGCCGGGTTCGATTCCCGGTCAAGGCATATGCACTTTTATCCTTGCTATCGCCAAAGTATTAAATGAATAACGTTCTTCTAATTATAATCATTTTGATTACATCTCACACAATGAAGTAATTCAAATGAATTTTCATATTATAAACTAATACTGAAATAAGCTGCATTATAAAAAAATTCTTTACTGGTAATTATACAGTGTCAACAAGAAACATTGTTCAAATCAGTAGGATTAAAAATTACTTCCTAATTATTAAATTGATGATAAACTCATAACTCATAATTATTAGAACCTCGGTATTAAATTTTTAATCAGCCATTTAAATATCAAAATATTTGTTTTTATTTGTTATTCAGGAAAATTAACTCAGCCGCTTTCAAATTTATTTAAACTTATTCTACTGGATCGGATTCTTGTAAGAGTATATCAAATGAATCCATGTTTCTTTTTAGTAAATGGTATCAGTCGTTAAATAAATGCAGAATATTTCAGTGGTAATAAAAATATACTATTCATTTCATCCCCAAATAAGAGAGTTGTTAATTTTCCAAATAAATAGTCTACCTGAGCCTAGCCATAAAAACAAGCAACGGTGTTTTGAGATTTTTTATTTGGCAAATAGCGATGAAATAAACTATAGTTGTTAATATAATCTAGGATTACCTTTGAGATTAACCGAAATAAACTAAACAAAACATTACGGAAGTATCGAAGGAATAGGGGGCAATATTGTGGACCAAACAGATAAATTCAAATACCCAATTTCAGTGTTTACTTTGAGACTTGAAATAGTTTTATATTCGGATGACATCCTCGGCAAAGAGCAAAAGAGAGACAGTCAAAGGATCGTTTCTTTAGATATCAGTCTGTTTTCAATTCTGAATTTTATTCTCCGCATGTTTGTCCAACTTGTAGCCCTTTCAAGAGTTGTTTAGCTCTTATTTTGATGCCTTAGTCAGGGTTAGTATAACGTATTCATAGTGTAATAAAAATTGTGCTTTCACATGGGTTTACAATTCAGAGTATTGTTAATGTTGTTGCTTTATGTTACCTCATTTGCATCCAAACTTTACAGAAAGACTATATTGTTTTCAACTTTGAAAATGCTTTACCAACAACGTGATGGCATAGGGCAGATTTAATATACGAGTAACATAAAGTAAATACGATATCTGTATAAAGGAAACTTTACTGAAGTTTCTGAAACTTTACTGATATTCAGAAAAAATTAACAAATTTTAATTTAATAATCCAATATGTATTTTATAATGTGATCTTTGTTTTTAAAAAACTGAGTATTGTAGATTTATACATACTGAAGAAAAACTACAACGTATTGTTGTAGTTTTATATTCCAAGATGCTTGCATGGTGAAGCGGTGGACTACTATGAGAGGAATTCTATTAGGGGAGAATACAATTTTTTTTAACTCGGGGTTATATCTAACTGGGATTTAGATAAAAAAACAAAAGAAAAACAGGAAATCGGTTTTCCCGAATACTGGTAGATTACACGCTTCTTGACGGGTGCTGTTTCTCTAACCAAGTTGGCATAATCGGGAAATGACTAAAACTAATTCATCGGGAGATAATTAGTTTTAATCATCTCCAGACGATACCAACTTGGTTGACGAAACGCGCGTCGAGAAACGTGTAATCTCTCGGTGTTCATGGAAAACTGGTCCCTTGTTTTTTGCTACTGCATCGAAGGTTCCAGTTCCTTCCCGAGTTTTTAGATCGTAATAAACAATTTTGTGGCATTATCGCCGTATATGTGCATACATGTGGAGACGGTAACTCGGTCAATCAGCGTCTCCGCTCGATCTATCGACTTTCACACTAGTTATTAAACACTTGTTTAGTAGTGCCTTGATGCTATTGTTTTTGAATTTCAAAATTCTAAGTCATCATGTTCGACGTACTAAAAACGACCACTTGCTGATCAAGTCAAACAATTTATATGGGAATTTACAGACTTATAATACGATGGTGTAAATATAATGTTTAGTTTACGATAAACTTTCATTAAGATGGGACAAAAGGACTGTAGGAAACACGCAAACAGTATACAACACAAATATAAAAATGTGGTCAAAGATTGACGACTGAATTTATGTTTAACTTAATTTTTATGTCGATGTCGAGTAGTTTACGATTTACTTAATCAACAAATATTTCGACATTTCTAAAATAAATATAATCCCACCTTGAAGTTATCAGACTGTAAAACATTGCAGATGCATGTACCATCTGTGGGGAAATAAATCCAAAATAATACCAAATCTGAATTACACAATAAATATTGTGGTTATGTGTGGACGAAAGGATGGATGGATTGTAAAAAAAACCTGTTATTAATGTTATTGTACCTACGTACCCTGAAACCTCTTAAATTATCATGTTAATTATTATCAGCTAGTAAACGATTACAAATGTACTTGGCGAAGTAATTACGAGAGTGGTACTAAATTTATTATAAAAATTTCAAATCTTAAAAACCAAGTGTTCATGTTTGTGAGTGATGGTGCCGCAACCATATGTAATATAGGTCATTGTGTTAAACAACAATGTGGTAATTTCTTACATATCATGAGTAAATTTAATGCGTTACGTCTTGTGGCTGAAGAAATTCGAATATTTATCCAAGCGTAAATAAATCACTATCATCTATAATTCTATAGAAATGGCGTTTCTCAAAGTTCCTAAAGTATTTGAGAATTTCTCAGATCTCAACATCGTTGAATAACCAGAGACGATTTTTACTCATTAGGGGAATATGGTTACAGGCAGCAGTTTATTATTTTGAACATTTTGTTACAATTTGATTCTAAACGGAAGTGATACGATATTTCAAGATCCTCAAGTTGAAACAGATTTACAAACTTTATATAACAATTACAAGGGACCAGTGGAGGCAACAGAAAAACTCAAAATCCTTGTTATTGAGTCACGTCCAAACACTGACGTAACAGAATACATCCAAATTATGGTTAGTTTATAGTAGTTCCCATACGATTTAAAGTGCTCATATTGCTATAGTAGAACATACTAAAACAACCCTTTCTGACATTATTTCTTTAATCAATAGTTATGTCCACTATAAGTGGTCTTTTATACTATTTATACTTTACCGAGTATACACGCTAAATGTTTGTGGAAATACAAGTATTGAAAATTTCATTGGATTGAATTCATACTTAATAAACTGATTCGATTTAGATTAAATTAATACTTAATAAACTAATATCCTAAACATTAGCTTAAGTACGATATGAATATAATATTCATGGTGCACAGAATACGTATTATTATAAATACATCTATGTATTTTGAATAATTAATATACCATTCTAGAGTTCCGTAGCTAAGGTTACTGGATCTCTATTATTGTTATTCGAGTTCAATTCAAAATTCCAAGAAGATACATATGTTGTATTGAATATACGTAAACTAATAAAATACACAATTTTGACTTAAAACTACATGTGAATAAACAAAGTATATTCTTAGATATCATTGAAGTTCTCGATTTTGGATCACGCTAAAACATGAATAAATTATTCAAATTATTTTTTATATTTAGTTATACTATATACCCTCATAACAGGGTATATACCCTACAAGAGGACAGAGGCGAAATAAGTATAAAGTTGCAGACTTCAAGGACCCAAACAAAGCTGAGCAACTGTCTGCCAACATGAATAATCAATTAACGGAAATCCTTCAGAATGAGATAAGACCTCTTGAAGTTAATGACCGGTGGAATAAAATAAGAGATGAAATGCAAATAGCAGCAGAGGAAGTTATCGGTAAGGAGCGGCGTGTCAGAAGAAATGAGTGGTACGACGAAAAGTGCGCTCAGGCAACAAGAGTGAAGAATGAAGCATAAAAAGATACAGACACGAAAAACAAGAAACATACTCGACGAGTATCAAGACAGAAGACAAACAGAAAAACTGATCCATAGGAAAAATAAGAGAGCATTCTTCGACCAGCAATTCCAGGACATTGAAGACCTAAACAAAAAATATGAAATCAGAAACTTCTATAAAAAAAGTCAATGTCATGAGAAGAGGTTTCAAACCGAGGACAACACAATGTAGAAGTAAAGAAGGAGACTTAATAACAGCACAGGAAGGGGTGTTAGACCGCTGGACGCTGGAACACTTCAGGACTCTTTTGAATCCAGAAGGGGAAACAATGACATCGATGAAGAAGACAGGCAGTCAAACGAACAAGAACAAGTGGAAGAGGAAGAGAGAACGCCACCTTAATTGCTAGATGTCAAACAAATCATCAAAGCACTTGCCAATAATAAATCACCTGGAACCGACATTCTCCTGGCGGAAATATTTAAGAATGGTGGAGAAAACCTAATTAAGTGCCTACATACACTTATCTCAGAAATCTGGATACAAGGGACCCTCCCCAATGAATGAAACTCTGGCATACTATGCGTCCTTCACAAAAAGGGTGATATATTGGAATGCTCAAATTATAGGGGGATTACGTTATTAAACACTGCATATAAAGTGTTTTCCATATTACTCTGCTCACGCCTAAAACTCTATGCAGAGAGACTAACTGGAAGATACCAAAGAGGCTTCAGAACAGGTAAATCTACTATCGACCAAATTTCAACGATTAGGCAAATATTGGAGAAGACCCGAGAACAAAACATAGAACCACATCACATATTTATCGATTTTAAAGCAGCATATGACACTATCAATAGAGGAAAACTTTTTGAAGCAATGGAAGAATTAGGCATACCGCACTTCCTGATAGCACTTACAAAGCTAAAAATGAAGAAAGTAGAATGCAGGGCACGTATTCAGCGTAATCTGTCCCCAGTAATTGAAACTAGCAGTAGACTGAGACAGGGAGATGCTCTTTCATGTATATTCTTCGATCTGGCCCTAGAGAAGGTGATAAGATCTGCTCAAATTAATACAGCAGGAACAATTATTAACAAAAGTATCCAAATCCTCGCCTTCGTCGATGACATGGACATCATTGGTAGATCAGAAGCGGTCGTTAAATAAGCATATAGGGCACTGGATGCAGCAGCAAGAGAAATTGGTTTGGTGGTGAACACCAATAAAGCCAAATATATTCGTACACTGCAGCAAGTACAAAAGAGGATATTGCAAGTTGATCAAGCGCACATAGAGGCTATTGACGAATTCATTTACTTAGGCTCAATAGTAAACACCCGAAATGATATCACAGCAGAAATAAAGCACCGTATACTCCTAGTAAATAGGTGTTACTCTGGGCTGGCTTCACAACTTAGATCAGGAAACATATCTCGACAAACAAAATGTGAATTGTATAAAATACTTATACGCGCGGTATTGATGTATGGGTTTGAGACATGGACCGTAACAAAAAATAGTGAGGAGTTGCTGGGATGTTTTGAGCGAAAAGTTCTACGTAAAATATACGGGGCGGTAAATGATAACGGGGTTTGGAGAAAACGCTATAACTTTGAACTGTACAGACTCTAAAAAGACCCCCATATTGTAAAATTAAAAGTCGCTTGAGATGGGTTGGACATGTACTTAGAATGGATTCGGGAGATCCTGCAAGATTATGTATGTTCCAAAGCCCAACAGGGCAACGACGTAGAGGAAGACCTAGACTATGATACCTAGATGACGTGGAAGAGGACCTAAGAAGCACTGCTGTGAGAGGATGGAGAAGAAAAGCACTGGATAGAAACGAATGGAAAGAAGTTCTGGCCAAGGCCCATCAAGGGCTCTAGCGCCAACACGATGATGATGATATACCTTCATAATAATGTACGCTTCTGTTTAAAATTCCCTTAAACAAACAACACAATGTATAAATTTGGATTATAAGTCCGAAATATACGAAAAAATGGATGATGAATACGCGTGATTTTTGTGGCACATTCTTTGGTAAAAAACCAAAAATTTCGACTCTTTTGTTCTTGATTCATAATCAATTTCGAATTTTCACCACGTTAGTATAAATAGATGTCTTGGGGGTTTAGACGCTGTGGTGGAATAGACGTGGTAGTGGAGTAGAAAATATATATTTATACCTTCTTCAGACTTTTTAACAGAAGCCAGTGGGATCCACAACTATTGAATACGTGAACATAAAGAAGATCACAGGACATACAGAAGATCGAAAAACTTATTAATGTGGCTGGAAGATGATAGATTATTGGCGATTTTTATAAAAAGGAGACTCGACATGTTATAAATGCAAACATAAACTCATTAACTATTATTTTACATTATCAGTATCTTTCACTATATTAAGTTTTTAATAAAAAATAATACATCGTAAATTAAGTCACTTTATCTTTTAAAATTGTAACGTCCTATGATTATAAATACTTTGTTATTACTTTTTTATTTATTTTGAATATTGTCCCTCAATTTTAAAATGTCAATTTAAAAATTTAGGATGCGGGATAAAAAAATAACAAAAGAATAGTCACCTTCATTGATGATGTACAATAAAATAGTAAAAGTATTCACAATCAGTTAAATATAAAACAAATCTTGACATACTGGAGTAGTTTGGAACCTTTGGTGTGAAGATAACACTAACTTAGTTTTCCACAAAACACCAAAACACTATACACTACACTCGACGCGTGTTTCGTCAACAAAGATGGCATCATCTGGAGATGATTAAAACTCAAAGTCCGAGTTTTAATCATCTTCAGATGATGCCAACTTTGTTGGCGAAACGCGCGTCGATTGTAGTGTATAGTGTCTTGGTATTTAGTGGAAAACTAAGTCAGTGTTATCTTGACATCTACTGTATAAACAACAATAATAAATAATAAAGAAATTTGTCCACATATACTAAATTTACACTATTACATATTTACATAGATAGCTTGTTCTTATATTTAACAGAGGTATAAGAAAGAGAATAGTGAAATACAGTGTATAATGAAATCATACACTGTGGTGTACAAGAAAATAATTGTATTTGAGAATAATGCTTAACCATAATTCATATATTAGTTATTATCTTTTATTTGATTCGTTATTCAGATGTATTGAATTAGGAAAGTCAATGCACGAATGCACGAAAATGTAATAAAAATGATAAAACGTTATAATAATAAAAAATGAAGATTAAAGCAGCTTCAGAATGAGGATATACTCATATCAACGACGACGACTTTTATTTCCGAGGAATACGGCGATAAACAAATCTTGTATATAACTGACATCTGACATCTAGTAGGCTCTTTCGTTAGTGGAAGTTCTTGGTATACTTCCGAAAAGCACGTCTCCATAACAGTAAAACAGGAACAATTCCACGACTTAGAGCAGTTGATAAGGGTCCAGCAGTATATACTGTTTGTTTGTTTTGGCCTACTTTATTTATGGTACAATATGAGCTGAATAGCGTGGCGAATGTTTGCCAAATAGCCAAATACAGCGATAAGATATGGAGGCCGTATATCTGGGAACGGGGTTAAAATGCGAAGGCAACATTCGGTCTATTTTCTTTTCGGAGAGAAAGCACCGGCGTCTTTTTCGCTTCAAATAAGACCTTTTCTTGCGCCGACATCGGAATATCTCTCGACATTCATGAGATCGAGATAAAAGACAAAATGTTATTAAGATGAGCGAATGTGGAAACGAATATCCATGTACCGACACGGTAACGTTCTGATGTTCAGGAATCAGCCATTTAATGAATATTTCAGTGAGCACTTCTTATTTGCAGAATTCTTTCATGTGGTTATGTCGACTGGAAAAGGTGGCGAGAACGTTTGCATACAGACTGCAATTACATCTCTTTTGGTAGCACATGATAAATTCGGTTATGTCATGGAATCCCGCATTTTCGTTTTCGTAATGTCATCTTTTCATCTGCAGTTCATGCGTATTAACTCAAATATTTCTTAGGAATGCTTTACAACTTTAGCTAGCAAATTTTTTTGAAAAACGATCAGGATGCTATTAGATATAAAAATTTTAAACTTCTTTCATTTTCTTTCTATATAATTTATAACGCAGATATCTAACATTTATAAATTTATGTTGTTGAGATATTGAATTTGCGTAATAAAGTAAAGGAGTGGATTATGGAAACTAGACGGGAAATCATAAATTTATATGAATTGGTAAGCTCCTAATTTGTTTTATACTGTTGTCTGTAATAAAAAGGAATTTAGTATGACAAAATATTGTTAATTTAAAATTTACGTATGACAAAATATTCTTAAACTAATTTAATGGGCCCTATTCAAAACGGATAGGACTCTATCAATGAGGACCGGGTGATATCTATCAAAATGGATAAAGATGAATAATTAAAAAAAAATGAATGGAATATATCTGGCCAACTGGTTCCTTCTGTTAATTCGAAAGTAACAATCGTAGTCATGATAATATTATATAAATTAAATAAACAAATAGTGAAAACTCTTCCAATATAAATAGTAAGATAATATGTTTCCAAGGAATGCACATATTTTTTCAATAATACAGGGTCCGTCAGGGAGGTATGGTATTTTTGAAAAGAATGACAAGCTTATTTTTGAACGAATTAAAATTTTTTATTTTTATACATTAGTCGTGTATTGCCATTGAAGAACACATAACATAAGTCAGCTTCATACTCCTTTCGAGCATGGCACGCAGAATCCTTTCAATTTCGCGTGTTATGGTTTCGGAAAGCGCTACAAAGTAGTCACAAGGTGACAGGTCTGGTGACCGAGGAGGTCATTCCACATCCCCACGCTTGAAAGCAAGCGCTCAGGGAAACGTTCCAGAGAGCACCACAGAACGACCAGTCTCAATGAAAGTGTAAATAAACACAAAATGTGCCACAGACCGCGGCTCCATGGCTACCGGAATGGAATTCCGCAACGAGTAGATATCAACCATCCTGAAAACATTCGCTCCACGCAGGTCCGCATAAAAGTCATCTCAAAATTCCATACCTCCTTGGCGGACTCTGTACTTGTTTTATGTTAAAAAACAGGTTTATACTGCTTATATCTCTTGGATTAATTAGCAGGCGATTATATATATATATATATATATATATATATATATATATATATATATATATATATAGTAGAATTATTTCATGCAATAAACCGTGCGACAAAGAGCAATGTATAGCTTACTATAGCTTACCTTCTCCCACGTCAATGCAGTAAAAGAATTTTACGCGCGCAAATGATTTATAGGCAGGTTTGTGTCTCCTTTGCAGTCAGGCATGCTTCTGTCTTTGTCGTACGATCTATTGCCGACTTGGTCTATATATATATATATATATATATATATATATATATATATATATATATATATATATATATATATATTTATGAGCATAGCAAACACTCCTTTATTTACTAGAGTTAGACTTACAAACTATGTAAATTGGTTAATGTTTAATTTCCCAAATAGATAACATGACAATAGTAGTGTAAGTACCTTGTAGTGTAAGAATCTTATGTGAAATAAATCACTCAATCACTTTTATAGATAACAAAATAGACAAGGGGATATCAAACAAACAAGAGTTTCATGATAATCTAACATTTTTCATATTGCCATTAAAAATCGAGTTAAATTTATATATGTATTAAAATAATCCAGAACATTTTCACAACCGCTTTTACAGTCAATATTATTTTGTCACATGTTATGTTGCTAGATATTTTAAATATAATTAGGTTTTTAATTTTATTTTCCTTTTTTTGTATTTTTATATTGTACCTACGCATTGTTCAGTATATATTATAGAAGCACATATATTATTCTAGTCAGCCCTAAAAGTATCATTTTTATTTTGAATTTTCTTTCCTTCTTTGCTATGTTGACAAGATAAATACTCTTGACTTTCCTGCTCGTTCTTGCTGGGAAATGTCATTTTGAAAAAAAAATTTACATTTAGTCATGTAAATATTAAAAAATATATATATTGGCTAATAAAGAGTAGATACAAGGTAAGACAGAGTTTCTATTATTTGATTTCAAATTTACAGTCAGAGTCAGATTTTGAAACGTCGTGTTACATTATTTAGATTATATGCAATTTTATTAAGCCGCGTCCACATTACACCGAGCGGCCTCTAGCGGTCTAGCTACGCGATTCTTGGCGGAATAGTGTAGAAGTGTCCATTGATACGTGCAGGGTGGCATTCCGTGTTGCCAAACGTCTATCGGCCAACCCGAATCACTCATGTGCTGGTTCACTTTAAAGAAAGCTGCGCGGCTTAAGCCGCTGGCTGGAGGCTCCTTGGTATAATGTGGATGCGGCTTTAGAATTGTTCTTTATACCTTTTAAATTCTAAATCGTTGATACAAAATTTCTACATCTTTGTATTTTCATACATTTTCGCATCTACTATTGCCAAACTAGCGATTTACAATTGGAAAAAATTAAAATATTAGGAGAGGCACCACCGTGATGGTGTCGCAATTACAATCCATTTGTAGAGAAACCACATCACAAGTTTATCACTTTCCCCTTTCTGAATGGAAGTTGGCAATCTGAATAGACTGTTCATTGCAATGCGCTGTATTCGATAACACAAGTGTGTGACTAGTAGCAATTTCCGCTATGGTATATCATGTAGAGTACACACATAGTTCTAATAATCATACAGCTTCACAATTTCCGGGAATAAATCGCTCACAGTATGTCAGTAATGAAGTGTCAAATTTTAGTCCATCTCCTTGAAATAACAGGGTCATACATTTTGTTTACGTGTCTGTGAACATTACATGATTTACAGGTACATCCACACAAAAAGGTCAATCGTCATCGTATAAAAAGTCTCCATAATATGCAGGAAAATGACAATAATTGTATAGTTGAAATTATGTTTTCAGTTATGGTTAACTGCAATAGAATAAAGATAGACGTATATTTGGAATTAAATATTTCTATAAATTGTAAAATATTTAGTTATGATTTGATTTTTAATGTGAATTTAAGCAATTCAAAATTTGCTTTCGGTTTTCGTTTCCTCACACATAAAATTTCAATAAAAAAGAAAATAAGAAATAAATAATAATTTGTTATTTGTGCTGTATTGAAGTTCCAACTCTCTCAGTATCAAATTAAGTATTTATTCATTTTGTCGGGGAAGTACTAGCAATATATTATTAAATCTTGGGAAGGGACTGGAGCCTTCCATGCAGCAATAAAAACCGAAGACCTGTTTTCCACGAAGATCGAAACTTACACATTTCTTGACGCGCGACTCGCGAACCACGTTAGCATTGTCGGGAGTTTATTAAAACTGAACCAAGTTTTAATCATCTCTCGATGATGCTAACTTGATTAGTGAAGCGTGCAGCGATGAACGTGTAATTTTCGGTGTTAGTGGAATTATTACCAAATATTTAGTTGATATGAGTTCTCAGATTTGGGGAAGACGAATTATTTTTCTGTTAATAGAAATATTTTATGTTAATAGGACAGCAATGCTTATGGTTATATGAACCATGGTATTAAGGGGTTTAATAATTTTAAAAATAAGTAATAATAATAAAATAATAACGTAATTATTGCTGGGAAGAGGTCAATATGGAGAAAAATATTATTTTAGAACCATCGTACAGAGAGATCTAGGTTCATTGAAAATCTTGATTACTAAAGATTTTTATGTGCTGCCCCCATGTTTTGTGATGCCTGCTAATATTTTGAAATCATACTGTTGGTAACAATGATTTGTATCGATAATTAACCTGTAAACATAAACTCAATCAATAGAGGCTAAACAGTTTAGAAACACATCTTATATTCATCTGGTGTTACTGATAACATTTTGCTGCAGAGTAATAAGTCAGTATGAGGTACTGGGTTATGTGAGAGATAACTGTGCAAAAGGCTGACCACTATCAGAAGAGTTGCAGTATTGCTTTAGAGTCAAGTTTGTTAAATATCTTTCTTGAATTATATAGAGAATAATAAATGGTACTGAATTTTTGCTATTTATTATATTTGAAGATGGTTAAACTAAATTAAGTTTTGGACCTTGATGGGGACGATTCCTATATACAATTAGAACTTTGTGAATGATTTTCAGCATTTAAGACAAAATTGTCGATTTTGAGCCACATTTTCGTGGAAACTCATTGCCATTGCCATCACAAAGGATTTGGGCTGAGATTACCTACAATATAAATTTGACCAGGTAACTTTGACCAGGAAAAGATACATGGATTTTTGTTTAAATTGGAGTAATATAAGATCAAATAATATTTCTGAAGATAGTTATGGGTAATGTGATGACATTGGAGAGTCAATTTGAAAGTGGAGATCAACTTCAACACTTATTAAAATTGGCATAATTTTCTCATAAATTGACAAATATTAAATAAACTTTATTGTTTTTATAGTTAAACTATAATGTGTAATATTCTTGAAGACACTAATTTTGATCGTACTCGTAATGTATGATACATAAAATATCAGAATATTACGTATAATTTAGAAATTAAATAGAAAATAGAGGTAATTATAAAGTGGGACACGTTTGACACACTTTTAATTTCACTTTTTTGTTTCACAGTTAGTCTGTATTAACAAAACTGGTTTTAAATAAACAGTTTTAAAACCTTAAAACGGACTTTTCCGCACGTAGAACATCTCTATCTCGAAATTGAGTGGCCGAGAAAAAATAAACCAACACATAAATGCAGAATATGTGTTTTATGCTGTTTTACTTTTTTCAAATAGTCCATCATCGTGCTTTCTCATGGTCCATGGACAGGGTGGGGTATATTCTATCCACATCAAAACCAATAGATGTCGACTGGTAGACGTCTCTAATCAGAATCAGTCGAAACCCAATCGATCCGACACGTTTTAATTGAGTGGTCGTGCTAACAAAAAAAATTTCTCAAATAGTCCATCATTGTACTTTCTCATGACCCATGTACATGATAGCGTGTGTTCTATTCACCTCAAAATTAACAGGTGTCGTCTGGGAGACGTCCCCAATCAGAATCAGTCAAAACCCGATCGATCCAACACGATTTAGTTGAATTATCGAGCTAACAAGAATAAATGCCGATGACAATGACGACGACAACGACAACGACAACGACACACGCACAGCAAACATTTTTTTAAAACCATTTTTTTTGTTTTTAGGCCGAAAAACGAAAAATAAACCAAAAAAAAATTTTTTTCACTTTTTCTTTACACGATTGCATTATTTTTCCGCGTATAGTGGAGTGCGGAAAAGTAAAAAGACGTAACTAAGACTGTGCTTTTTTATGAAAAAGAAGCCTGAATTTTAAACAAATTTATTCCAACATTTACGTGCTCACTGTATACAAGATTCAATTTTCGAATAATTATTTAATAAAAGGATTTGGGAAGGGTATGCACTAAACAATTCATACGAGGCGGGCTTAGTAAAGCTATCCGGCCACTTTAGGAATTGTACCGGCCGCGGCCGCGGCCAGCAGAAAAATGTGCGTAAAGTTCATGAAGTTTAAATGGCTGGTTGCAGGCTTTTGATAACAAAATATATAGCGAGGACAGCGCTGGCCGTCGTTCTAAATTGACTTCATTCATCAGTAGGCTTTTCCTGTCTGTTGGTGTCACATTTGCGGGGTCCGCCTCGGTCCACCGATTTTCTATAACCTCGGGCGACACCCGAAGATAAATTGCTGGGCATTAGTTAGCGACTACTATTTAATTGCCAACTTAATAAATAAATAATGCCGGATGGGGAGTCAAAAAAGGCGAAGCAAAAAAGGGGACTGTCATATAGGTTTGGTAATTTTTACCAATTTACCAATTTACCATGTGAATATACATATTTGAAAGCGTAGTAATGTAGTATAATCAAAACATGTCCTAATAATCACTATCATGAATGACAATATGGATGCAACCTATGTAGAATTTTATGCTACCTATGGAAATGTTATGCTAAATTACTTATTCTTGGACAGATGTACTTATGAGTCTGTGATCAACAAGAATGTCTATGTATCTAATAATTTGTGTGTTTTGCATTACTATAAGAAATGATATATTTTTTTGGTGTTTCATTATTAGTATCAGCAATACACTGATGCACACAGCAAGCATATAAAAGTTGAAACAAATTCGATAAAATCATTACCGGGTGAGTCACTATCCATCCAGGTTTGCAATAATTTTGGTCTGAATTATTGTGTAAGTGTGAACCAACTATTAATTCATCTATAAAACTAATGTAACAAGGTATGTGAAAAACCATGCTTCGTCTAGTATCACGGTAGCGATAACACTATACTTTTCTATGATCTCACGGTAGCCTTTTTGACAAGTTACGTAAACTGAAGAACCCCATACTACGTCAGTTTCTAATAAATATATATCCACTGCAATTCAACCTCCTTAATTCAAATACGTTGAGAAATAGATATGTTGATCAGATATACGAGGATGTATTGCAAAACATTTGTACCCCTCATTATAGATGAAGCGACTAATGCATGTAGACATTCAGTGGCATTTTTTTAATTGCTGCGTCAAAACCTAACAGTACTAGTGGCAGACATTTAGTGG
Organism: Rosalia funebris; assembly: GCA_037954035.1. Taxonomy (NCBI): domain Eukaryota; kingdom Metazoa; phylum Arthropoda; class Insecta; order Coleoptera; family Cerambycidae; genus Rosalia; species Rosalia funebris. The sequence goes on along the minus strand of JAZFAV010000035.1, from coordinate 14,152,559 downwards.
ATTCTAAGACATTAGACAGGATCAACCACAAATCAATTATAGATTTTGTGACAGAGTACTTTCACTGTGTAGGGCAGATCAAGACAATTACAAGTACTAGTAGTGCCATCGGACTCAGCTGCATACATGCGAAAATATAGACGATATGTTAACTCAAATTACTATGATAATATAATACTATAATAATATAATACTACACTTTATATGTGCAGCTCATGCCCCTAATCGAATAACATAAATAATAAAAGAGTTTTCCTGTAGTTAGTGAGATAATAAAACAATTTTTGTCAAATCATCTACTCACAGATACCGGTTTAGAGAAGCCTTTGAGTCAGAAACCGAGACGGACTATTATTACATGTGTTGGGTAACTGTGTTTCTTCACATATACTTCTCGTTTTCCTGTTTCTATTCGAGTATTATTAATATTCATTATTGTATTGTGTAGTATTTTCTGCCAATTATCGCTATGAAATAATAATGACCTGAGTTCGACTCTGTTACGGCTCGCTGGAATAGATGTTTGAATGATGCCCATTGTATTTAAGAAAGTATATTTCTTTACGTAAGTATAATGCGTAAAAGTTTGTATAAGGTTACATCACGATTGTTTTGAGAAACAAAAAGTATTTTAGCAAAATTTTCAGAACAACGTTATGAAAAATGTATAATTAAAACAATTAAATTCAGTGTTCAAATTATGCGCCATATGTAACATTATGTGGATGGAACTTACTGATTTTCAGATATCTTAAAACAAATGACTGACACACTGCAAGCTTGTTTTGATGAGATATTTGTTGGTTGATGAGAATTTCTCTCCGCAGCTAGTAATAGATCCAACTCTGTATCTTCCGAATCTGCAGGACGACCTTTAATTTTATAATTGTTCCTTTATAATTTTATAATTGACCTTTATAATTGTCTTTTAGAGAACCAAAACAACATCAGACACCCTATAGAATGAATATAGTAGTTGACATAAAATAAAGTGAAAGGGAGCTTTGTTTTGAATAACATATAAATTTTGATAAATTTGTAACATCTACTAGTTTTAGTTGCATTTGGAAATATATAGGTTGTATATTAAAATTTGATATGGTACGATTGTTAAATTATGTATTTTTTATAAACTACAAGATAATTTATGTATTAAAATAGAAGGTACGACATATATTGTTAAAAATTAATTTGAATGAAATGGATTTGAGTCTGCATGTGATATTTTTATAAATAAAAGCTATAAAAAATTAAAACCTAAAAAGCAATGAAGTTAAAGTCCTTGATCAAACCATTCTTATTTAGAACCATCACCATTGGTCTATGGATATTAGTTAATAAAACTTTTTCATTAATTTGTGCATTTCAAAAATTTCAGATGTGAATTCTCTAAAATTTAGGTTTTGAGGGTGGTCTTATATGTATTTTAAAATAATAATTAAGATATCTTAATAATCATTTTCACTAATATACTCAATAAAATATTAATTTTACTATATTTAAGTATGTGTAAATATGCTTTCTATATTTTTATTTCTCAACCTTGAATCATTTCATAACTTAAAACTGACTGTACTAATTGAAATATCAACACATTTTAACAATTTTTATTTTATTCAAAGCGACAAATAAATTAAGTTTTAATTACTAAGTTAAGCGTTAAGTTTGAATACTATTATAATTATGACACGTAAAATTAATAATAAACCAAAATACTAGAGAAAAGGAGCCCCTTCCCGATAAATGCGCAGTTGTGATATTATTGGTAGTATTAAGCTTACATAGTTTTGGTTACTTTTTATACGATATGTGGGTAGTTTCTTATTAGCTGGATGTCTTCATGGAATTACATAAAAGGAATGTTTGTATGGACTTTAGTACATTTCTGGGTACATCCTAATTAACTTCAGAGATTTAATCAAATAACTTCGGCATGTAAACGCTACCTTTGTATATCCCGTGCCGTTTATAGTCATGTAGGCAAAAAGTAGTATCGGATTGTGGCTCACCGAAAAACCAATAAAGAAGTAAACGTTATTAATAAATAAAGCTGGGCAGGACGTAAGTCCCGCAAAAAAATCCAAAGAGGGAAAGAGGATTAAATAGCCGATGCAATAGCTGTAATTGATTGGGGCATTTTTATTTGGGACAGCTCAGCTCCGGTGAGGCATTATTTATGAGGCAGCCATTTCCTAGATCACCGAGAAAACATGGGCCATTATGAGGACAGTTGTGGTCAGTCGGCTAAGAGCCCGAGGGAGAGTGATTTGCTAAAGTATCAAGGAGATTTACTCTAACCGACCTGATCGATAATATACCATGGCGAATACTCTAAAGACATGTCATATATGTACGAAATGAAGGATATTCGACGCTACACTATTTAAGTGGCGTTCAGCAGTAAGTGGAACCGACAGGAAGGGATTCGACTTTAGTATAGGGCCAGTTTGTTGATCGAACGTTTCCGAAGAAATGCGAACGGAAGCGAGCTGGGGTGACTCCCATCCCAGTGGCCTGCAGGATCAATACTGGTTTTGGGTTTTAGAGCCCTTTGAGGGCATAGAGCGACGAATTATCCGCTGCAGCCCGGCAAACTATCACACCAGAACTATGCTACGAGGCGTCTTCGCTGATAATAAGGACTGGGGTGTAATCAAAAGTTTAAAACCCTTAATATTGTGGGATTAACCGATTTGGCTTATTAATTTACACTGCAGTTCATTAGGAGATAAAAACGGCTTACTTTCTTAATGTAACAATCCGACAATTCAAGAGATTGCTTTTACTTTATGATATAAATTGATCTTTTTAGAATAATTTATTATATTAATAAGCATTTATCTTTCAGTACACCGTACTAGAATATAATATTTAATATTCAACTTATTACTAAATAGTATTAATATATAACTTATTGTTATAAATATAGTAACAATAAATTACTATAATAAACTATTATGAAGTTCTTCTTAGTTCTTGTAGAAAATATTGAGGAAAGGATACCGTTCGAAAGGATTTACGTTCTCTTCAATTATTCTTGATATTGTACGGGGTTATTTGAAGTAAAGTTGCATATATGTAGCTGTGTACTGGCATATAAACGGATACAGCGTCATTCATACATTCATATGAGAAATATGTCTAATTACTCTCGAATAATGTTAAATTTGATATTTCTTAAAACCATCAATGAAATTATGCAAATTTCAACTGTGTCGATACTCTTTATTTAAAGTAAAACATTTTTCATAATTTTGATATATAATCCGACTGATAGATACATGTTTATTATATTCCTCATAATCGTAACCATAATTCTCCTTAACCGCAACTTGTATATGCATATTTCGATAGCAATGCTATCTTCGTCAGCAAGATATATAATTTCTTTTTCGAATATGAACTTGAATCTGATAGTATATTTTAACCTATCTACTTCAATTTAAAAATATTCATACCATTACAATACTGACAATTTTATTTGTACTTAAACCATACGCCAACTATCCCCAACGTGGAATCTCCGATCGTCTCACTCTTGGCATTTTATGATATCCTAGGCATAGATTACAAACAATTTGTGAGTATACAAGTATAGGCGTATCATAAACTCTTCTTGTCTTCAAAGTCTATACCAAACAGATCCGTGTATATTCGTATTTATATATAAATACATTGACATACATACATATACACCAATATGTACACATACATAACTGTACACTTATACATATTTCCACATTTTCTTTTTTCATGTCTTCAGTTTGTTGTTTCAGTAACCAAAAATCTTTGTTGTTGACTAAATTAACGCGGTATCGTGGACCTAAATTTGAATTATGTGAATGTATCTTCTTTACCCTTTCTAATATGTATGTCTTTCTAACAATCAAGCCTACTCTTGTTATTAACAAATTTAAAAAGCGTTAAATTATTTTGACTTATTTTATATCCGCAGTCAAACATGAAACAACATATACTGCTAACAATAACATTGCTATCGAAACATGCACATACACAGTCGATATAGGAATTATTTTAATATAATAGCGCTTAAAACAATCAACTGGTATTTTGTAGGTGTTAAGATAAGGAAGACAGACAGGTAATACTTATTACAGATGAAGTATTAGAATACTTAACTTGAAATACTTTAGTACTATAGAAATACTTAATTCAGTAAAAAAACAATCAGCAGTATGACTAATAAAACATGTACAAGTTTAGACTATAATTAAATAACCTCATAGTCTAGTCACAGTATGTGATTAGATGTGAGAAGATAAAAATACAGATAAAAATAGACATGGGGATCATGAAAAATACTAATTTTGAATATTCACTATTATAAAAAATTGCAACAGTATAATGCTTTGAGTTACAAAGTTATTTTGGCTAGGAGGTGAAGTATTGCAACATACTTCACTGAGATAAATATGGGATTTGCAATCATTTTTAAGACATTTTTAGTTTGATGAAACATCGCGCTAACAGCTTTGAAATAAATATATGTTTACTATACTCAATTATACAGCAAGTTGATAGTGAAAAGAAAATGTCAAATATCTTACGAAGCTGTGGATATGGTTAAAAATTTGCTCCACAAAGAAATAAGGAAACAGGATAGCATTAAAACGTTCATTGAAAAAAAATCTTGTGTGTTCCTGTTACACAACTGTTGTTCCTATTACATAATTATGATTTAATTATTAAATACACATTAATTCTGGTGATAATGTATGGAATTTAGAGGTTCTAAAGCTTAAAACAAGAAGGATTCATTACATAAAATATTATACGAAGGGGATTTTCGGTGAAGTGAAAATGTCTTATCTCTAGAAAATGCATAATAGTTACGTGATATGTGTTAGGTCTTTAATTGTTATTCAAAACTGAGTACTACATCTTGTCGTATCTCCTGTTAGATAACTGATACAGTATACACTTTTGGAAAATGCTTAACAGTACATTACAAATTTGAGACTAAATATCCTAATATAATATAGTTGAAATACGACAGCTTGATGAGTTGATGGAAATGTATGTTATAATCATGTAATACTTTAAATTTACTTTTATTTTGAAACAACAGTTTAACAATAAGCATAACCCGATTTACATCTAAATCTAAAAGTGCATAGTAAATAGTACAGGGTGCAAATCTATTAATTTCATTAACTACAGTGAGAGAGAACACGTCATTTCAGTTATATTTAATTTAACGTATTAATGAAGCTATTTTGTTAAATTGAAATAAAATGTAAACTTTCGGAAAGCGAATTTCGAATTTAAATTTGTATCTCGTCGAAGTGTGTGTGTGTGTGTGTGTGTGTGTGTGTGTGTGTGTGTGTGTGTGTGTGTGTGTGTGTGTGTGTGTGTGTGTGTGTGTGTGATAGAAAATGTGGACCTTCCATAAAATAAAATGTGTTTATAACATTTCCCTTTCCTTTGCTCTAATTTGGAAATGGAAACATAGAGGAGAAAGAAATTTTTACTGTTACTTTTACCTAAATTACTGTTTACTCGGATAAATTAAATACCGGGCTCTATGAAGGAGCCTTGTGTATATAAACAACTAAATTTTGCTCATGAAACAAACCGATATGCATGATGAGACACGTGACTCAATGAAAGAAAACCCCTTATCATATGACAATCGCCTGTTATATTACATTACACGTTGTATATGCCTGTCAACAAGAGATAATTATCTAATCGGACATGCGATCTTATTTACTAGTGCTTATCACTCTACATACATAAAACAAACAAGATAAATATCTCAGTTATGAAATGGAGTCATAATTGTTAATTTTATGGCTGGGTAACTTTAAATAGTGGATTTTAAAATTTCTCCTCTCATCCTATCAGTATGTCCCCCGATTGACTCCTAACGTTTCTACTTATTCTTCCTATATCCCTGAAGTTCCTCTTAATTATTTTGTAAGCCTCATCGGTCTTACCTACTTGCAACTTATCTTCTACTTCTTTGCATTTATCCTCTATCCATTGTTCTTTCGCTTTTCTACATTTTCTAATCATTTCCCACTTTATTGACTTATAAGTTTTCAGTCCTTCTTCGCCTCGTCTGTTTTTGTTGCCTCGTTTCTCTTGCATTAAGTTTAAGATTTCGTCCGTTATCCAGGGCTTCCTAGCTTCCCTTTTATCGTGTCCTAAAACGTCCGTAGCCGCGGAAGCTAGACTATTCTTGATACCCTCCCACTCAGTTTCTGCGTTCTTGATTTCGTCCTTACTCGTTTTATTTATTAATTGATCTGTTTTCTCCTGGAACTTATCTTTCATATTCTGATCCCTCAATATGTCTACATTTATACGTTTCTTATCCTTCCGGGTTTTCAGATTTTTGAATTTTAATCTAGCTTTCATGACTACCAAGTTATGGTCGCTGTCTACATCTGCTCCTGGATAACTCTTACAGTCTTTTACTTGATTTCTAAATCTCTTCCTAACCAGAATGTAGTCTATCTGATACATGTCTATCCCTCCTGGCATTTTCCATGTGTACCGCCTTCTAACGTGATTCTTGAACAATGTGTTCGCGACTACCATCTTGTGCTTCTCACAGAATTCTATTAGTCTGCTACCTCTCTCGTTTCTGTTTCCTAATCCATAAGGACCTACAAATTCTCCTTCTTTCCCCTCACCTACGACTGCGTTAAAATCTCCTACTATTATTACATTTTCATGACCCTTCACAAATCCTATTACCTGCTCTATGTCCGAATAAACGGCTTCTAACTCTTCCTCACTGTGGCTAGAAGCAGGCATGTATACTTGCACTATTACTGTTTCCACTGGCTTCGAATCTAACCTAACCATCATTACTCTCTCGCTGTATTGTACTGTCTACTCCCGCGTTTCCATTTACCGATCCTGTGTGTATTACCCTATAGTCACCGCTCCAAAAATCTCCTACTTCCGGCCAGCGCATCTCACTTATACCTACTATATATAATCCTAACCTATCCATTTCTATCTTCAGATTTTTTAGCTTCCCTGCCTGTCTCATGCTTCTGACATTCCACGCTCCGACTCGTGAAATGCTACACTTCTTACTATTATTGCACTCGATCACGACTCCCGGAACAGTCCTCACCCGGAGATCCGAACGGAGGACTATTTTACCTCCGGAGTTTTTTGCCCCAGGAGACGCCATCATTAATTTAGGATAAGCTTTCTGCTAGCTGTTCTGAGGATTATAATGTGGTGGTTTCCTGTTGCCTTCCACATCGCAGTCGTGTGTGTCATAGCACCATACCAACCCCCACGGTTTCTGCCACTATGACTACTGAAAGAGCTGCTGCCCTCCTTCAGGGATTTGTCTTAGTCTGGTTTTTCAATAAGGACCCTCCCACTATGGTTAAACCTATTGTACGGCTCCTTAAATCATTAAAACGCGCAAGCCGACCCACCCGTTCTAATTTGCACTAGAACTTCGTCAAGGTTCAAGTCCTATCGGATCGGTCAGTGTAAGTACCATAATAATATATATGTTTTAAACCTGTCTTTTCGTCTACACATAACCACAATTTCTCATTGCGTAATATATATTTAGTATTGTTTTTGACCTGTATTTACACGCATTGTATATAAGTTTGCAATGTTTTCCAGTCTGGTAATGTAAAGTAAAGTAAATTATGAATTACACGACACCAACATAAAAATCAAGTCAATCTAAATCGAATCTTCAGTCTTAGGTCATTATTTTATACATTTTATTTATGGGCACTGCTTACATGTTTCCTATAGTCTATCTGGCTCCAGCACAGCAAAGATTTATGGCAAACTGAACATACTATTTTTACATCATCGCATCTTAAGTCTATAAATTCCCATATAAACTAATTTACTTGAAGTGGTCGCTTTTTAACCCTATGTTCTATGTTCAGCAAAACGATTTAGCACTTTGGAATGCAAGAGCATTCATATTAAAATGCACAGTGCACCACTAAATATATGTATATTTAACAACTACTGTGAAAATCGATCGATCGAGCGAAGACGCTGATTCATCAACTCACCGTATCACTATATATGTGCGCATACGTGGGGACGGTGAGTTGATGAATCAGCGTCTTCGCTCGATCGATAGATTATATATATATATATATATATATATATATATATATATATATATATATATATATATATATATATATATATATATATATGATGTTTGTCGGTGGGCAATGTCCCACCGACAAAATCAAGTGGCACCGGTCGAATCGAGTAATCACCAACCACCACCGTATAGTATAAGAAGTTAGTTTTTTAAACTTTATTTATATAATTGGGGGCAATACCAACCCCTAACACCACTGACAAGTTACAAACAATTGTATCATACCACCTGACGACTTTAACCACTGCCTTTAATTCGCTGTATATTTCCTCTACCAATGACTCAAAATCTAATATAAGACAAATAACAGATTAAAAAATATTTTTTTTTCTTAACTTTAAGGTTTCTGAGAAACTTGCATATTTCATTATATCTAACTTGACCAATTCGTATTTATGATTAATATAAAAATTAATATAGTAAAATCATCGAGTTATGATATTGAATGGTGTATTTTTTCTTTTGCGATAATTTTGCGAAAAAACCCTACTATCTCCGACAGATGTGATTCTCATTTGCAATGCCGATTGCTTCCGTATCCGCCGATTTGTTGTACAGACAGGTGCGCTTTGCCATAGTCACCGTTGCATTCGATTTTAGTGATGTATTTTCATACCTGAAGCAGAAGCAAAAGCAGAAAGCTGGAATGGAGGAAAGTCGGGTACGCAATAGCGCATGTGTTTTATAGAATTAGGAAGGAAGGGAAAGGGAATATTTAAGGGTAAGATTTAAAGTCTTGTATATAATGGTTTACTAACACCCTTTTCAGAGCTGTCTTGATTTTATCCGACAATTTATCCTTGTTCATGAAACAATATATTATACCTTCGCAATTTTGAGCGTGTCTGTTTTTGAACCATTACCAACTTATTCAAAATAAAATTTCACATTCAGGAAGATCTGAATTTTATATCTATCATATGTCGCTTTATAATCTGCAATATGATAATCTAATAGTCAGATATGTCGTATTGTTGGATGTCTAATAATAGATCATAATAAACATTTAACTATGAATAGTAACCAAAGCAACTATATTGCATAAATATCTAAGGGTTTTGAAAAATAAAACATAAATAAACGCGTATCACAATAATACAATTATAATTATTTCTTGTTTGCTTCTAGGTAGCATAAAAATATGTTTAATTGAGCAAGTATGCTAAAAAATATAACAGTAATAAAATATTTAAAGTACAGTAAGCTTTTTTAATTTACTTACTGACGTGGTTCTGATTTTTCACAGCTCGCATAATATCGTCAGTATTTTTTATTAGATGATATACCATATGTATACTTTTACGTTCAGAAATATACATTTTAATGATTACAGTAATATAAAATAAATGTCCCAAACTAAGTTTTTTGAAGATACTTTAATAATATATGTAAATATTTCTTGATCAGCCATGTTAATACACTATTTTAACTCTTTTAACTTCCGAGGTTTAGTCGAATAGATTAGAGGCAATAACTTAGGTCTATTGGAAATACAACACACTGTGTGTTGTATTATATGACACTTAAAGTAACATGTTTCCAGTTACACTTTTTTGCAATAAAATCTGAGCATTCCTGAGTAAGTTGCTTCAAAGGTAGGTATTTTTACATGTCAGCGTTTCTTCTATTATATAGTAAGTACGAGCAAATATGTACTTACTTTATAACGTGATAATGCAATCAAATTGAAAACTAAATTTTTAAATTGAATTAAAATTTCAAATTATAAATATATTATAAAATTATTACAAATCATATTTTATTGAGATAATTCCTTAATCTGATTAATTTATGATTCCGAATAATAATAATAATTTTATTACAATATTTTGCCAACCCTTCTTAATAAAACTACACTTATATATGGTTTCTTAGTATAAAACCAACGAAAGAAAATTTTCTTTTAATTAACTTGGGATTTTTTCTCTTTGGTGTATTTTGAATAGTTTTGAAGTTTTCTTTAAAAAGTGTATATAGCTTTTAGAGGCAAAACTTTATAGCTCTACTTCTATACAGTTTGATCGTATTTATCTGGCAAAAAACTTATGTTAGAATTTCTTTATTGAAATTATTATCTAATAAAAAAGTGTATTATTTTTTACTTGAAGATTTATGTATAAGTAAAATCTATTGAAGTTACCTTAAATGGTTTTACCTCCACAAGACATTGTAGATATTATCTCTTATTTTAGTTATTTAATTCCATGGGGACCACGAAAAAGGTTTTATCAAATAGAACAAAAAATTTTTCAGATCTTTTATTTTTTATGCATCAATAATGCGTGGAAAAAAATGTGTAACTAATAGTCAATAACAAAAACTAAATATGTATTTTGGAAAGATCGTGTAGTCCTCCTAAAGTCTGAAATATATTATCGAGGTGCAAATATTAGTCGATAATGTTTTCATCTTATAAATTAGGTAGATTAATAAGTGACCATTAAAATCACTAAAAGAGTATCGTTCAAGCTTTGTAAGAAAGCCTCTTCTGACGTTTTTGGTGCAAAGCACTTAATGAGATTTATTTCATTTTTCAAATCCTATATTACTTTTCCTATAAAATCCTGAATATTTATTAAACAATAAAAGGTTGACCGTATATTAGACTATCAAGTAATGTAACATTTACATAATAATAGATGGGCATACAAAAATATTTAGGTTGCCCATAAATTTCCATAATTTTTCAGATAATAATGAAATTTGTTATTTATAATCTGAAGAAATGCGCTTTCCCCTTCAACTAAATATCTACAGTGAGTTATGCCGCAAGCCAAACATACGTCAATATAGGTATTCCATAGCTCTATAGCTCTATAGAAATGTAGCTGTTTTATGAAGTGAAAAATGCACATTTTGATCCATCATGATACATGGATAATGACAAACTTTTTAATTTTATATAAGTTGGCGAGACTGAATTGACAAATAATTGACAAAGTATTGTTGCATATAAATGGTCCATAAAAAATATAAAATTTATCATTTATATAACTAAGAAATTATACCATTTATTGCAAAATTTACTTTTAGGTAAATTGGAATAGGTATGTAGAACAATTAGTAGATTATCTTTTATCACACATTTGGTTGATATTTTTAGTTTTCTATAAAAATAATGATTATTTCAAAATGCTATGTTTTATTGTGACTTCTTACGAGGAAAGTGGAAAACCAAGCACCTAAATTTTTCTAACATCTTTTGTATTTAGGTTAGACCCACTACAGCTCCTTTTGCCAGGTCACCCCAATACATTATTATTTTCGTAAGTGCTATGTAAATAATCAGTTCCGTATTAGAATTTTATAAAAAAAAAATAAAAATTAAACTGGTCCCAATTGTAAACTGAACAATGCAGAATACATGTATATGTACATATACACGTGTTTTACAGATATACATATAATAGCTAAAATATATGTTATATCCGTATTTTATAACTCACAAGTATGGCTTTGGGTTTTATGTATACACCTATATTTTCAAGTATACTTTCAGCGGGCTAATTTATTTTAGCGCCCGTAAAATTTTAAATGGGTCACACTTCATACACGATGCAAATGTTCAGACATAAATTACACTTCTAACAATATAAACATGACGGTTTAATATCCCTCTTATTCGAGTTATAAATTTTAAAGAATGGGGAATTAGACGTTTTACGGCGCTAAATTGATAATTTAAAAACTCCTTTTTATTATTAGTTGCCATAACAAGTGCAAAGTACACATAGTTTACAAAATTTATGACTAATTTTAAGGACCGTGATAATGTATTTCTCTTAAAAATTTCCTCGTTGAAGGTGTTTTGGTGGTTTATTTCTAATACTTTTTAAACGGTTTCCTTATATTTAGCAGCCTTTAGGTTTCCGCTAGAAAATGTAAATATTCTATATAGCGTAGCAAACATATGCAGCCAGAATATTTTTGAATGTCACATGTGTATGCATTTTATTATATACATACATGTTCAGAAAATTTACATTTTGTCCGGGAGGAGTGCGAGGCCGACACAATGAATGCCGGTTTAAGGCAAGAGGCTTATATAAATATGCGTTTCTCGATATTATGTTCCAACAAACTCTTATCAAACCTTCTTCTCTTTTTTTAACAAATACCAATAAATATGTAAGTTATATATTATTACCACCGATCTTGTGAAGAGAAATTTCATAAAATCTATACTAATATAACAGTTTATTTCTAATAAGAAGCGGAATTTGTGACCTTAGTTCAACGTCAATATGCTAAATTGTAACTAATGTAATGCATTTTAGCATCAAATGAACGACCATTTGATCAACCAAGTGTTCTTACGTAAAACTAAGAGACTCGTTTTCTGCCATCACCGAAAGAGTACACGGTACTCGATACGCGTTTCGTCAACCAAATTGGCATTATCAGGAATTAAAAGAATACATTTTAATTGCCTTGTCTTGCCTAGAAATGATGTGAAAACATAATAAGATAGGCAGTAGAGAACCACCAGAGAGCATCTACATGGATAGAACTAGGGATTGGATTCCCTAATTATTTACAGAAGCATGAGAAGAGAAGAAAAGTGTGCATAAAAAGGAAGTTGAGAACAAAAACACAGAAGTACTTAGAAGCTAAATAGATATACAATTCTATCAAAAGATTAGTAATTTGAGAGATGATTTCAATCCGAAAGTGAATATGTGGAAAGATAAGCGAGAAAATATATTTATTTATACGACATTCTTCACGGATGTCTTTTGTAAAAATGTCAAAAACAATTACCACATATGTAAAAATTGAAAATTGAGAATTGACCTCCACAATTACAAAATTCCATCTCCGAGGATTTCCGTGGATTTTGGGAAGCGTTTAAATTTTAACTAACCATTTATGTTATGACCTATTCTATATCTTTACTCCATTGTTAAATATTCACTTACTTGTACAGTAATTGGAGGAAATACAATGCACATCTGGGTCAGTTGCCTAACGTTAAGTTATAAAGGTGCAGCATTTTGTTCTACGAACACTACATGGATGGGTGACCTTTTATATCCCCCCTAAAATGCGGCTACAACAATGTTATTTGTGTTGTGGTCCAGGGGGGGGACTAGACCCAGAATTCAAGGTTACATCGTTGAATTGGGTTTGAGTCAGAATGGGGAATGTTTCGTACCTCTATTTGGGAATGTGTATATATGTCCTTGTCTATAAGTGTACTCTTCTCTTTCTCAGCCTGAGGCTTCAAGAAAGGAAATTAATTTGTTTGTCCATTTTTGTAACTGTTCTGTATATGCAATCTAATTAACAAAGATTATAAAACTTTTAGTACACATTTCTCGATATGAAAAATTTTAATAACATATAGGGCTTATAAAAATGGAAAGTAATATATAGGGCTAATTTGCTTAATGTAAAAGGCTTAAACGTAGGAAATACGCTTGAATCGTAATATTGCAGTTTCAACTTCTGGATTAAAATTATATGGAAATGAGGTTTTGGAGAGAAAATACTAAAATTAATCCATTCTAAAAAATGTTTTCTTCTAAGAATTGAACATTTACGGCATCTGCCGTAAAAGCGGCAATAAGTGATTACTTCGGTTATTGCCATAAGTAATTTGAATTAAATTCTAATTTAAAATTTCTTGCTATATTCACTTAGTGAATGTAGTAAGTGTTATATAGGGCGTCTAGTATAATTGGAACTATAGGATCTGAATTGCGCGCCACTTGAGTTCTATAGGAGATAAGGCGTCAATTTTTAATGATTGTCATCTATAAATCATACGACGTCAACATGCCACGATTAACAGTTCAACAACGAATAGTTTTATGTACAACTGATTTATGAAAGCGAGCAACCATTTATTGTTGCATTAAGAAAAATTCACACAAAATTAGGACAAAATGAAGCGCATACAGAGTTAACAGTTCGTAACTTAATCAATAAATTTGACGAGAAGGGTTCTGTTATTGATAAGGCAACACCAATACGTCCTCGTCATGGTCGATCAGATGAAAATATTGTTGCAGTAAGAGAGAGTGTACGGGAGCATCTAAACACATCAATTCGACGTCGTGCACAACAACTGAATCTGTTAAGCGCTACCACGCATGGTATTTTGAAGAATGATCTGTGTCTGTTATCATATAACATTCAGTTGATACAATAACTAAATGTTACAGACCATTTATAACATCGTACATTTGTTAATTATGTGCCAGATATTAAAGAAGGTGATGTTGATATTTGTAACATTTTGTTCAGCAATGAAGCACATTTTCATCATACGTCAGCAAACAAACTTGTCGAAATTGAGGTGCCAAAAATCCACATGCTGTTCATTAGACACCCTATATTTAGTAACTAGAAAAATGCCACTAGGTCCAGTTATGCTGACCACTACATTACTTACTACATAACTAATTACGATTATACTATCTCTAGCTCAAAAAAAAAAAAAAAAAATCATAATCAAGATTAATATTTGAAAAAATAAATCGTGACTGCTATAAATTGGTGCTTTATACGTGTAAATATAAAACGTATGGTTTATATCAAATGATTTGTATATTATTTAAAAAATGTATTTGTTTTACAAAAAGGACCTGTTCCTTTTCTTCTAATATCGGATAAATCCCGTATCAAACTGGCATTTGCAACCAACGATTTGTCATCTCTTGCACTTTATTACGTGAATTCCTGTAGGATTACTAGGCTAATTCTTGTGATTATTCTTCTTCAGTTTGACGCATTTTGAAAATAAGGAGTTGTACCAGCCCGTGATGCTTGTTTCTTATATTTGAGAATTTTGTATTGTTTAAAAAATTCATAATGATTTAAACTTGTTCCAGCGGACTGAAAACTCTTTAAATTAAGCAGTTTCAGTTGTCTGAGCCAACTGGCTATGACAGCTAATATTTGCGTGGAAGCATCGTCTTATTTTGAAAAAGAAACGTAATCGTGTTTATTTCCCGACTTGTAACATTGTTATTGTGTGTACTAATTTTATTTATTACATTTTCTTTTGGAACGATAATCATTTTATATATGCAGTTATATGTATGTAGTGATATCCAATAATAAATTTTAATAATATTGTGAATATTAATATATTCAGGAATACTTTCCCGAATATATTCTACGCACACTTATGCAGATGAATATACATTTTTGATACTGTCTATAGTCTTTCACTGAATATCAAATTCAGTGAGAGACCATAAAACAAGTCGGCAGCCGGAATTCAATAATTATTCACCAACGTGGCAAAGATATACTTCTTTTATATCGTATCGAGCGTCGGAGTTAGGGGTGATACATTATTCATTAAAAAGATTGGACAAATACCAATGGGGAGCAGACGGCAAATGCAGCTAGTATACAGCGAATCGCAGGAAATAATTTGTGAATCTTGTAATCACCTTTTTTAGGGGAAATCGGAATTGTATGGCACGTTCATTCGATGTTGTTCTATACATTTACATATTTTTGTGTAGCAATAACGTAAAGATTAAACCTGGCTAATAATAGTAGCAGTGGTGGATGATTTTCATTAAAATAAGTGGTGATATTGAATTGATTTCTTTTATTCGTAAATTTAATCTTAATACTATCATCTACCTGAATCAATACTTTAAACAATTGTTTATTATTGAAAAAAGGAGAAATAGTAATAACACAACTGACAATATTCAACACATTCAACTAGAATATAGTTTCAAAGTGAATATATTCTATTAAAATTTAATATTGCTTCAGATAAGTTTGCTAGGACGTTAGTATTTTATCCTTTCATGAGACATTACATTATGTAGTAAAGAGTGTTTATTTTGTACTTTATCCTTCCGTCGGGCGCATTATGAATACAAACACATTCCGGCGCAATACATCTGAGTGGCCCCATAATGAAATCTTTAAAAAATTGCGGGAAATTTTGGACGACATTCATTGTTTTTTATTATTCTTTTACCATGTTCCTCTATTATTATATCAATACTAACTACAAATCATCATATTATTTCAACTTGTTGAACAACAAATCATCATTACAATTTACAATATATAATTTATTAACCTATCAATAAGTAAAAACCGATCTAATAGGCCCATCAAAATTGAAAATTCAGTATTCAAAATAAACAGAGGACGTAATAAATTTGTTACTAGAAAATGAACAATTAGGAAAAAAGATTTCAAGGAACGCCTTCTATATACTAAAAATAGTGAAGTAGTAATAGGAGCAAGTCTCTATCGGACGGCCCACGACGACGCAGTGGTCCAGAATCCCCGAAAAGCTGGGCAAAAGTTCAAAAATCGATTTGCGTTCAAAGCTTCGTAAAGGTATGGCATATTACTTTGATAAATGAGGAATTTTATGAACCTCTCCAAACATGCCGCAGTTCACACCTTTGAGTAGGGCGCCTCACCAAACACGACAGTAGTTGGCCACCGGGAACTCTAAAAATGAGCGAAGGTGACTATGTGATCTTTCGAAATTTTTTTACTTGATTTTATTCAAAACTATGAACCCAAAAGAAGGTAAGTTATTTTTGAATTTACATACCTGGTGACTATTTTTTCGCGACTGGGCTACTACAAGCGCTGGAGGACGTAACATTTTATTTGTACCTAAAAGACATCTGAATGAACACATTTGCTCAGAGGAGAATGTCGGAGAAGGCCGGAGTACATACTAAAGGTTTGCTATGAATATAATTATCACAACGGAAATGAAAAAACAAAAAAAAAATATATATATATATATATATATATATATATATATATATATATATATATATATATATATATATATATATATATATATAAACTCAACATTTAAGAAATGACTTACCTCTTTTTGGGTTCATACTTTTGGATAGAATCAAGTAAAAAAAATTCAAAAGATCACATAGTCACCTTCATTCATTTTTAAAGTTTCCGGTGGTCCACTACTAACTGTCGTGTTTGGTGAGGCGCCTTGCTCGAAGGTGTGAACTACGGCATGTTTGGACAGGCGCATAAAATTCTTCATTTATCAAAGTAATATATAATACCCTTGCGAAGCTCGGAACGCGAAATCGATTTTTGGACTTTTGGCCAGCTTTTCGGGGATCCTGGACTACTGTGCGACGTACGCAGTAAATAGCCTGGTCTAAGTAAATAGCCGAATGCTGCCCTCCTCTTTCTTATACGCATACATAGAGAAACCTCACACTTTTTATTATTATTGACGAACAGTACATATGTATTTTATTTTGAGATAAATGATTAAGGTAGAAATAAAAACAGATCCATTTGGTTGCTACCAGCAACTGTTTGACAATCAAATCCTGATCAACATTTTTAGGAGAAGATAACATTGTTAATGATTGTACATATTATAAGTATAAAACGCTTTATACCTCATACATTGCATCAGATTGTTTTTAGAATGAAAATATTAGAGCTATAATCAGAAATATTTCAAATATAGTAGCAGCAATGTCTTAATTACTTAATTACGTACTCAATTATAAAGATTTTCTATTCCGTAATAATTTAATACTATTCCTTACTTTACTTCCTACTAGTGCTCTATATATTGCTTAATCATGCATTTTTAACATTATTATTATAGTGGCAGTAATTTGATTTTATATAACAGACTTGGACTTTTTGTAAAATATTGTTTACTCATTTTTATTATTTAAATGATAATTTATATTAATATTTTTAATTTATATTTATAGTTTTAATTTATTTTAGATCGATAAATTTAGTTGGTGGTAAGTAATATGTCTTATTACAACTGTTAATTTTAATCTATTAAATGAGTTTATTGTTTGTTCCAGATTCTGATCCTGCTCCACATAGAATTCTTAACATCTTCCTTGCTTTTCTGCTTCATAAAATGCAGCTGTATCATTTGGTACAGAAATAATAGTTCCAGTAAAGTTTGTGGTAAGTATATCATTTGTGTACATAGAACAGCATAGTCTCTAATTTATGTAGTTCTTTGCGATATTTTACAAAATTATTATTTTATAAAATACTATTATCTTAATTATATCTAAATTAAAAAATTAAAGTATATCTAAATACCTAATTGGTTACATTATCTTTGAACGATGAACAAAAAATTATCAATCAATTAATTATGAGTCATATAATATGATATGTCGCATGCAACGACGACTTAAAATATAATGAAAATATATATGTAAATATCAGTACCCTCCTGTTTCCGCAGCACATTTCTGATGTCTAATAGGGCTAAGTACCTAACCGCCGCTAACCCCAAATTTACATACATATATGCAAGCAGCTCGACAATGGCTTAAAAATACAACAGTCAAAAAGGAAGCTCTTGCATTCTGTCCGTTCGCAGACTCACTTTGTAAACATATTCATAGTAAAGTGCGTATAGCTTCGACGCTGTCACCTTTTTACATGACAATAGGAATAAGTATGCTTGGCGTCGTATTCATGTGGCATCTCTCGGCAATCATGCGGGCTCCTGCGGGAATGGCGCGAATTACGTCAGTTGTGGATCCCTGGGGGATGATCCGTGCGTGCCATAAGAAAGTCCGAGAGATGTGACGGGCCGCCTCTCGCTCCGTATATGAACGATGGCGGCGAAGTGTGAGGTATAATGTGTCTCTTGGGATCTCCAGCTGATTGCTCTGCAACGACAACTGAATCATGGCATACTTCATCGGCATTTCGTTCCAACATCCGTCGAGGATGCACCGGAAGCGGCACTTTTCCGGTGAGATAAGACCTATCCGGGAGTCAACGCCAACGATGTAATTTGTAAATTCATTCTTAAAACGTTTTACGTTCATTTGGCAGGTCCGGATTGAAATAAGACATTTAAGGTTTCTTTCTATTGGCCAAGGGTTCTGTTGGGTACATGAGATATGAGCTTGTTAATACCATATGTGTATATATAATATAAAATATTTTATATTCGTTTTAACTACTGATTGTACGTAAAAAATGCCTTCTCAGATAAGAAATTCAATAAAGCTGTAACTAGGTTACCGATAAACAGCTGGTCATCTAAATTATATTTATTAGAACTTTGTAAACTTTATAATATATATATATATATATATATATATATATATATATATATATATATATATATATATATATATATATATATATATATATATTTATATTTATGTGAAGCATTTGGATTACATTAATGTATACTACTATTACACATTAATGCAGTCCAAATGTTTCAAGTTTTAAGTAATACAGAGTGATGTAAAATGATACAATACTATTTAGAGTGATTTTAAATATGTATTGTATAGGGTGTTTCAGTTGGAATTATAGAATTTGACTTTCGTGCCGTTTGTGTTCTATCAAAGATAGGGCGTCAATATTTGATGAAAAACTTGTCATCTACAAACTATATGACGTTAACGTGCCGTGATCATTAATTCAACATCGAATAGTTTATGTACAATTGTTTTATGAAAGTGAACGATCATTTAGAGATACATTAAGAAAAATTCGCACAAAATTAGGACAAAATAAAATGCGTACAGAGTTAAAAGTTTGTAACTTAACCAAGAAATTTGAAGGGACGAATTCTGTTATTCATCAAGCAACACCAGTACCTTGTCGTCGTGACCGGTTAGATGAAAATGTTGCTACAGTGAGAAACACTATACGGGAATATCCAAACACATCAATTCGACGATGTGCATAACAATTGAATCTGTCAAAAGCCACCACGCATCGGATTTTCATCTTAACGGATACGTGGAATGTATCCACAGAGATGCATGGTTTGGTGCGTATTTTGGAGTGCTGGAGTAATTGGACCATAGTTCTCTAAAAATGAAACTAATAATGCAATCATAGCAAATGGGGAACGCTGTCGTGTCATGTTAAATAATTTCTATTTCCACCAAATTAAAGATTTGGATTTGAACAATATGTGGTTTCAGCAAGACGGTGCAACGTGTCCTACAGCACATTCAACCATAACTCTGTTGCATACCAAATTTCTTGTTCACGTTCTCTTGCAGAATGCTGATATCAATTGGTCTGCAAGATCATGTGATTTAACACTAATGCACTTCTTTCTTTAGGGTTATGTGAAGGGAAAAGTGTCATTCAGCCAGTAAGAACCAATGACCTCAAACCAAACATTCAACGTATTTTTTCGGGAAATAGAGCCAGCTTTATGGGCCCGTGCTATGGACAATTTTTTTAAACGAATGATATCATGCCAGATGAGTCGAGGTGGTCATGTGAACGACTTTCTTTTCCATTTGTAGTCGTATCATCTCCGTTTTCTGTTGAAGAATAAAAAACCTCAGTTCGTCAAATATTATTTGTTTTATTCTCAAATCATATTCTACAGTTCGAAATGAGACACCCTATATAATTACACATATTAAAATAATTATTTACTTGTATGTAGTAGCTACGTACCTCAATTTATTAATATAGATATATCTTAAAGTAATATTAAATATTGTCCTCATACGAATAAGTTGAAAAATGTAATGTATAATGTATAAATAATTTAGTAATATCTAGCACATGAATACATATATCTTTAAAATAAAAAATTATTATTGCTATAAGTTGTGAAGAAACTATATTTTATCTTAGAATTGTCAGTTCAAAACGACAATGCATGTTTCAATTATAATTAATTTACATTTAGTAGATTTACATTTTCTTCAATTAGGTACTACTACTAATTCTTTAAAAACGTATTTTAATAGATCCTTTAATTACTCGTATTAGAATGACTGATTAAGGATAAACACTGATATAGTAATGCAGATATAGTAATTAATAAAAAAATAATGATAATTAAGTCAGATTAGGTGAAATTTGAGATTCTCTTATTATGACAAGTGTCTAAGAAATTATTTACAAAAAGCATTGCTGCCAATAATTCAGGGTTGATGTCTATTTACAATAGTCTGACAAAATGAATTGTTAACTAAAGAAAATTTAACTGAAATTACCAGTAGGAGAATGAAGATATAAAGGTTTCCTTTATCTTGTAACATAACACGCTTCATAAAATAAAAACATACATTAAAAACATACATTAATTTAGATGTATACGTAGATGTAAATTGAATGATTCTAATATATTAATAGATGTTTTGTTTCTTAATTTGCCATCTTGAGATTAAAACGTAACCACAATTCTGTAGATAGGTTCTGTAGAAAAGACTGTCCTATGATATAACTTAGACTGTAATATAACCGAAGATTCACAGGAAGACTTTCACAACGCTCTAAAGTTTTTTCAACAGATTGAAAATTAATATAATAAAGAAGAAGATGTATTATCCATTAATTCAACATATTGTCAAGAATGCTGTGTAAGTTGAGCAAAAATAAATTGTGTATTAACTATTAGCTTACGTCTTGAAAATATAAAAAAACATAATTTGTTATAAAGTAGTTGATTTGAAAAAATAAGTTTAATATAAAACATCTCTATAGTTATTCGTTCACTAGGTACAATATATTTTCATCACAAATGAGTAAAGGTGAAGATATTTAAGGGAAATATTCGAAATCGTTCGTTAATAATTTATTCAATGTTTTCAAATTGCCACAATATTTTGTAAATTTATATGCTGACAGCTTCTTCGGGTTGATACGATTTTTTTGGTTTCCGCTTGCCCCAAAGGAAGTTAAAGCCACTAGTGAATGAAATGTTTGCACCAAGTTATGTAAATCCTTATCTTCCATATGATATGACTGTAAATATGACACAGGGTTAACCAACATTAATGGTCATTTTTATTTAGTTTTTTTTTTACCTTTTAGAGTGAATAAAATGGTTCATGTTTTCTTTTTATGTCGTTTACATAGTTGAAAATCTGTTGGAGTAAAACTTTACCAGTTCTAATGGTGTGAAAGTGATTTAAAATTCTACTATTTCTGGTATAAAGTTTAACAACCGTGTAATTGATAAAATTTTACATTATGCTTGTAAAGTTTAATACGTTTTAGGTACAAAAATAATATAAATGCATTACAATGTAGTAGTTTACTTAGAAAAGGGTATACCATAATTTGTGCGACGTAATTATTCTGCAGTACGGATGCGTGTGGCTTTGACATTAACACTTGTTAAAATTTGAGGTAATAGGTATGCTTGTGACTAAAAATCTTAGTCCCTTAAAATTAGACAAAAAATCACTGATTTTGGGAAATTTTTCCTACAGCTAAGCGACCTATACAGAAAGTTGTGTTGAGGTTGTGTCAACATATCTTTCACCTAGCGCATTATAAAAAAGAGTTGTTTTTTAGATATAGACATATATATATATATATATATATATATATATATATATATATATATATATATATATATATATATATATATATATATATATATATATATATATATATATATATATATATATGCGTTTTTGGCCGTTTTTTCGGTTTTTTGCGCTTTTATGAACCTGATTTAATGTAGATTTTGCGATTCTCCACAATTTTTGTTCTTTTTTTCGACACATTTTGTTCTCTTGCTTCTTTAAAGTCGCACGGTTTTGCCACTAGAGGGCGAAAACCGTTTTATTTCTTTTGTAATACTCTTGTGCAAATGACACCTATTGATTTTGAGGTGGATGGGATACACCCAACCCTGTTCATGGGTCATGAGAAAGCACGAGGGTGAACTATTTGAAAAAAGTAAAACTGTCGCATAAAACACATATTCTGCATTTATGTGT
The DNA here is from genome assembly GCA_037954035.1 of Rosalia funebris. Classification (NCBI taxonomy): domain Eukaryota; kingdom Metazoa; phylum Arthropoda; class Insecta; order Coleoptera; family Cerambycidae; genus Rosalia; species Rosalia funebris. Next base: position 14,129,714 of record JAZFAV010000035.1, on the reverse strand, counting down.
TGGTTTATTTTTGATCAGCCACTCAATTTCGAGATAGAGCTATTCTATGCGCATAAAAGGTTTTAAAACTGTTTATTTTAATCAAATTTGTTAATATGGTAAGAAGTTAAGCCTGCCTGATTAGTTTCTTGAATTGTATTTTTTATTTATTTTGAATTAACCAGATTTTATAGGTATCACGAAAAATATTGAACAACATACGGACGATAAAACCGTATCTGTCTTGAATAATATTTATTAGCCTCGGAATACGCCTCGGCTACCAAAAAATTATCTTCGACTGTTATACTCATAACATCGGCCTAATACCGTTATGTACTATTACAGTATTCTGTTAAACGAATAATATTTTATTCAGTCACTGTTATATATTATCTATTTATTAATAATAACATATTAATCTGGTTGATAATGTATCCCATTATTTGTGTCATTTTAAAGACGTGTTAACTTCATTCCGCCACTAATGAGAAATTGTAGGAAAGCCTTGCGCTGTTCATTCTATATCAAATTTTTATGTGATCTATAACATTAAAAGATAATACTCGTACCTATATCGCCTTATCCGCTAGTCGATTTTACCCTCTATTAAACTGCCCATTATAAAAACAAGTTCTACGTACTTTCTTACTTTCCGATCTAGACGATGGCACTATCGATTATTTCATCTAATAAAAGGCAAAGTATAGCGTGTCTGTCTAAAGATATTGCTAACGTATGTCAGTTGTACACTTCACACGCAATGTTCAAGGCAAAATATGGACTTTTATCGTTTTCCTGAAAGAAGAGGAACCGGAAATTAACTTTCACCCACACCTTGCGTTAATAACTTCGTTTCAGTTTTAAGCGTTCTACGGCAGCCTTATTTACAGTCAAATTAGTCTCTAAAAAGTCTTCTCGGATAATTTGTCAGTCATTACGCCAGAAGTAGCTGAATTTTGTTAATTAAATTTGTTGAGAAATTTATTTGGCGTTTGTTCGTAATAGCGTCTGCTATAATGTTTATAATATATAAAACTTAAATAATTCCCTTTACTTTCATTAATTTTTTTTAGGTAAATCATTACCTCTATATTTTCTGTAAGAAATTACATTATAGAAAAATGCAATTCACTTTGATAGATCCAGCAGCATATAAATTGCTTCAATTGAGACCAGAACTACATATACGAGCAAGAAGAACTAGTAGGTACTTACTACGTGATTTGTACTATATATACGACATTAAAGTCACTTTAAATCAGCATACTGTAGTCGTTATAGGCCCCACTTCCTATTGGAACCATATAGTTTTATTGCTTCTAAGTAACTTTTGTAATATACTGAAATATATTGATTGGTATATTGTCACGAAGTTATATTACTCTAAATTTATTAAAATAACGAAGTAGAATGCAGTAGTGCCAACAACCATGTAGTTCTATTTATTTGTCATTAAGGCGTCTTCAAAAACTTGAAATAAAGGACCTTCCAATAAGGACGCACAACTTTTATATGTAAATAAAATAAGTTGTGTATGAGACATCCGGTCAATTATTATTTTATTTGAAACAATAGTTTATGATTAAGTATGGAATATAACGCTGTTCAAATATCTACCGTGGCTTTGCTTGATGATGATGCACGTACTCGGGAGGTCCAATTTTCGATGACTTTCCGCATAAATCTGACTGAATTTGCTGAATGGCGTTCGCTATGTTGACTTCAACAAAATTGTAGCATATTAGAAGTCTCGTAATAGAATATTGTTGTATTATTGTTTTTTAATATACTGAATATTAACTAAATATGTTTGGAAGGGTTATGTTTTTACTGTATTGTTTGCTGAAAAATAATATCTCGAAATAGGTTCATACAACATCCATTTAAAGTGATAAAGTACATAATATTCCGATATTTTAGGATTATACTGATTATTGAAATAGTTAATGTACCTTTAAGTTTCATTAAACGTTCTACCTTCTGAGATGTCTTGAGTAATTATACTCGTAGTTTCAAGTAAATATTTCAAAAATAAAGGAAATAGTTGTTGTTGCAATAAAATTTGTTAAAAGACATTTAAGATTTTTAGAGATTATCGAAGAATGTATCGTATCAAATGTTAAATAAAATCGATGTTTCGTGCATCATAATAGAGGAAACTGTGGTGGTTACTAAACTGGCACTAATATATATGGCAATCTATTAAGAACTATTGCTCAATCCAGTGTATCTACGAAATCGTATGGTACTTATTAACGACTGTTTTAGTAGGTTTTCGCCTACTTTTACTAACTGTCTCTGGGGTTTACATATGAAGATAAAGATAAAGAACCGTGAAGATAAAGGAACATTGACAAGTCCAAAGTAATAATGAAGAGGTATTTAAAGCAGGATAAGAAAAATGTTATCTAGCTTTAACTGGAGAAAACAAGTAGTTTTTAGCATTAAAATGACAGATTCTTATAATTAAATAGTACTTAAATGAAGCTCTCGACATATCGAAATATTTTTCTCACATTAGTATGGAATCGATAGAATTTTTAGTAGTTATTAAAGTGATGTGTTAAAAAAACGTATGAATGTTTATCGTATAAAAATATACAACAAAAATTTTTCGCCATTAGATGAATGCAAATATTGGTTTACGTAACAACTTGTATGTAGAGCAAAAAAATAAAACTGAAATATCCGATAGCTTTTTAATATGACCTAAAATTAAATATTAAATCACTATTAGCAGCGATATTGATTTATCTGTTATAATCTAATTACGTTACGTACATACTTTTATAACGTTGTTTGTTGAATCAATTACTTGTTTTTAAAAATATATCAATCAGCTAAAGGCAAATTTTAATATCGGCTCTGCGAGCGACACATATCAATATGTTAAATTTTATATGAAATTTTAATGAACTATTCGGTACACATACCAAAAAACCAGTTTGATTTTGTAATTGCTTTACATTTAAAATCGAAATACTCGCATCTATAAGTATTTGTAAAATTCTACTTTTCATTAATTTTTAAAGGACATAAGAAGACAACATATGGCCTACTTTATGTACTAGAACTAAGGAATAATTTCATATATTTATTTACTTCTTAAGTTAAAAAACAAAACAAAACAAGGATTAATTTAAAAAAAGCTTTATATGCAATTCATATTTAATAGTATAATAAGTTTATTCTCGAAAACATTACAAATAAAAAAAAATAAAACATACCACGACTATGCGTTAAGCGAATAATGCGTTAAGTTAACTCAATCTCCCTCTCATTGGCGGCTTTAGCACAATATTACTTAACTCTTACTTAATTAAACTACATTTTTACCTTCTTGCTTTTTACGCCGTACTGTATTTCTGCCTCGCTTCTCAATTTGTTGCCATTGCAGAGTAAACATATAGTATAAAACTATATTATATAGTTTAATTTAATTTGAGAGGTTTAAGATTTTATTCATTTACCAATATTTATTTTATTAAAGAATAACGTAAAATTTAAATTACTTTGATAATTTTGCCTACAAAAAATTAAAGATAACTTTCAGAATAGCATAAATAAACTATATTTTTTTCTATAATTACTGTAGTATTTCTATAATTGCTTATATTTAACACTAGCTGTACTCGGCCACGTGTTGCTGTGGCTTTTTACCTGTCACAGGTGTGACATCTATATAATACAGGGTGGGACAGAGCAACTTGACATGGTAAACTGACTTTCTGTTTTGCGATCCCTTTAGCGCTCTGTCCGCAAACATGCAGCTGCTGTTGGGTTATCTGCTCGTTCTGTGAGGCGACTCCTTCATGAAGAACTAAAATTTTATACCTACAAATTGGCTGTGGTGCAGGAACTTTCTCCACGCGATTTCTTTGCTCGACCAAATGCACGTGAGGCGTTTCTTGGCATGCCTCACGACACACTTATCTTCTTCAGTGATGAGGCTCACTTCCAACAACTTCCTGTTGCCAACATACCTGTCGATATGCTGGAAAGAGTTGAGCGAAACTTCCAAGTTCGATTAACGCAGTGTATTGAGAATAATGGACGTCACCTGCCTGATATCATCTTTAAAATTGTGTAAACATAAAATATAAATGTTTTACTTGATGCTGTTCAAATAATTAAATATATATCTGCATTACTTTTCAAATTGAATTTCTGAATAAGCAAGTTGCTCTGCCCCACCCTATAGTAGGTATATAAAAACGCGCGTGTATTCGAATCCAACGTTGTGTCAAAATTTCAAAGCACTCGATGAAAAACTTTCGGAGATTTAAGATTTTGAACAAACGAATACTTACATTTTTATTTATATAGTTATGTAATTATAATGTCGTTAATAATATTTAATGCATTAACGATTAATGAATTAACTAAGTAGATTCTTATCTAGTTAGAAAATTTTAATCTCATATTCATAACAGTAAAAAATGAATTCGTTCTTTTAACTAAAAAAATTATGGGCATTCTCTTTGTGACATCTACTTGTAATGTTAGTCACTGTTCTGAGTTAATAAAAATGTATACTCTTGAACCACAAATATACTATTATACGTGGGGTGTAAGGAACTATTTAGGAGAAATACGTCATAAATCTGTCATAACTTTATAAAATGTAAAAGAAAAAAGTGAGAAACATTATTTGAAAAATAGTAAAGACAATTTCACTAATTAGTAAGTGGGAATCAATTATAATAGGGAATATTTTCCTAAATGCCAATAGGAGAAGAAACAAATTTTTATGTTATACTTTTGAGATGTATTATATATTTGTTGGTAAATAAGTAAACGTTAAGAAAACGAAATCAAAACGAATCGAAAGTATCATTTGTTAGGATATTATATATTATTTCCAAGAAATTAAATATATTAATATCATTAATTACAATTAAGTAAATACATGCTCAAGAACAAAGAATTGTAATCTTTCGAGTAGTGGAGAAACTCTGAATTTAGTAAGAAAACAAAAAAGAAACGAAATAAATTAAATAAAGTTAATAACTAATAAATTTCAAAAAGTGTTATTGAGTTAAAGCTGTCAATAGCTAGCATAAAATCTACTTTCGTTGGTCACGTGATGTTCGTTAGATTACGTGGATTTCGATGGTGTTATACACCTTTATAGTTATTTCTAACACTTACCTTCGTTTAAGCTTATTTTGTGAAAGAGATAAAGGAACTGAAAGGAACAGTAACTGATGACAATTCTGAATGTAGAGAGTATGCATGGTATCCATTGCAAATAAATCTTTAAAGTAAGAAATTAGCAACTATCAGTTAGTAAGATATACACTACATTATTAATGTATGAGTGAGTTAGAACATCCCAATATATTATCGAATTAACGTTTAACTGTTACTTACTAAAAGTGTCCCAAATTTCCACATTATAGTTGTGAAGAATGAGTCTGCATCTTGTCTGAGGTGCAAACTCTCTCTGGTGCAAATTTTGTCGGCTACATTCAGTTCATTGCACACTTTTTAGTGCTGTTATAGAAAACTGTTAATGAAAAATGATATTCTATGTACCACCTGTTATTGCTTACTTATTTTTATTATTGTTTCAGACGCTAACCTTATGAGGTATATAAAAAAATCTAACGTGCCTTACGTAAAATAATCCCTTAGGTATCTTTGGTGAAGAGTTTCGTAATTCCTCTTAATTCTCTAGAGATCTGTCAGTTAATAATTCATCGTATAAACATTATAATAAAACAGGAAAATCAAGATATTTAACATCCAATAATAAAATCACATATCTACTATAGACATAAACATATATTGTACTTATGAGATTGTTACTGCAAGAACATAGCTATAGCGAACCGACTTTTATTGTGAGAAAAACACTGATATCCGAAACGTTGTATCAGTAAATAAAAACCAGGCAAAAGTGTCATTTATAATGGCTGCAATAAAATCCCGTTCAATAGATAGTCGATTCAAATGTGCATTTCCATATCATTTCCTCGTTTAGGCGCCGGAAAATGGTTGTTTTTGCCTGCAAAATCAAATAAAGGCTAGTGCAGCATTAGCATTGTACATCATTCGGTGTGTTGCCTTAGCGAAACGACGGCCTGTAAACTGGCAATAACAATAATTTCCCCTAAGTACCTGATGACGGGAAACAAAAGAAAATCTTTTAGGGATCTCGAAGCTGCCACTACCGGCCCATTTCATGTGATAAACATTTCCGTTGTTTTCTAATAGACTCGCTTTCGCTTCCTAAATTGAGTCATTTTTGGCTACGAAAACGCAGCCAGACGTGACCCAGAACTGACAAACTCGCTCTTTATGGACGTGCTAAATAAGTGTAGATGAGCCACGTAAATCATGGAGAATTTAGAATAGCAACATTTATTACAAATGAAGGATATATTAAAACTGTGTAGATGTTCAGGTCATAGGAAAATTTAAATATAATAGAAATGTAGAGAACTTTAGCATCAAATGGTTTTTAATAATATTGATAACATTTAGAACTATGTTTTTATTATCTTTATTTCTTCATTTAAATATATTAATAGTTTTCTCGCAAACGCTACGCTATAAAAATGTCCGCATTGAAAGGTGTGTTAAAGTGCATAATCTGTGTGTTATCAAAATACGTGTGATAGAAACACTGGAAACTAATGATTAATTAAACATACACAAATTTCATGAAGACAAAGACATAAACTCGGCATATAATACAATCTGCTTGAAATGCTATAAATTATATTACCATTTCACTTAATATTGGTACCCTTTTTAAGGCTTCCGCACTATTCACAAAGACAGGCATAATTTAAAGGAATCGAGCTCAATTACAGTCATCAATAATTGAGATAATATATTTAATGCATAGAATATTTGGATTTGAGAAGAGTTTAATGGAACCGAATCTGTTTGTTCGGGTTAAATAGAAAGGACTCTATTCTGCTGTTCTCGGAGCCAAAGCCAACTTCCTTGTCTGGACGAATCCCTGAGGCTCGCCCACAGCCAGGCCTATTATCCGTAATTCCCGCGCCAACTCTGATTCACAATGGCTGTTGTCTGTTCTCTTACAGATGCAATTAAACCTATAATCATCTGGACGGGTTTCTAATTCGTGCCAACTTTCAAACTTTAACTATTGCATTTCTGAATTAGATCCCGAGATGCAGCAAACAGGCACCCACAAATGTTCCTTTCGAAGTAATAAGTAATAGCGTACAGAAATGCTGCGTGGTACTATGAATTACATAATTATACAGTATTTTAACTGGCACATTAGAGTAGAAATTTATCATACAAATCGGTTATAATTAATGTAGCATACAGTTTATGGATAATGTTTACGTTATAAACGGTGGTCCAACCATAATGCACGATGTTAATTGTGAGTCACACCTTAACGTCAAGTTTTTTGCCCAACTTAATTTGACATTTCTTTGTTTCACTGTATGACAAATTCAACCATGGAGAGGTACACAATTGAACAGCGCGTTAAAATTGTTGAAGCCTTTTACGAAAATGGGCGTTCAAATCAAAATGCATTTCGTGCACTTCGTGACTTTTTTGGTCAGCATAATCGACCAAATGTGTCCACAATCGGGAGAATTGTGCGCAAATTTCAGCAAACCGGGTCTGTAGGAAATGTGAAAACACCTGTGCATGCTCGCCCAGTTCGTTCTGCGGAAAACATTGCTGTTGTTCGCGATAGTGTAGCAGAAGAGCCGTCAAACTCGACTCGTGGTCGTGCCCAACAATTGAACATCTCACGAACATCACTGATGCGAATTTTGAATAAAGATTTGAATTTACACGCTTACAAGGTTCAATTGACTCAAGATCTGAAGCCTACTGACCATTTCAAGCATCGTCAATACGCCGAATGGTTGGTTGAACAGACAGAAGTGAATGGTGACTTTACAAAGAAAATCATCTTCAGCGACGAGGCACACTTTCACCTCAGTGGATTTATTAACAAGCAGAATTGCCGCATTTGGGCAAATGAGAATCCACGAGTGATTGTTGAAAAGCCGATGCATCCACAAAGAGTGACTGTTTGGTGCGGTTTATGGGCTGGCGGCGTCATTGGGCCATACTTCTTCGAAAATGAGGTCGGCCAAGCAGTTACCGTGAATGGTGTTCACTATCGCGAGATGATAACCGACTTCTTGTGGCCAGAAATTGAGGATATGGACCTGGACGATATGTGGTTCCAACAGGACGGTGCCACTTGCCACACAGCCAACGAAACAATGGCACTTTTGGCCGTGTTATCTCACGTCGTGGCGATGTTAATTGGCCGCCACGATAATGTGATTTGACACCGTTGGCCTTCTCCTTTTGGGGATATTTAAAGGAAAAAGTGTACGTCAATAAGCCAAGAACAATTTGAGAGCTAAAGGATGAGATAATTCGGCACATTAACGACATTGAACCTCAATTATGTCTCAGAGTCATTGAAAATATGGACCATCGGATGGAGGTATGCCACCGAAGCCGTGCCGAGCATTTGGCCGATATTTTGTTTCACACATAATTGTCATAGATCCTTCTATCATAATAAAAAATATTAAGATAATTCTCTGAAAATTTTTTGTTTTATTTACAATTAACATCGTGCGTTTTGGTTGGACCAGCCTTTATATAGTACGGGTCTAAAGTTCCTAAAGAATGCTCCTAACATTAGAACGTTGTTCCTAAAGAATGCTCCTAAATAACATTAAACATTACACGTTATGTTTGATGTTTTGCATACATTCATGTTGACTTAACAGATAGTGATATACACATCAAATATGAGTTGTATCAAATCAAATTGTAGTACCATTTTGAAAATAATTCTTAAACAGCAACAGTATGCGATTAACACATCTTTAACTCATTTTTAACTAAACAAACGCTGTTTTTATTTGTTACAAGACATCTGCCTTTTGATTTAAAAAGTTTTATCGATTAAGCTTAATATTGGCATACCATCAAACTTTCAGGCAGTAAGTAAAAGCTAAGTGTGCGGCTTTTTTATATTTAGAAATTGCACTGTTTACCTATTTATTGTTTAGGGGTTTTGTGTTATAAAAATTATAATAAATAGATTATAATAATAGTCAGTAGTGGCCATATATTTAAAGATTCAGCTGTAATTCTGTTATGGATATACTGTAGGATATCCACAAAATTGGGAATAACATTGTTTGCTTAATGAATTTCGTAGAACGCTTTCAATAACAATGTTCATAGTCAATTGTTTTAAAATGGTATTTTTGAAATCTATCTCAGTAAAAGTTACAGTAATTTATTTATGTAAAGAAATAATTATTTTATCTCAATAAAGTTATGTTAAAAAAAGAAAAAGAACTAAAATAAATGAATCTCTTAGTATGAATCTCTTAGTAAAAATGATTCTATATAACTAATTGTGAATATTTAGGCTACCAGTAGTAAATTTATAACATTAACGGTACTGTTGTTATGAAACTGTTCATTATTTATAAAATGTTATGAAACACAAGTGGGTTGTATACTAAGTTTTCTGGTATTTTGGCAATAAAAGTAGTTCTGCTCAAAAGTTTGGCTCAACCTGTATGTATGTACATAATGGCATTGAAATCTGCGATATTGAAATGTGCTAAGTATTTTGAGAATATAAGTGAATTTATGTTACAGTTGAATCTTCTAGAACCAATAGCTGTAAGATATTCACGATGATGAATACAAATTTGATCCTATGTAATGATTAAATTGATCTGGAAATAATAGTTGTGGTTATATTGTATAAAAAAAGTTTATATACACAGAAATCAATTTTATTTGCATGAAAAGTTGAGAAGAGAAGAAATATACTTTGAGGTGACGGTAAATACACCGATACTCAGAAGAATTTATAAACTCTCTTCATTTCGTAATACTAGGCTAAGTTCGATACTGCAGACATTCTAATGTTGGACAATAATGAGAAGAATACTCGAGGTCACCCATTCACTTCCACACGCGGGAGCAAGTGCTTGACTTCTATTAGTTCAGCGTAGGGCACTGAACGTATTCTCTATTTTAATTATAATTCCATTTAAAACATATCCGAATTAAATTTCATACATAATTTAGTTGTGATATAATATCTAAATGTAGTAATGGTAGCTTTATTTCATCTAATGAAGCATACAATTTTATTGTTTTTAACCTAAATTAAAGTTCGACTAAATGAACTAAATATGCATTAATTAATTACTATCTTTTATAGCAATATATTATATGAAATAGTATTTACTTTTTGTAAATACATACCCATAGTATAAAAATTTAGTAAACTATTACTAGTTTCTTGTAGTAATGTATAAATTCTAGAAAATCGTATATCATAAATGACTTGCTAATATAATAAACCTGAAGCTTAATAAATCAGTTTTCAATGATTAATGATAAATATAAGGATTTGTAAATACTTCTAAATTTGTATTCATCAAAATAGTCATTATAAATGATGATAATATCAACAACTTCTAGCTTTCATTTCAGCTAATTAAATAGGATGTACAGATTTAAGTGCAAATTGACGAATTAAATATTACATCGATTATAATAATTATTTTGCTTAATACAAATTTATAAGTACATATAAACTCTTACATGAAATCATTAATCCTTATCATTAACGATTGAAACTGATTTATTGAGATTCAGGTTTGTTACCTACATATATATTAGCAAACCATTTATGACACTCGATTTTGTGGAATCTACATGTTACTATAATAAACTGCTTACTTTAATATATTTTTTTACTCTAGGTATATATTTATAAAAGTAAACATTATTTCATATAATATATTACAATAAAAAATAATAATTAATTAATGCAAGCTTAGTTTACTTCGTCGAATTTTATTCAACTGTTAAAAACAATAAAACTGGAAACTCCATAAACGTACATAACTGAATAGAGAACTGAGCATTTCAAAAGATGGCAAATTTAAAATATCATCTGATCCTTTCGAGCGTTTTTGCAAGTACAAAATATTTTGCGAAATTTTTTAGGTGTTCCAGACTTATTTTGTATATATTATTATTAGGAACATTGATATAATGTAAATTTTATTTCATGGCTATTTGCTAAATAAAAAATCTTAAAACTACCGTGGCTTATTTTTATGGCTAGGCTCAGGTAGACTGTTCCATTTATCAGCAAGATAAGAGAGTTTTTTATTTGGCAAATAGCGATGTAATGAACAGTATGTTGTATATTTGATATGAATTAAATTAATAAGGTTTATAATTTAATATCAGTATTTATTTCATAATTATGATGCTTTAAGTCAATATATATGTAGTTACAGTAATAGCACTCTCATATCAATAGTAGATCTGTTTAACCGTATATATTGTACAATTTATAGTATAATAGTATTTAAAATTCAGTAATTGATTAGGTCGTATTGCTTTCAAAGAATAACATTTAGTAATAGTATTCTACATATTTTTTTATTTTATGTAACAGGTAAATTTGTACACGAAATAGGTACCATATAGTATGTAGTTTACCATCAAATACTATATATGACGTGTCTTGAAAATAATCTTGCTTTTTCATGTTTCCAAAACAAAACGTTCGATCTCAGACAAATACGCAGCTTTCATATCTCCGATATAAGTAATATAAAAGCTTTCATTTATGTCGACGTTATGAAAACGGATATAACAATAAATAAATTTGACTTAGTAAAAACTTGGAAGTTGGAAGGAAACTGAAAACAGACTTAAGAAAAAATAATGATATCTTTAAGTGAGCAACCCAACATCTGGGGAGTACAGCGCTGTCTGGAGCGCAAATGAAGAAATATTGGGAACATAAAGTTGCTGTAACGACTTCCTACATCCTCAGAAGAAAGGAGTTGAAATATGAAAGGATGTCGTGTCCTTATATAACACAGTGTTGCCCAGATACAACATTTTAATAACAAACCGGGTGAAGAGCATTTTTATACAATTCAATTTTACATCTACTGTTTTAACATAATAATTTTAAAAATGTTACGAATGAAATACAGAAATTATTTGTGTCTTATAGAATATTTTTTAATAACCTGTAAGTTACTACATTATTTTTTATTTTGCCAAATTGTTGAAATAATGATCTTGTTTGATATTCAGTAAAAGCAAGCTAATTATATTAATATATATATATATATATATATATATATATATATATATATATATATATATATATATATATATATATATATATATATACTGTTATACTAAATATACATGTCTTACTTTGAAAGGATTATAGCATCTCCAATATGTATGGAATAACGTTTAAATTAATGTTTTAACTTTTAAAAAATACCCTATATAAAAATTGTTTATAGCCAGTAATTTAGTTGCCCTGGCAACCAATTTTGTTTTTTTTAAATCGCGCCACACTATTTTTTGTTCTTATTTCAACTCGTTTATTTGCGTATGGACGTATAAAATGTGTGAGGGACTGTATTACGGTATTACATATTATACAGGATGCCCAATATGTATGAAATAATGTTCATAACTTTTTAAAAACCACTTGTATAAAAATTGTTAAGCCAACAGTTTTTCGCTCCTTTTGATAACCTTGAGTTTGTTTCGGAGCCAGTAATTTCGTTTCCATGGCAACTATTTTTTTTAATTGCACCATATTATTTCCTGTTCATATATTAGCTTAACTCTTTTTTTGCCATACAGCATGTAAAATGTGTAAAGAAACCTAGCATTTCAGTAAAAATGCAAAAATCCGAATTAGTGCCTAGTAAAAATTTTGACTATTTTGCATATAACATCAAATTGTCAACGTTATATAAGTCACACAAGACTTTTAATATTAGTTAATATCGGCAACCACTGATTTAAGGCAAGAAATCCTCGAAGTCTCTTATGTGCTGTTCTAATTCGGCAAGGTTTTGGGAATGATTTTTATACATCTTTCTACGATTTTAAGCGCCCCTATAAAATGAAATCGCAAAGTGCAAGGTCAGGAGACCTCGGTGGCCAATCTATGACCTTTCTTCTGCCAATCCAACGCTGTGGGAAGATTTGATTTATATAACGGTGCACGTCACGGTGGTAATGGCGTTCCATCTAGCCGTCTTGAATTGGCACTCTAAGGGCAGAAACCACTTAATTTTGAAGCAGTTCCAGATACTTGTCTCCAGTCAAGTGTAAGGTGACAGGTGACAGATTTGTCAGATCGACTTCACTATTGTTTATACTTTGTATATATTGCGTTCTACTAGTAAATATTAGTTATGTATGTTTCATTTTGGACACTTAGATTCATGGATTCCACAGATTAAAATTTGTAATAACATTTTATCTTAACAATCTCGAAAAATTGCACTAATTTGGTCATTTTTATGGATTACAGAAACAAGTAGAATATAGTAAGACATCTTAAATTGTTGCATATTTGGTAGTGTAACATTTTATGTACATTAGTATTTATACTTTTTACTGTACAGGGTTATCCACATAACATTCTAACTGTTAATTGTTTTATTTTTTGAAATAGAATAAAATGGTGAATACCAATGTTGTAGGAAATTTTACTGCGATATCAGACATGTATTTAGAGAAACAATCGAATCTCGCGTTTCGGAGATCTAGACCAAAATTATGTTTTTTAAATGGACCACCCTGTTTATTTTTAGATTTTTGAAATCTACGTCCTTTCACGATTACAACAATCCATACATGTTATATCCTTGCTCTAGTAGTTTGCACAGTATGACCCTTTGAAATATCGAATATAAAAAAAATCAAGTTCGTCATGAAAAATTTGAAACAATAATTACGAGAATTGTTATAAACAGAGTTTGATAGTTTAAATTAGATTTTATTTTTGATGTTATCATAGTTATATTAAAAAGCGTATTTCTGGATGAAACGTAACATTTTATTATAAACTATAATTATAAATTATAGAAGGTGTTCTATAATACCTCCATTTTGTGCAATACGGAGAGCATGCCACCTTAACAAATTTCGTTTGTAAGCCAATATATTAGTCTCGTTCGTGTGTCTGATCTTCCGAGATATTTTTTTTCTAAGTTCTTCTACGTTATTTGACCTTTCCGTATATACCCGATCTTTCAAAGTGCCCCACAGAAATAAATCCAGTGGGGTCAGGTCAGGACTTCTGGCCGGCCATAAAATAGTTCCATTTGAAACTATCCACTCTATAAAAGTATTATCTAAATGTTGTTTGACAACATTTCATTTATGTGCTGGAGCACCGTCTTGTTGCCAAACAATATTCGGCTCATTTAATTGGATTATTAAATCAGAAATCTCTCCTTTTAAAAGATCTCAATATTTTTGTCCAGTTAAACCGCATTCAAAGAATACTGGTCCACTAATTGAATTTCGAAAAATACCACACCGAACATTGACTGAAGTACGACCTTTTTGTGTGATTTTGTACGACCTTTGACGATACTGTGCAAACTACTAGAGCAAAGATATAACATGTATATATTGTTGTAATTGAAAGAGAACCTAGATTTCAAAAATGGAAAAATAAATTGGGTATTCCATTTAAAAAAACATAAGTTTGGTCTAGATCTCCGAAACGCGAAATTCGATGGTTCTTCTAAATGCATATCTGAGATCATAGTAAAATTTCCTACAACTTTCGTTTTTACCATTTCTTTCAATATAAAAGAATAAAACAGTTAAGGGGGACAGAATGTTAGTGGATAACACTGTACATTATTGATATTGATGATGATGAAAGCTATGAAACAGTAACAAATTGTAAGTAAGAAGTAATAATAATAATAATTGTAAGTAAGTGCCGCAATAGCAGATATCATATTGTGTAAATAATTAATATTTACAAGATCCACCAAATTTTTGACTAGGCTGTTTATTTGCTAGAGTTGTAAAATGTAAATATCGAAAAAAAATATTGATAGTTTTTAATATCTTTTGTGGTTTCACTAAATCACTGTTTTCTTTACTGAAAATCTTTAAACATTCATAACAAATAAGATTAGTTAGATATAGTCGTAGAAATGGTGGAACGTTCGTTACTAGTCCTTAATTAATCAATTACTAATTAACAAATAGCGTCAATAAACAGCAAACAACTTCAAACATGCCTAAAAGGCTTTTTATGTTATCTTAGAGAATTTATATTTCTTTGTCAAATCAATTGATGAGCAGCAAACCGCCATGTTGTGACGTCAGTTGTTAGTCTCTTACTTACGCCTACCTAAGTAGATATTAGATTTAATCTGGGTTTAAATTTCTAATTAAATCGCAAATATAGATATTTACTAATTTTGTATTGACGTAAGAAGTACTGATCAACAGTAAATCAAACTTCTTCCAACTTCCAACTGTAACTAATATAATGTGTATATAACAGTAAAACAACGACAAGAACAAAATAAAGGGTTTCTTGTTTACGGTTACGACCCATAACTAACTATCTCAAAGTAGTGGCTAACTTCTAAGTTAATGTTTTGATAATAACGTGAGTTATTGGAAATATGATCGACGTAAAGAGAAGGCCCGGCATAAAATTTTGTGAGAAAGAATCATAAAGAACGTTATTAGTAGTGATTAAAGTGCATTATTTATGTTGTGATTAAGGATGGTCGTTAAAAAACCCAGCTTGGGCAGTTAGTCCGTTCCAATGCGTATCCGAGGGCCAGATGGGATGCCAGGTTCAGGCTTAGCAGATTAGAAACGCTGAGGCCCGATTAAATCTTCGCATTGTATTAGGGAAATGGGTTAATTTTACGCCCATGTACCTCTGGGGATAAATGGAATTACAATGAAGGGTCGAGTCTATACCTTCATCCGTCTTATCGATGAGATTTCGCGCCCTCTTAATGATATCTCTGTTTAATTCAATTTCCACATACTCCACGTACGCATTCAAGTCCAAATTAAAACGTCAGTAAACATGAAATGAATGTTATTTCTATTAAAGGAATTATGTTAAACATAGTTAAGTGAAATTGCAGGTTCTTTCTAAATCTAGGTTGGAGTAGCTTGTATTTTTGTATTGGCAATAAATGGTTTTAATTATTTATTGAACTAGATTATAATGGGTATACCACTTATATTTAAAGTTATATAATTTATGAGCGTAGTTTGAGACGTAAATTGATTTAATTTAAGCGCAAGCCAACGGCTATTTATTGAGTATCGTCTACTATGTACCAGATTATTGCGCGAGTTTGTCATAAAATGGTGTCTGATAATAATGGAGTGAGATTTGTTGGGTTCCGGGTACGTAACTTAGTTCAAATACAATCAGAGACAGATTTAAAATTTTGATGTATATTAGTCTATTGTACGTTAACATTAAAATTCAGTAGTAAAATATATGTTCAAATAAACATATATGCAAGTTTCACTTCACATAAGCACTTTAAATACCTACACTTTGTGTATACTTTAGATACCACGATCGTTACTTGAATGGGTTTTCACATCATTACCCTCCACAAAATTAGTTAATTATGAACTGTTTGGTTTGCAGCTTCGTTTTTATACCAAACGTGTCTCCTTCACAGTCTGAGTTTTATCATCTAACATTCGTTCTCATATGAAATATATCTTCTGAGAAGTATATCAAATGATCTACTGAAAGTATACTTCTTCTAATACGTCTCCAATACCTATTGAACTAAAGGATCCTTCTTTATCCATAGGCTAAAGATTCTGGAAAGCCACAATACATTTACATACAAAGGCATAATCATCAAATATATTTATTACGACAAATATTCCCTTAAAATTGCAGAATAATGACGAATTGTCCCGTTCTGTTAAAACCTCGGTAGGGTTGGATCTAATGCATTTGTATATGTTTGCCAAAATAAAAGTCACTTCATCTCTGATAGTATTTAAATAAATTTTGGCTATCAAATCTATGATGCATTCTATGATGATATATGTCTAAACGTTAGCCTTTTGATGAGGTTGTGTACGTATCTCGCGTATCCGATGAGGATTATCCGTTTGCTTTAATTCCTCTCGGATTATCAATTCTTCCTTGGGGAAGGATTAATCTAAGGACGAGAAGTGATAATGCTACACGAAAAGTTTAGAGATGAAGTGGAGAAACCATCTTGAAAATAAAATTGACTTATGCATTTTTTAAAATTATTTCCAAGTATTTGATTATATTTCGTTTTAAACGAGACATTGATTCATCAATGACGTAACTTAGTTTTGTAATTAGAATTGGTCTAAAATACCTTTAATTTATGTCTAAATCAATCATGAGAAAAATTATATTATTATATGTGGTAACTATATGTGGTATCAGTAACATATAAGTCGGAAATCGAGAAAGGAACTACCAAACCGCCGATTTCCGACTTATATGTTACTGACATAGATCGTATCGATAAAGATGTATACCCACAAATTTTATTCGGCATTTGTCCTGGATCGCCGTACCGTGTACGGCACTGATGAGAACTAATAAGTTCGAAACAGCTGTATGTTGTTCGGTTCCAATCCGGGACAAATGTCGAATCCTACCTGTGGCGGGTTTTATTTTTTGAAAAAATATATGTGGTATGTGGACCACGTGAAGGTTTGAATTAATTTGAAAATATTTCCATAAGTTTTCTTGGTTTTATCGTATCGCATTACCTTACGCATTGGAGGATAAGGGCCTAATTGATGATTATAAACGATTGAAAACCGAATGGCGGCCTGATTCGGCAATGTACAAAGTTATTAAATGTTAGAGTAAACAAACGATGTCACTTTATGTTGGGTAAAGGATAAGCATGGAATGGTGGAAACGAGAAGGCGGATCCCGTGGCACGTCGCGCGTCGAGGTTCTAGGGACTATTCTTTGAGACCGGAACTAGCAATAGCTCTTAAATAAGTCAATTCGAAATTCCTTTCTGAATCCATAAAATATTACACGCCAAAGTGCCACAAAAACAGGTGGTATGAAGTTAGCAGTTACAGACAAGGAAAACTACTATTTACTACACCTTGCAGAAAACTAGCAAAATATTGCTTGGATATGGATATGTCCTGTACAAATCTACAAATATTAACAGAATTGGTGATGGGGCATTACAGGCCAAACAAGCATCTCCTTGTTATGGGCTATACCAGTCCTATGTGAAGAGTGTGAAGCTTGGAAGATGAAACGGCGAAACATATCCTAAAGAGCTGCCCCATGTTCCCAATAATACGAGGAGCTATATTGGAGGAAGTATTGCCCGAAAAAGGTGGATTTTCGTCGGTCACCACCGAGTACCCTTCTTCAATATATTCTCGCAATGGGATAGCTAAAGGAGGTAGGTATTTGACGATAAATTGGTGGCTCCGATCAAGGTAGCACAGTGGGCCTGATATTATGGGCTGAGTGTATGTGAACATTATCTATCTTCTCCCTTATAGAATTCGAGTTGTGCCTGTCACTCTAAGAGGGATGTATGAAATTAAGATGAATAAGTTGAAAATTAATTAAATTAATTAAATTGTTTTAATTATGGTCCACAGTATATATTTATGATCAAATTGTCGCAATAAATTAAGGTACAAATAGATAATATATTCTTTTAATATTTACGAAGGAAATAAGCAATCTTATTAAAATTTTAATCGTAACGTAGTTATTTATTACATTTATAATCATGTGACCAGGACATTAGACTTAAACAATTATAGACTCGCAGTACATAAATAAATAACTTGCCTGTTAAAAAATAACTTAATCTAGGCTGTAGTGTCCCATAACGAAAATAATATAAATCAGCTGTGGTACGGAAATAACGGAATTAGGAAAAATAAATTATAAGTTATATTTATTGTAGCCGCACATGGCGATTTATTTTGATAGGCCTTATGTGTCACTTATTAAATGCAATAAATCGTGCTCTGTCGGAGGTCAATGCATAAATCCTAGATATCCTGCAGGAACTGACAACGGCGGGTAAACGAACCGCAAACTCCATCCAACCGTTACTATTCCGACGAATGTTTTATTTGTCTCCCAATTCGAAAAGGTTGGTTATTATTTTAATGGCCGGTATCAATCGTTGTTAGGAATAATTGGTTGAAGACTCATATTTTCTGAGACACATAATTTTTCGTCATACATTTTTTTTGTAATTGTTTTTTAATGTTTTTCATCTCGATTTTAACGAAAATAACGAAATCTATGAGATTCATTTCCATCTAACTTTCTAAAAGGCATGTGTGGGTCGCCAATACAGATATGTACATACACTCAGCCGACTGATGTGGTTATTGAACCTACCCCTAAATTACTCTAAGTTAATAATCTTGGTTAAGTCTAAATGATGGATATAAGCACCACGTATGTAAATATGAAACAGGAACTTTTTGTTTAGAAAATACACATTTATTGTATGAAAATGATAAAGAATATTTTATTCGAAGTATTTCCCATTGCTAGCTAGGTATACATTTTTCCCATCTCTCTGACAATTTGTAGATTCCAGGCCAAAATATCCCTGCTCTTTTGAAGCAAACCATTGAGCCACTTTCGTACATTTTCGTAAGAAGTGAAGCTCAATAAGTAGTAATCGGACGAAGTCACGTCTGGTGAGTAAGTCGCATGCGAAAGTATTTCCCAACTAAACGCCTTAATAGTTTCCTTGACCAATATTGCTGTGTGTGATGGCGTATTCACGAATCATGAAGTAAAATCACTTTGTATTGCCTTTTTTGATATTCAGTGATGGTGTTTCTCACGCAAAGCTTGATTCAAATCGATCATTTCTTGTCGGTAGTGTCCAGTATTAACCCTTTGGACAGGTTTTAGCAGCTCATAATATCTTTTCCATAGCCCTTCTTGAAAAACCAGACTAAGACAAGTCCCTGAAGGAGGGCAGCAGCTCTTTCAGTAGTCATAGTGGCAGAAACCGTGGGGGTTGGTATGGTGCTATGACACACACGACTGCGATGTGGAAGGCAAGAGGAAACCACCACATTATAATCCTCAGAACAGCTAGCAGAAAGCTTATCCTAAATTAATGATGGCGTCTCCTGGGACAAAAAACTCCGGAGGTAAAATAGTCCTCCGTTCGGATCTCCGGGTGAGGACTGTTCCGGGAGACGTGATCGAGTGCAATCATAATAAGAAGTGTAGCATTTCACGAGTCGGAGCGTGGAATGTCAGAAGCATGAGACAGGCAGGGAAGCTAGAAAATCTGAAGATAGAAATGGATAGGTTAGGATTAGATATAGTAGGTATAAGTGAGATGCGCTGGCCGGAAGTAGGAGATTTTTGGAGCGGTGACTATAGGGTAATACACACAGGATCGGTAAATGGAAACGCGGGAGTAGGGATCGTTATGCGGAAGAACGCAGGACAGTGTGTAGATAGCTACCTACAATACAGCGAGAGAGTAATGATGGTTAGGTTAGATTCGAAGCCAGTGGAAACAGTAATAGTGCAAGTATACATGCCTACTTCTAACCACAGCGAGGAAGAGTTAGAAGCCGTTTATTCGGACATAGAGCAGGTAATAAGATTTGTGAAGGGTCATGAAAATTTAATAATAGTAGGAGATTTTAACGCAGTCGTAGGTGAGGGGAAAGAAGGAGAATTTGTAGGGCCTTATGGATTAGGAAACAGAAACGAGAGAGGTAGCAGACTGATAGAATTCTGTGAGAAGCACAAGATGGTAGTCGCGAACACATTGTTCAAGAATCACGTTAGGAGGCGGTACACATGGAAAATGCCAGGAGGGATAGACAGGTATCAGATAGACTACATTCTGGTTAGGAAGAGATTTAGAAATCAAGTAAAAGACTGTAAGAGTTATCCAGGAGCAGATGTAGACAGCGATCACAACTTGGTAGTCATGAAAGCTAGATTAAAGTTCAAAAATCTGAAAACCCGGAAGGATAAGAAACGTATAAATGTAGACATATTGAGGGATCAGTATATGAAAGATAAGTTCCAGGAGAAAACAGATCAATTAATAAATAAAACGAGTAAGGACGAAATCAAGAACGCAGAAACTGAGTGGGAGGGTATCAAGAATAGTCTAGCTTCCGCGGCTACGGACGTTTTAGGACACGATAAAAGGGAAGCTAGGAAGCCCTGGATAACGGACGAAATCTTAAACTTAATGCAAAAGAGACGAGGCTACAAAAACAGACGAGAGGAAGAAGGACTGAAAACGTATAAGGCAATAAAGTGGGAAATCATTAGAAAATGTAGAAAAGCGAAAGAACAATGGATAGAGGAGAAATGCAAAGAAGTAGAAGATAAGTTGCAAGTAGGTAAGACCGATGAGGCTTACAAAATAATTAAGAGGAACTTCAGGGATGTAGGAACAATAACTAGAAATGTTAGGAGTCAATCGGGGGACATACTGATAGGAAGAGAGGAGAAAGCGGATAGATGGAAGCAGTACTTAGGAAATTTATACGAGGGTCAGGAATTAGGAGAGATATTAGAGGAAGAATCTAGCATCGATAGGGAAGATGTAGGAAAACCTATATTGAGAGAGGAATTTGAAATAGCACTAAGGGGGCTAAAGAATAATAGAGCGCCGGGTGTAGATAAAATACAGGCGGAAATTTTGAAATGTGCGGGACAGAAAGTAGTAAATAGGATGTTTGAACTGGTAAAATACATATACGAAACGGGCGAGATGCCGGAGGATTATAAGAGGAACATTATCGTTACTATACCGAAAAAGAGAGGAGCCGACAAATGCGAGAACTTTAGAACGATTAGCCTAACTTCCCATGCGTCAAAAATCTTAACTAGAATAGTGCAGAAGAGGATGGAAAATAGAGCGGAGGAAATAATAGGAGAAGACCAATTCGGGTTTAGGCGAAATAGGGGAACTCGCGAAGCTATTCTGGCGCTAAGAGTAATGTTAGAGAAAACAATAGAAAAAGGAAAGAACGCTTATATAGGATTTGTAGATTTAGAAAAAGCTTTTGATAACGTAAGATGGGAAAAAATGTTCGAGATACTAAAGAGCGCGGGAATGAAGTATAGAGATAGGAGAGTAGTACACAATCTATACATAGAGCAAACTGCTGTTATAGAAGTAGAAGGGGAAGAAAGGGAAGTAGGTATTAGGAAAGGAGTAAGACAAGGATGTACGCTATCACCACTAATTTTTAATCTGTACATCGAAGAGGCGATTAATGTGGTAAAAGATAGAGTAGATTTCGGGATTAAAGTACAGGGACAGAAACTAAAAATGCTGAGATTCGCGGATGATATAGCAGTATTAGCATCTAGTAAGGAGGAACTAGAATCAGCATTGAACGAAATGGAGGCAGTGTTGACAGAGGAATACGGAATGAGGGTGAATAAAAACAAAACTAAAGTGTTAGTGTGCAGAGGGCGCGAGAGCAGAGCAAAAACGAAAGTACAAATTAATAATGAAAGATTGGAGGAAGTTAAAGACTTCACTTATTTAGGAAGTAAAATAAATTGGGATGGAAGAAGCGATAAAGACATAAAACAAAGAATAACGCAGGGTCGAGTAGCTTTTAACAAAAAGAAAGCACTTTTATGCTCGGGGGTAATAAACTTAGAAACAAGGAAGAGATTTTTGAAAACATATGTATGGAGCACGGCACTTTACGGCTGCGAAACCTGGACGGTAGGGGAAGCAAGTAGGAAGAAATTAGAAGCTTTTGAGATGTGGTGTTACCGAAGAATGATGAAAATACCATGGACTGATAGGGTTAGAAACGAAGAAGTATTGGAGAAAGTCGGCGAGAAAAGGAGTATGTGGAAAAACTTAAAGAAGAGAAGAGATAGAATGGTAGGCCACTTGCTGAGACATGGGGGAATAGTCCGCGATATTTTGGAGGCAGAAATAGGAGTGAAGAAAGGCAGAGGTAGGCCTAGATTAGACTACTGCTCGCAAATAGTAAGGGATGTAGGTTGTAGCACAATTAGCGAAATGCGTAGGTTAGCACAAGATAGGAGAAGCTGGAGGTTAGCGTCCAACCAGTCTTAGGACTGATGACCTAATGATGAGCCCTTCTGATTCCACCAAACACAGAGCATTGTCTTCCGTTCATAGCGATTTGGCCTTGCAGTCAATGTCTATGGTTCGCCTGGAGTTATCCATGGTCTTTTACGCTTAGGATTCCCGAAATATATCCACCTTTTATCGTCAGTCACAATTCGATGGAGAAATAACTATCTTTTGTACCTGGAAAGCAGCATCTCGCAAATGGTTTATCGGTTTTCCTGCTGTCTTTCATTCAGTTCATGTGGAATCCATTTTTTCATCTTCTGGATCCTTCCCATGGCTCTCAGGCATATGTAGGTGGTTTCTCGTGTTATATTTAATTGATTTACGAGTTTTTGTTGAGCGTCATTCTCATTCAACAATGCTTGCAATTCGCTATCTTCAAACTTTTTTGGTGGTCTTCCACGTTCTTCACTTCTCACGTCAAAATTGCTACTTTTAAATTTTTTAAACCACTCAAAGCACTGTGATTTACTAAGAGCATGCTCACCGTAGGCTTCGACAAGCATTCTATGCGATTCTGCAGCAGTTTTCTTCAAATGGTAACAGAAAATCAACACCATCCAACATCCAACACTTTGGAACACCCCCTATGATGATGTACTCAGGGTGGACCTGATTAAGGGTGTGGAGTCCATTGTGTTTGCGGATGACCTGGCCGTCACGTGTGTAGCCGAAAATGAACAGGACTTGGTGCATAGGGTTAACGAGTCCCTGAGGAGAATAGGATGGTGGATGGGCGACCACTGGAATTAGCACCCGAAAAAACAGAGGCTGTGATCCTGAAAGGGCCCAGAGACAGGTCAAGGAGAAGGTTCCAATTTGACGGGGTGGAGATAGACCTGTCAAGAGCGGTGAAATACCTGGGGATAACCTTGGGTTCTGGGAGTACGTTTGGAGAGCATGTTAGTCGAGTGGTGAAGAAAGCTGAGGAGAGGGTGGCGACTTTGGTGAGGCTGATGCCGAATATTGGGGGACCGTGGAGCGGGAAGAGGGGGGTGCTCTGCGGAGTGGTCCACTCTATCCTGTTGTACGGGGCCCCGGTATGGGTGGACGTCTTTAAAATAGAGGAGTACAAAGCCAAGTTGTTGGGGGCTCAAAGAAAAATGGCAGTTAGGGTGGCCAGCGCCTATCGCACGATGTCCACCAAGGCTGTGCAGGTGGTGGCTGGGATTATTCCGATTCATTTGCTGGCCGAGGAAAGGTCGAGATTACATCGGAGGGAGGATGGTCAGACGGAGGTTGCAAGGGGAGCCGAGAGGGCAGTGATCCTGGAATTGTGGCAGAGGGAGTGGGATGTAAACGTGGAAGTAGGACAATGGACCAGATGGCTAATTCCGGACATTGTAGGATGGTGGAGCTGTGGTTTTCGAAGAACAGACTATTTCCTATCGCAGGTACTTACAGGGCACGGGTCTTTCAGAGTATATACAAAAATGATAGGGAAGACTGCGGACGACTTCTGCGTTTACTGTGGAGATGGAGACTCGGCGGAGCACACCTTTTTTCACTGCCCGAGATGGCATCGAATTAGACAGGAGGTTCAGCAGGAGGTGGGGGCGGATTTGTCTGCAGACAATCTTAGCAGAATTATGTTGAGCTCTAGGAGGAAATGGCATAAGATTCATAGTGCAGCGAGAAAGATCATGAAGGAGTTGGACGAGCGAAGGTTACAGGGTCTTGGGGGTCATTAGGTAGGTTTAGAGGAAGGCTTAGTTGGCAACTAGCAGAGGAAAGGGAAGAAAGGGAAGACTTTTAGGACATCAATTGCTCTGATGTAAGACACATGGTGTCGTTTCCATAGCAGTTGTTAGGCGAGGGGGAGGGGTTTTAGTGGGTAGAAATCCCACACAACCCTTGTATGGTACGATGAAAAGGGTATCTTTTGAAGATTTCCCCTCCTCCGCAAAGAAAGGTACAAAATTCGAGACGTTCAACGCTATTAATAACGATGTTGTATGAAACTTGTATTGTTGTGAGATAGAAACCTTTATCAGATGTCAAGATAAGATAATGGCGTCAATGACACGGTGTGAGTGTAACTACATTAGCAGCTAGGCCATCTATGGGCAAATTCCGGTTTCATATTTACATACCTGGTACATCCAATTTACTCAGAGGATTCAGAAAGTTAGGAGATCTCTTAATAATTTACCCTAAGTAGATCTGCCCATATATAAATCTATGTACATACTATATTTAACTAACAAATACACCATAATCTATACCTCATCTACAGATTTACGTCTAATGGGGATTCGAGAAGGAATTCAAATGTCTTTCTGAAAAAAAACGCTATCTCCGATATAAATTTGTTATACCTATATTTGGACCAATTTTCCGGGCTCATTCCATTTCAATTTTGTGCAAATAAGGCAAGCTTGTCGTGATATCAATATTTCGGAGCTGCGAAGAGTAGATAATCAGACTAGCAAAGAATTGAGAAATGTAATCGAATTGAACGAGGAACTGAAGAATATTATATTTAGTAATTAAGTCAAAGGTTATGTAAGTTATGTATAGCAATGTGTAAGTATTCCTGAAATAGTATCAGTAATACTTAATATACTTTAGAAGTACAGTAGTGATACGGATACTTAAATATAAAAATATAAAAAGGATGACCAAAACAGAGAAAATGGATATTATTATTTTGATGACCGTTGATATGGGAATAAGATGAAAATTAAATATATAAATTTATCCAAATCTAGAATACATTTCTTAACCTAAGCATTAAACCTAAGCATTTAAAAAATAAAAATTCAGAAGGTATCATGCGACTTTCCTAATCGTGGCAAAATTAATCTTATTTTTATAACTAAACATAGAGAGAAGATGAGACTAAAGAAAATTTATTTACTTAATAAGAACTCTAAATATAGTTATAAAAATAGGAGAAATGTAATTTTAGAGATATTCTGAGGACGAGAGGAAACAAATTTCTGAAGATGGAAAATTGGAAATCTCGATCTAATAAATACTTATATCTGGAATTGATTATTATTATATTTTAGAATGTTAATGTATTTTGTATTGTCAGTTGCCAAATGATTTGTTTTCTTTTATCTTAAAATATCTTTTTTGTCCAATCTATAGTTTTCGTTTAATTGTTTTTTTTTTGTTAATATTATTACACTATATTGAAAATCTAAATTATAACCATATGTGAAAAATTAAAAATGCAAAATTTAGCATAGAGCTTGATAGTATAGATGTAGATTAAATATATCCAATATCCAAATAACTTTTTAGAATGAACCAAAATATAAGGAACATATCCCTTTTTGCTATCTATTTGGCCCATTTGGCTATCATCGACACAGTTTATAACTTAAATTTAGATGATCTACCTTGAAATGTAAATCTCATAAAAGGCTATATTGTGACAAAACTCAAATTTGTAATAAAAAATATCGGGGTTTAGTTTTAAATGAAGTACACTGTATGTAATAGACCAGCCATAACGGCAAAATAAACGAATATGACAATTTTGTAACTTAAAATTGAGTTGTGACTATTAAATGATCATAAATTTTCAGATGCAGTCTTGATGTGCCTCCTGCATTGGGGAGGGTCTCTGCTCAGAGTCCGGGTGCTTCAGACTGCAGTCATAAGCGGGTGGAATTTTCATCTAAGGCTAAATTCAAATACAATTTCCAAAAGATAGCTAGCTGTTTAATAATAGCCCGTATATGGTCGTTATTCTTTGAAGAAGTTACTACTACTAATGACACATATGCGCACGGTAAAACAAATGACCAGGCATTTTTCTTATATCGGTCGTAACTGGTGGGAATGTTTTATAAGTGATTGCAATAAGAAACTATCACACTGATTCTCTTCGTAATAACCTTGAGTTAACATTTTTCAATGGCTCAGATATTCATTCTCACTAAAAGCAAATTAGAAAAGAGTCAACTGTTTGTAAATTAATTCACTACATACAATAAATATAACTAATAGAACTGATGGTCCCATCATCTTTCTTTAACACCGAGGAAGGCGATGTTATAGAATAGAAAAACGGTTGCAATTCATTTACACATGATTTCGGTAATATGCATATATATTCTGATTCTCTTGTACCCAATAATAATGTAAATGTCCTGGGAGAGGGTTTCAACCTTCGATGCAGCAACAAAATGAAGAAAAAAGTTTTCCATAAACATTAAACGATTTTACGTCGCTCAATTAATATCGTGATTTTTCAACCAAGGCAAAATCAAGAGACGATAAAACTAGAAACCAAATTAAATGTGAAATATTTGCATTAAATAACAAATAAATGTTAGTCAAATGTATCCTTCAAGAGAATTTTATAATGATGATGCGATCTATTTATCATATGGATTTCATGGACTATTTTGAGCTTTGGTTGCCTAAAACAAAGACACTGAATGGAAAATTCACAGTTGAAATGGAATAGAAGGTGGTGCATTCCTCATATTAGGAAATTATCTCCAAAATTTTCACTGTCCCTGCTTAGGATGAAGTGTCTTAATAATGAGACAATTCTTCTTATTTTTCCCCATAGCATTGTGGGGAGGGTAATGGCAGATATACATAAAAGCTTCCCAAAACCTTTACTCATACCCTTTTATCGAATTAGAAGAATACATAAATTAATGGCATTAATAAATTGAACTTTAAACAATTTTACAAATCATGTAAAAGTTTGCTTAATACGTTGCATTTATTTAAACAAATATTGAGAAGGAAACCGATGAAGATTACGTAAATAAGTGAAGTTCATAATTGATCTGCCATTATGCAGTTTCCTTACATAAATATGGCTTTTAAGAGAATACGATGGGAATTCAGGTCTGTTAATAGATGCGGAGCTGACAAAAGTGCACAGAAGTGCATTGAGCGTAGTATTAGAGATCTCATTGTTGAATTTAATTGCTTGGGTTTGAATCATCTTAATAAGAGGAATTGTATGTCCCAAGTCAATATCTATATGTTTCCAATTTAAAATAATCAATAAAAAGGGCTATGTATAATCCTTCAGTGTCCGTGGAAAACTTCAATTTTAATAATGTGAAGATATTAAATTATTGTATTAAGAATTGATTTCGCTATTTTAATATCAAAAAATATGAAATTTTTATGATTAACTATTATATAAGTAAGTAAATCTTTCAAGGGGGATAATATAGAACTATTTGATTCGTCGGTGTGGAAAACATTTTATGAAATATATAAGGGACTTTATAATTTGAAACTTTAAGCCATTTTTAAAAAGTGAATGATGTATACGTTAAGCGCGGCGTTATTTAATGCCTCAATTAATTTAGCGGTGTGCAAGATTAGAGACATTTAATAATCTTTTCAAGCTAGAGAATAAATAGCATCGATCCCTCAACACAATCCGTTAATTACTACTTCCATTACATCATAAAATTCAATTAAAACCTCCAACCTTGTTAAATATTACCTAGGAAAATTAATTTAATTTTGTGCAGGTGATTCTAATTCCCGAATCAATTAAACCGTGCTATCTGACAGCTAAAATGTGGTTGAGAGCAACGGAGTAGTGGAACTGATGAGGTGACCGTTGTGGTACAGGTTGACTCGGGAATCGGGAGAGAACTCCTGGAATTCAATTAGTGATGTTCTAACACAATATCTCAGACAAACGGAAATTACTGAAGGAAGGCGTTCCGTTGACGTTGCCGATCGATACAATAGATGGTAAATGATATCCAGCACACGTATCCGATTACATACAGAGAGAATTTCTCCTGATTCTCTTATCCCGATTTTCCCGCAATAAATGGACACCATAAGCGAAAATAGTATGTCAATGATGGTAAAACATGATATAGAGTAAATAATAACATAGGCCTACAAATTTTGACATTTTCAATGTTGACTTGGACTTGATAAGTGATTATAAGTGAGTTAGTTACGCTAATTTCATATCTACTTTCCGTTTTTACCCATCACGTAAGGTTTTTGATCAACTGAGTAATCAGAATAATTTAAAAACTAAAGGAAAAATTACATTTTAATAACATTATATTTAATAAACATTAAGAAACATAATTCGTTGGATGTTCTCTTTTCAGCATCCAGCAGTAATCTGCCACCATCGCCACATTCCATCGAGCCTGGTACCTCCTTTCCATCTCCTTTATGTCTTAATGGAACCGTTCACCCTGCTTTTCACTAAGAGCACCAAGATTTTCTGGGAAGTAGTCCAGATGAGAACGCAGAAAATTAATGTTTATGCTTATACTCGTATTACAACCAAGTTGCTTAAACTTATCCAGCATATTGTTGAGAATTTCGTCATACTACGGCTGTTTATAATTTTCTAAAAGAATTCTGTTACATTTTCAAAGCATATTCAAGATTATTTTTCAATTTCTGTCATTGTTTTTTCAAACTGTTCGTCCTGCATTAATTTTCTTACGAAAATGCCTTCCTTTAATCTTGCTTCAGAAAGAGCTGCAAATTTTCCACATAAGTACTTAATAACAATTCCATTTTTATCTATAACTTATACATATTGCTTCATTAATCCAAATTTAATATGAAGTGTAGGCAAAAGATTGTTTTGCGGATCAACCAAATTTGCATAAATAACGTTTTTTGAACCAGTTTTGAACAAGTTTATAATAAAATATATTTGGTGTACTTTTACAGCTTCTAGGCATTTTTAAAGCAAAATAAAAATAGGACGCGATGTCACGAGTAAACCTACACACAATAAAAGCGTACTACAGCGACGATATAAATATCCGAATAGTGTAAAATGGGGATATCCCCACCAGTCAATTCTGTTTCAGTAAATCCCCCACACTTGTGTGTACGTTTCAAACCGATTAAATACAGGGGCGCCGCAAAGATTGAGTCAAAATGTAATTTTATAGAACCTCGGTTTTAAAAACTACAAATTATTGTGGAATGTACATTTACATATTACATAATACTGGTGCGTGATGGAAATAAGAAAACAGTGTTTCTGTAGTTCATGGTATGTAACTAAGCCAGAAAGTCAAAAAAAGACCGATCACAAAATCTTTGTTGGTCTTTGTAATTTTTCATAAGTGAATGTAAGCATAATAAAATAAGTTTTTTAAATGATACGCTTTTTATCATTTCATGTGACAATTTGAATTTGTAGACAATTTTCATAATGGAAGGTAATGTTAAACTAATGGGCGTTTTCTAACCATTTAAAACCAGTATTCCATTTAAAACGAAACACCTAGGAATAACTGCTGAATATTTATATTTCAATAGTATTTTTAGAAAAATATTGTTTTTAAAACGTGGTTACCAAAAAAATAACTAAGTTAAATTATTTGTTTAATTAAGTATAGTTTATTTCATCTCTATTTGCAAAATAAAAAATCTCAAAACATAACCTTGGCTTGTCTTTGTAGCTAGGCTCAGGTACACTCTTCTGTTTATCGGGAAGATAAGAAAATTTTTTATTTGGCAAATAGCGATGAAATGAATAGTATTTAAAATGACCATCACTGACTTCTTTGCACTAATACAATGACTCTTATGAAATAATGCAATCGTTGTTTGAACTATGTATAAATTGTTAGCAACACCCCTGATGTTATTGGTTGCCATTCCTGTACAATTCGTGCCCTCAGATGTCTAAATGTCTCACTATTAATCTAGATAGATTTAGTGGAACAGACTTTTATTTTCAGGTATCTCCATAGAAGTAAATCTTGTGGCGCTACATCTGGTGATATGACCCGGTTACTTAATTGGACTTATTCGTCCGATCGAGTGTTCAGGAAATCTCTAGTCCTTAATGTTCTTTAAATCAAAAATGCCCTTACTTGGATAGCCCATCTTCATGTAGATTGTCAGAGTCTTCTAAAACCGGGATAATCATCATCATCATCATTAGGTCATCAGTCCTAAGACTGGTTGGACGCTAACCTCCAGCTTCTCCTATCTTGTGCTAACCTACGCATTTCGCTAATTGTGCTACAACCTACATCCCTTACTATTTGCGAGCAGTAGTCTAATCTAGGCCTACCTCTGCCTTTCTTCACTCCTATTTCTGCCTCCAAAATATCGCGGACTATTCCCCCATGTCTCAGCAAGTGGCCTACCATTCTATCTCTTCTCTTCTTTAAGTTTTTCCACATACTCCTTTTCTCGCCGACTTTCTCCAATACTTCTTCGTTTCTAACCCTATCAGTCCATGGTATTTTCATCATTCTTCGGTAACACCACATCTCAAAAGCTTCTAATTTATTCCTACTTGCTTCCCCTACCGTCCAGGTTTCGCAGCCGTAAAGTGCCGTGCTCCATACATATGTTTTCAAAAATCTCTTCCTTGTTTCTAAGTTTATTACCCCCGAGCATAAAAGTTCTTTCTTTTTGTTAAAAGCTACTCGACCCTGCGCTATTCTTTGTTTTATGTCTTTATCGCTTCTTCCATCCCAATTTATTTTACTTCCTAAATAAGTGAAGTCTTTAACTTCCTCCAATCTTTCATTATTAATTTGTACTTTCGTTTTTGCTCTGCTCTCGCGCCCTCTGCACACTAACACTTTAGTTTTGTTTTTATTCACCCTCATTCCGTATTCCTCTGTCAACACTGCCTCCATTTCGTTCAATGCTGATTCTAGTTCCTCCTTACTAGATGCTAATACTGCTATATCATCCGCGAATCTCAGCATTTTTAGTTTCTGTCCCTGTACTTTAATCCCGAAATCTACTCTATCTTTTACCACATTAATCGCCTCTTCGATGTACAGATTAAAAATTAGTGGTGATAGCGTACATCCTTGTCTTACTCCTTTCCTAATACCTACTTCCCTTTCTTCCCCTTCTACTTCTATAACAGCAGTTTGCTCTATGTATAGATTGTGTACTACTCTCCTATCTCTATACTTCATTCCCGCGCTCTTTAGTATCTCGAACATTTTTTCCCATCTTACGTTATCAAAAGCTTTTTCTAAATCTACAAATCCTATATAAGCGTTCTTTCCTTTTTCTATTGTTTTCTCTAACATTACTCTTAGCGCCAGAATAGCTTCGCGAGTTCCCCTATTTCGCCTAAACCCGAATTGGTCTTCTCCTAGTATTTCCTCCGCTCTATTTTCCATCCTCTTCTGCACTATTCTAGTTAAGATTTTTGACGCATGGGAAGTTAGGCTAATCGTTCTAAAGTTCTCGCATTTGTCGGCTCCTCTCTTTTTCGGTATAGTAACGATAATGTTCCTCTTATAATCCTCCGGCATCTCGCCCGTTTCGTATATGTATTTTACCAGTTCAAACATCCTATTTACTACTTTCTGTCCCGCACATTTCAAAATTTCCGCCTGTATTTTATCTACACCCGGCGCTCTATTATTCTTTAGCCCCCTTAGTGCTATTTCAAATTCCTCTCTCAATATAGGTTTTCCTACATCTTCCCTATCGATGCTAGATTCTTCCTCTAATATCTCTCCTAATTCCTGACCCTCGTATAAATTTCCTAAGTACTGCTTCCATCTATCCGCTTTCTCCTCTCTTCCTATCAGTATGTCCCCCGATTGACTCCTAACATTTCTACTTATTGTTCCTACATCCCTGAAGTTCCTCTTAATTATTTTGTAAGCCTCATCGGTCTTACCTACTTGCAACTTATCTTCTACTTCTTTGCATTTCTCCTCTATCCATTGTTCTTTCGCTTTTCTACATTTTCTAATGATTTCCCACTTTATTGCCTTATACGTTTTCAGTCCTTCTTCGTCTCGTCTGTTTTTGTAGCCTCGTCTCTTTTGCATTAAGTTTAAGATTTCGTCCGTTATCCAGGGCTTCCTAGCTTCCCTTTTATCGTGTCCTAAAACGTCCGTAGCCGCGGAAGCTAGACTATTCTTGATACCCTCCCACTCAGTTTCTGCGTTCTTGATTTCGTCCTTACTCGTTTTATTTATTAATCGATCTGTTTTCTCCTGGAACTTATCTTTCATATTCTGATCCCTCAATATGTCTACATTTATACGTTTCTTATCCTTCCGGGTTTTCAGATTTTTGAACTTTAATCTAGCTTTCATGACTACCAAGTTGTGATCGCTGTCTACATCTGCTCCTGGATAACTCTTACAGTCTTTTACTTGATTTCTAAATCTCTTCCTAACCAGAATGTAGTCTATCTGATACCTGTCTATCCCTCCTGGCATTTTCCATGTGTACCGCCTCCTAACGTGATTCTTGAACAATGTGTTCGCGACTACCATCTTGTGCTTCTCACAGAATTCTATCAGTCTGCTACCTCTGTCGTTTCTGTTTCCTAATCCATAAGGCCCTACAAATTCTCCTTCTTTCCCCTCACCTACGACTGCGTTAAAATCTCCTACTATTATTAAATTTTCATGACCCTTCACAAATCCTATTACCTGCTCTATGTCCGAATAAACGGCTTCTAACTCTTCCTCGCTGTGGTTAGAAGTAGGCATGTATACTTGCACTATTACTGTTTCCACTGGCTTCGAATCTAACCTAACCATCATTACTCTCTCGCTGTATTGTAGGTAGCTATCTACACACTGTCCTGCGTTCTTCCGCATAACGATCCCTACTCCCGCGTTTCCATTTACCGATCCTGTGTGTATTACCCTATAGTCACCGCTCCAAAAATCTCCTACTTCCGGCCAGCGCATCTCACTTATACCTACTATATCTAATCCTAACCTATCCATTTCTATCTTCAGATTTTCTAGCTTCCCTGCCTATCTCATGCTTCTGACATTCCACGCTCCGACTCGTGAAATGCTACACTTCTTATGATTGCACTCGATCACGTCTCCCGGAACAGTCCTCACCCGGAGATCCGAACGGAGGACTATTTTACCTCCGGAGTTTTTTGTCCCAGGAGACGCCATCATTAATTTAGGATAAGCTTTCTGCTAGCTGTTCTGAGGATTATAATGTGGTGGTTTCCTCTTGCCTTCCACATCGCAGTCGTGTGTGTCATAGCACCATACCAACCCCCACGGTTTCTGCCACTATGACTACTGAAAGAGCTGCTGCCCTCCTTCAGGGACTTGTCTTAGTCTGGTTTTTCAATAAGGACCCCCCCACTATGGTTAAACCTATGGTACGGCTTCTTAAATCATTAAAACGCGCAAGCCGACCCACCCGTTCCAGTTTGCACTAGAACTTCGTCAAGGTTCAAGTCCTATCGGATCGGGGGATAATCATAGGGTCTATAATATTCTCTAATAAACCATAGGTACATTCTTCCATTTAAGTTTTCACGAATAAAAAGGGGATATAATCTCCCAATGATATAATCTCCTAGAATGCATGTGTTATATATTGTATTTTTGGTTTTTGAATATAGTGTTCCATAAAAAGATTTTAGATTTTTCTTCGCACTAATACCTGCGGCTGTATCTGTTGGCCGCTCCCGTCAAAGAAAACGTACTCATATGAAAGACAGATTTTATAAATCAAATTTAGGGTTTTTAGAATATGGTCAGATATGAGCTGGCAAAATTATGAATGACGATCCCAGTCATCCTCATTTAGTTAATTTAAAAGGCTAATTGTGTAGGAATGGGATCAAGTTTAAGGATTTTATGAACGGATTTCCTGGCCACTTCACATTATTCTGGTCTTCCAGAAATGTTTGAGATCCATTAATTTCTGGTCCAAACTCACCGATTTGACCAGCATCGTTGGTTACCGGTCATAATATGGGTGTGATTATGTTTCTCTATTGTCAACTGAATCAGCTTCATAAAATTTTTATAATGTATTAAAGAATACATTATTGAATTCTATATATCACAATATGAAATATTTGTACAGACAATAATAAACTTATGCTGCCACTCTTATTTCAGCAAAGCTATTCTTATTTTAGCACATATAGTAAATATTATATAGACTGAGTTAGCTACACATTCAGTGACAGCCGTGTCAAGAATATTGTTATATATTATAACATATATTTTCAGTGATCAAGAATGGTAATACTTGAGTACCATAAATATTTTAAATTGGTTTGCACATGAAAACTAGATATGATTGATAAAGCCAGGGAGATAAATAGATTTGTTTTCTAAAATATAATTATTTCAGCTTAAAAATACAAAATACAGCCTACTAATTATAATTAGATATTATAATATCTAATTAGATATTATAATTAGATATTATAATGTCTACTAATTATAATTAGATATTATAATATCTAATTATAATTAGTAGACCGAAGAAAATTAATTTTATAACAAAAAAGTAATAGGTTTTTGTATTGATACTTTATCAGATAATAAGAACATTTGTTTTTACAGACCATTATGGAAACAATTTGGTGAGAAATCCCTTTTTATTTTAAATTATTCACTTCGTCTAAATTCAAACATAGATTATGCACCTACTTTACATTTTCAATTTTGATATTTACTTTGTTGATATTTTTAATATACTTGATTGTAGCATGATAAACTAGTTTTACAAATTACTAATTAATAATTGTTAATTTGTAATTGTGATTTGAATTCATCAGAACCAAACGCAACGTCAAATATCCCAGATAAAAGCACGATGTAAATCAAATATGAATATTTACTTATTAGTGTAGGTATATTTGCACTATACAATTATAATGGCATCTGTCTTTTCAAAGCTTAATAGGCATTCTCATAAAATAAATTAGAGGTTTCTAATTCTATGACATACTAATGATGTTTGTCTAAATTTATATTGTAAAAAATAGTAATTATATATCTAGTAGTAAAATCAGCCTGGGAATGAGCTATTACTATGAGGTATATACTTTCATTTTCTGAAATCGCAATAAATTAAGAAAATTTTTATGATTAGCACCACTTATTCATGACAATTTAGGTTTCCATAAAATGATTTCCTTGTCAATCGCTGTTCATTTATTATTGAGATAAAAATCAGAAATATGTTGCATGGCGTCCAAAAAGAAAGAAAGGAAAGATTATAGGCAAGTAACGGTACATAAGGTTGGCAGAAAGCGACAAATTGTTCCAAATTTTTAAATTTGCAAAATTCAAATGAATACAAAGGATATTGTTTCCAACGATCCTCTGCGACAATTTTGATTAATGCTGGGGAAAATTTAATTGCTTTAAAGAGGTATCGGGGATGAAAATACCATAACATTGCTGAAGGACATATACAGAAATCTTTTACAAATATAAACATAGCAGATAAAATAGTTAGAGGGGAGAGAGACAAAGATAAATCTGCTAATAATGGTAATACTAATATATTTATTAATATTATTGAAGAAGAAAGAACATCAGCAGAAATCATAGTTTCATAGTTGTACAAAGTGCAACATAAATATAAATAAAAAGTTATAGTTTTAATAAACGTTCAATATTTGCAAAATATTCAATACATGTTCTATTCATTAAAGATTACATTCTTAACATGAGTTGGTTTGTCTCCATGTCTTTATTTACTGTTTAAAATATAGATACAAAACTAGTACGGGAGAGTAACCTTTCTGGATTTGACTGAAAAACTAATTTTTCCGTTTAATGAAAGTAGATATTCTTGACGTATTTCAGAAAAATATATTCTGGGAAAACTCTTTGTTACTTTTCGATCTATTATCATATTTTGCAGAAATATTATAATGACTTTAACTTTGATATGTTTTTTAAAATGTCTTATATAAAACCCAGTCACCCCTTTCTGTGGCTCCGACTCACAAAGAAGGTGCGCTGGTGATACCAGTAATCACTCCTCACGTCCGTTTGGTTAGTGATTACTGGGTCGAATCGTGTGCCCTGAGTAGACGTAGCGAACCGAGAATTACGGCCTTCTGCATGCGAGAACGAATGTTATCATTATCATTAGTACAAATGGCATAATAGTGAAATAGTCTTAACATAATGCAAGCACTAATATACCTACATAGAACATGTCAGCTAAATATTTTTTTAATGTACGAAATAAAGAAAGAACTACGACAAAAGTTCCATTTCTCGTTTATTAAACAAAAACCAAGAAATGACCACTTGAAAGATAGGCCTAAAAATAATTAAATATAAATTGTCTTTTTTTATTTGAAAACTCAGGACAATGTAATTCACTATTGAGATTAATCAACTGCCGCTGTCCGTTCGCAGTTTCCGGAGCCCGTTGGTCCTGTGAATGGAGAAGTGTTCAGTGACTTTTTCAGATCAATAAAATGGGGACACGATAAATGATGAGCAGTATTAAGCAAGTCATTCGTTCAATCTAAGTTGATAAAAGCAGTCAGTCGAAAGCTGATGTGTGCTGGGTGGAAGGAAACACCAAATACAAACCTTGCGAGTAGCTCATTGCGAAGCAGGGGCATGTGTCGGAAGGCAGTGAAGGCTGAGCCAAGGGACACACACTCACCTGAAACAAAGGGAAAGGTTATTAATAATAACTTGAACCTGTAAACGGACATCTTGCTACACTAGGTAGCAAAGTGACGTTAGAGGATTTATAAAACCATTGATGTATATTATCATATTGGGTACGATATAACTTTGATAATACCTGTGAATTATAACTGAGCATTAAATAAAGTTTCATTCATATCTACGCCTTTCTATATTTGGAGAGGTGATTATTCATTTTCAACAAGCAGATATATTTGTATATTTTGTACATTATAATATAAAAGCGTGTTGTGTATATAAATTGAGGAGGTAAAATTGTTTGAATTAGTGTTCAAATTTGTACTAAAAAATTATAAATAAACAGTTTTAAAACCTTAAAACGGAATTTTCCGCACGTAGAATATTTCTATCTCAAAATTGAGTGGCCGAGAAAAAATAAACACATAACTGAAGAATATGTGTTTTATGCGACAGTTTTACTTTTTTCGAATAGTCCACCATCGTGCTTTCTCATGACCAATGAACTGGGTGGGGTATATCCTATCCACCTCAAAATTAATAGATGTCATCTGGTAGACGTCCCTAATCAGAATCAGTCAAAACCCGATCGATCCGACACGATTTAATTGAGTGATCGTGCCAATAAAAAATTTTCTCAAATAGTCCACCATTGTGTTTTCTCATGACCCATGAACATAGTAGAGTGTGTTCTATCCACCTAAAAATCAATAAGTGTCGTGTGGGCGACGTCTCCGATCAGAATCAGTCAAAACCCGATCGATCCGATATGACTTAGTTGAGTTATCGTGTTAACAAGAAAAAATTCTCAAATAGTCCACCGTCGTGCTTTTTCATGACCCATGAACAGGGTGGGATGTATCCTATCCACCTTAAAGTCAATAGTTGCCGTCGGGGAGACGTTCCCGATCAGAATCATTCAAAATCCGATCGATCCGATACGATTTAGATGAGTTATCGCATTAACAAAAAAATATCTCAAATAGTCTACCATCGTGCTTTCTCATGATCCATGGATAGGCTGTGGTGTGTCCTATCCACCTCAAAATCAATAGATGTCATCTGGGAGAAAATGTTTGCACTAATAAATTTTTACGCCATCAATGTGTGCTTCCACTTAAACTAAATAAGTATAGTTTAAGGTGCCAAATAAATACGCTAAATAAACGCGACCTTTTTAAAATAGCCCAATGTTTATCGAAAAATATTGTAATGTTCATCAAAACCGTATTTACTTTTCGTACTTTACCAGATTTAATTAAATTAAATCAACAATCACTACCGCTCAATAGTTTATTAGCATGTTTTTGCAGTGGTTTCAATTTATAGTTAAATTGCCAGTGGCAATAAAAAAGGTAGATAAAAAGTTTTATTGATTATTAAAATTATTAAGCACAGATAAGCTGATTAAAATATGAACCACCAACATGCTGATATATTATAGATATACATGAGGATAAAATTCTATAAAAGGAGATTCCTTCGAAATATACGATGTGATCCAAAAGTAACGCAATCCAATTGATATTTAATCTCTTCTTTCATTTTCAGGGAAAATTAAAATTTGTTCCATCAATTTAAGAAAGTTAAGACACTCAAAATTACTGTATCTGCTTTCTAAAAAGTTTCTTTAATTACATATTCATACGGAATTTGACGGATTAATGGCATAATTCAATCACCTCTTAGATTAATGTAAACATACAGGGTTTCGTCTAGTATAACATACTTGTCGTCAAATAATACAAAAAGATTTTACAACATTAAAAATCTTACTATTTTTATTATTCTTGACTTTTCTTGACAAGCAAACCGAAACAAACATAGTAATTTTATGCGCTATTTTCGAGAATAATATTTGTCGGTATTGGGTTTTATACTTCTTATACAGTCATCATTTATTGTATTTTGAAAAAAAATGTTCGTATTATCTGGAATGATCCATTTATAAATTATATTGGTGACACCCTGGCTGATTAAGATATAATAAATGAATATCCTTTTGAAAATGTTTTTATACGTTTGACAAGGTTTCGACGTGCTATGCTTTAGATTCCAGGATTTTTAAAAAATACTTTGAAAATGAATCATTGTTAATTAATGAGTAATACTCCTAGTTAATTATATTATCTAATTATAATTTATCTATGTAATTGTTATAATTTAAAACTGATGATTACTTTGTTCTGTGTTTCACTTCCTATTAAGTAATGACTTCTGTTAATTGAAGATACGAGTTGAAGAAGGTGGTATGTAGCAAATACAAAATATTGAGAAATTCGAATTCAAACATTTGTTGTTGTAATTTCTTTTCATACATATATTTTAAACTTGATACCATATGTTTAAAATGTTAATGTCAGTAATACTAAACTCTATCATCAACGTTTAGTAACCTCAAGATGTTCAACTTGAAGCATTTTACGTATATTTTTCGATTTCTGTACATAACACCTTCTTTCACTCATGCTTTCAATTGTATTTTACTTTGTTGGTAGAATGCCATTACCTAATGATATATTCCACATATTTAAACATAATACATAAAATGTTAAAGTGTTTTTGAAGGAAAATATTGTTTCAAAAATGTACCCCCTGAACTTGTTCTTATAAACAATTTCTATTGCCGTCTTAATTATTTAATTGTAACTTATAAATAGTGAGAGTTTATAAATATACTGAAACATTATATCTAACAATAAGTTGATCTAAATGGACTAATGAGATCTAAATGGTTTCATTTTTCACTATGACAAATTTAAGTTGTATCAATCCATCCTCTTCATTGAGATTTTTTTATGAATACTAATGGAAATATCTGCACTGCAAGGAGATTGTGTACCTTCGTGTAACAAATACTGAGTGCTGCGAGTGAGTGATGAATATATTTGCGTCACGTTTCCCAGCAATTATGAAATTATTCGGTTAACACTTAGCTGTCTGTCTGCCTCGCCCGGCTTCTTGCAAAAAGTAAATAATGAATTCATATGACGACGGCAAAAAAAGTTGGAATAAGTGACAGGGGTTAAAAAAGTCGGATTCCAAATTGAAAATAATTAATTAATTTTAAAAGTTTTTGCAGACTTGTTGAGGATAAATGCCGATGGAATTGGGTTATGGTGTAAACGCGGTTGCTTTCCACAGAATTAGGGAAAGTTATATAAATTCCCGCTTGCGAACGCTATGGGACTAACTTGTAAATGAATTATAACGTCAGGAGTGTAATTCATTCTGACACTGACAGGGCAGATACTGTGGGTCCAAACGGAAACCGAATGGACGGTGCTGCATTGTGTCATTAACACCCACATATATACTTTTTACATAATGACGTAATTAAAAAGACCACCACAATGACTTTCATTCCATTATTTTGTACGTCTGGCAACGATGGATGAAAAACACATTAGTATGTCATAAATAATTTGTTCTCTAGTCCCCTCATATATGATATATCCTATTAATAAAGTACACAAATATATATTTAGTGATATACATGTATACTATTAATAATTCATATTATATATATATATATATATATATATATATATATATATATATATATATATATATATATACATATATATATATATATATATATATATATATATATATATATATATATATATATATATATATATATATATATAATGTCCACTACATTTATCTGTAGTGTACCACATGGGTTAATTTGGTCGATATTGTGTAAATGTGTATATATATAAATAAGTTATATATAATTAATCTGGGCTCTGGGTAAAACAAACTTTAGAATTTCAGAGTAAAATTCAACAAGTTGGACTTTCTACATGGACAACGAATGAGTTAACACGTATTTACGATGCATGAGCTAACTCGTTAACTTTCTTAAGGTATCTTGTCTCGAGCACTTAAACTTTATGACGAAAAGCCTCTAAAGTGTGTAGAGGGCAGTGTAGATGTAATAGTTTTCGTCCCATGATATCCCATATGTTAAGTTGGATACGAGTCGAGGAATCATGATGGTCATGGAGTAAGATTGAACATAAGAAGCTTCCAAGAAGCCTAATTTTACTCTTGTCACATGTAGTCGCTCAGTATCCTTCTGACACAGACTCGTTCGGGAAGTCACAGTGGAGCGCTGTACGTTCATATCTCCTCGAATAAAGACCAGTGCGAGCGCAGTTGTGCGAAGTAATAAGCGAGAAACAGACAATAAACAAACAATATTGAAATCAAAGTACCACTGTTTAATGTTTTCAGAATGGCGCATTAAACTTATGGTAGTACTGACGTACATGACAATCAACAAGGGGTACACAAAACTATAAATATGCGATGCACGTAAGTTAGATAGTTCAGGTGACTATTGCTTTAGCTCTTAACAGGATATCCCAGTATCAGCGGGTATAGTGAAATTAATATGTTTTCCCTATTCCTGTGAAGAACCTACGTTTATGTTTGTACAATTGACGGGAAAGTAAGATACGAAATCAAGTTTACCTCAGTTTAAATTTTCGTGACTGTAACTGATAGAAGAACAGTGTTTTTTCAAAGAAACGTTTGAATTACATATGTTCCTATTATTAAGTACGTCATTTTAAAGTATCTGGGTATTCCGTTGTTTCTAACTGACATTTCTTGCATTGCTTATGTACTATCTATGTGTTATGTGTGTTTGTTATTATACGTCAAGTTATACTACTGTTATCTATCATTATTATTGATATCGTGTATTGTTAATACTATACTACTGATCGATTATCATGTGTATTTAATTATTTGATATGTATAGAAAGCTTACATTGCAACTTCTTAACACATCTTTCGGGAATATTTAACTCATATTAACAGAATTTTAGTATTTAGAATATTTACCAGCCATTTATTTACATATATGTAGAAACTACATATTACAGATAAATACGATCAAATATTACTACGTTATGATGTGTCAGTGACAAAAGTATGTTAATACGAAAAATTAAAATGGGTGGTTTAGAATAGTTCGGCTGCTTCATCAAAACTGTGTTACATCACCTTTATTAACAATAACAGCTTTAATTCTGACAGGCATTGTATCTATTGGCTTAGCGCACTATTCAGGAAGCGAGCTGCCCCGAATTTCTTGCAATTTGGTGTTATAGATCCTTAACTGAACGGGCTAGATGTTTGCGCAACTGTTTTTTCATTTTATGCCACAATGTTTCCATTGGACAGATATCTAGAGCGTTAGAGGGTCATTTCATAACAGGGACATTATGTTCTCTAAACCAAGTTTTGACAATTTTTGCTGTGCAACACGCAGCGCCATCCTGCTGGAAGATGTACCGCGCGTCAGTGCCTTGACATATTGGCAGGGACGGCTGGTGTATAGGTGCTGCAGAGCTGCAGAACTGCCAAAAAAATTAGATATTTGTATATTTTCGCGACATATTAATTACTAAAATTTATTAATAAAATAATTTGGTTAGTTGGTGCAGCTAACCAAATTATTGCGTTAAAATCACATTTTTCCCGCCGTCCTCTATTGAGTAGTAGACCAGATGAATTATCTGGGTATCTACGCGAGCGCGTCGCGGTACATTGAACTGGGCCACATGAGGTAGTTCTCAGCACGGCTCGGCGCACCCGTCCTCCCCCTTAACTCCCGCGACAATCCACACTTGGCGCTCGTAAATGCGCGAATTTACACGGTCAGTGAGCTGTATTTTTTCCAGCTAAGGCAACATCACTCCTTCGTGTTATTCGTTTACTCCTCAATGTTTACTCCTTCGTACTCCTCGGGCGGGCGTAAATCGTACCTATTTGGTATTTCGTGTTAATTTGAGATTTTAAATACTGTTTTGTGAATTTGTGTAGTGACTTATTGTACTAATTATTAATATTTATATGCTGTGATAGTGACAATGGATGTAGTTTATAATTTAGTTCATGTGAAGCGATTTTTTAAATACTCTTATGAAGAAAAAATTTATTTAAAAAACAATGGTAGGCCATTGCCCGATATTGTTATTGAGACTGTAGCCGCGGAAAAGCATATAAACGTCAATTTAATAGAGACATTTATTCGAAGAACAATTGGATTTGTGGGTGCAACAAAAAAATGCGTCATTTTGTTTTCCTTGTTTACTTTTTGGCGGTGATAAAGCATGGACGGAGATAGAGGTGACAGATTTGGTCCACTTAACTGAAAAAATAAAAAAGCACGACAACTCCAAAAGCCATCTACATAATACAATGGAATTAGCTTTATTAGGAACAACTAATATTAAAGCGCAGCTAGATTCAGCTTATTGGATAAATGTGCAAAAGCATAATGATAATGTGACAAAAAAGAGATACGTTTTGTCAAAAATTATAAACTGCAGAAAGTTTTGTGGGGCTTTAAACTGGCACTGCGAGGACATGACGAAGCTGAAACCTCTCAAAACCCAGGGATATTTCGTGGTTTGATAATTTTTTCTGCTGAGCTTGATGCAACTTTAAGCGAGCATCTACAAAATGCTTCAGTATTTAAAGGAA
The DNA here is from genome assembly GCA_037954035.1 of Rosalia funebris. NCBI lineage: Eukaryota > Metazoa > Arthropoda > Insecta > Coleoptera > Cerambycidae > Rosalia > Rosalia funebris. The sequence goes on along the minus strand of JAZFAV010000035.1, from coordinate 14,085,892 downwards.
CCTCTAAAGAAATACAAAATGACCTTTTAGACTGTATATTAAAAGTATATCATGAAGAAATAATTAAAGAAATTAACCAACCTTCATTTTTGGCAGACGAAGCAACTGATGTATCTGCAAGAACTCAGTTAGTGGTAGTTTTAAGATATATTCTCGATGGTGAACCGATTGAACGTTTTTGGACATACCTGAAACCTACAAAATGTGACGCTGAAACTCCTTCGGAAAATACTTTAAGTGTTATAGACCCTCTAGTAGAAAATTCACCTTACAAGCCTTTTCTCTTAACCAAAGAATATGACGGCAAACATGAATATTCTTCAAAAAGGTATTAAATTCCAAACATTTTTCTTGTGAAAGTCTATATTTTTGTATAAACGGATTTTACATAAAAATTCTGAAGTATCAGGAAAATGTGACCTTGAAACGTGACCTTGAAAGTTTTAAAAATTTTTGCCTGCACTACAAATTTTTTTGCGGCTTCTACGGCGCCAGTAGTTTGGATACGTTTGAAATTTGCACGCAGGTGGCCAATATACTAGGATCGGCCCTGTGCAGAATACCCGTTTCATTTCATCACGAGCCGCCACTGCATATTGGTATTGATGTCAATAAACTCTCTGTCAAAATTTGTTTATATTTTTCTGCTGTCAGAGTACCATCTATGAAATTCAATTTTCCTACGTCCATACCACTCATACACCCACAGATTATAAGAGACGCAGGGAATCTCACTTCTCTAACCAAATAGTCAGGATGCTAAGTTTCCTGTGGAGTTCTTAACACACGTTCTCTGATATCATACAAACAGATATCAATTTTGGATTCATCACTTCAAATTATCTTGTGCGATTCTTATACAAAAGTCCAGTGCCTATGTTCTCTGGTCCATCGTAACCGATTGATTTTCTGTTATTTCGTTAATAACGGCTTTTCTTTTGCCTGAAGGAGAAATCGATAAGTTCAAAAGTAAAATGTAAAGAATCAAACTTTACTTTGTATGATTTTAATCCTATTTTCTTTATAGACCCTTTGGTTGTGGATATAAAAATATTACTTCCAGTGACTTGCCTCCATAGTACCATTATCTCTGTTCCATTGAATCGTCGGTTTGTTGTTACCCTCGTTACTTGTTGCCTTGTGTCTTGTTTGTTGTTACTTGTTATTATTGTTATCAACATGCTCTTCAGAGCATGTTGATTTAAGCGTGAGAGGTACGGTCGACCATTTTCTTTCTTTAGGCTGTACATCCAGTTTCGTATATAAGTTGATAATGTTTTGCACCGTAGATTTAAGTAGCGAATACGTCGCAGATATTTCCCGAGCCGAAATTCCCTGTTTATGGGCACTAACGATTGATTTTCGTATATCGTCACTTAATGCCACGCCACGTGCTATTTCCTTTGTAAAATTTTAGCAGACGCGTCCAGAACAGACATTATAATATCCGTTTCACTCTGTTTTTTATTAACAAACTTGTCACTGACAAACTTAAAGTAATAATATTTCATCGTATTTAAGTTAAAAGTTTATATTTTGTTTCTGTTTAATAATGTAATATTTTTATTCAATAAAATAGTTTTGAGAGTGTTATTATTATTATGTAAATATGTATATTATGCCTAGCTGAATTATTATGACCCTGGGATTCAGCCTAAAACCAACCCTCATTGAGTAGATTCTCAATGAGGGTTAGTTTGAGGCTAGTCTGCTGTATTTATTTTATTTTGATAAAGTATTTTGTGAAGAAATAACTATTACCTTCCGCCTTATTCTTTAAATATTTTATAGCCAATCTCGGACTAAAAATTATCCAAAAAGCAACCTTACAGATATTAGGTCACCTGCAATGAATTATGAAATGTTGATGAAACTTGATGTTGGATGCATCCAGAAAATATGAAGAAATAGTAAGAATTAAGCAGTTTAATAGTAGAGATTAAATAGTGGTATTAGAACTTAAATTAACGAGCTCTTCCCGTTATTGTAACTAATATAATTCTATTCGTAGGGGAAGGTGGGGTAAGACGGGGTATCGAGGTAAGATGGGGACCCCTTATAAATCGAAACCTAAACACATCTTAGTAAAACTACTACTGCCCTCTAGCAGCTTAACTACAAAGCTTTCTAGTATGCTGAGTGCACAAACCCGGGAAGAGCAGGTTACGACGCCGTAAGTAAAAATCTCTTTTTTAATTATTTCATCTAATTTTTGAGGTACATTTTATGCGTGACTGTGAGTAATGTATAAATTGTTATCAGAAACACATAAATTCGTCGTGAAGTCTATACTATCTACTTTAATATAAGTGTTTTCAAGGCAACACTTATTTTATAACCCCAAAAAAAATTATTTATTTAAAAAGGTCGATGGGGGAATGGTGGAGTCCGTATTTTGCCCCATCCTACAATTTTTGCTTTATCATTAATTAGGGTTTATTTACGTTCAGGAAATGGTTCGAAATTACAACAGAAAGACAAGCAGGGGGGAGTGGGACAAAACAGCTATGGAAAATGCTATTCAAGATGTATTGGAGAATAAAAAGGGTTATAAGTTAGCCAGCAAGTTTTATGATGTCCCTCAAACTACTCTGGAGCGTAAAGTCAGTTTAGCTAGGCAAAATGATAATCGTGTCTGCAATAGAAAAGTTCCTTTGGGCCCTATTTCAACTGTATTTACAAAAAAAGAAGAAGAGGAACTCGTTGTTTACTTAAAGGAAATGGAATCGCGTTTATTCGGTTTGACCACCTTGGAACTACAGAAATTGGCGTATCAATTGGCAACTGCCAATAACAAGCAGCACAAGTTTAGTGCAGGAAAAGAACAAGCCGGTAAAGTCTGGGTAAAGGGATTTTTACGGTGATATCCTGATTTAAGTCTCAGAAAACCCGAAAGCACATCTGCTGCTCGTGCTGCCGGATTCAATAAAGTGTCAGTGGGACGATTTTTTGAACTCCTAGGAAAAACGTTCGACAACTACAACTTCACTCCCGACAAGATTTATAATGAAACAGGAGTTTCTGTTGTGCCTAAAACAAAATCAAAAGTTATTGCTAAAACTGGGAAGAAACAAGTAGGAGCATTGATATCAGATGAACGAGGGACGACCATAGCGGTTAAAATTTGTTTTAATGCTGCAGGCACTTACTTGCCTCCTATGTTCATTTTCCCAAGGAAGCGAATGAAACGTGAACTTCTAACTGCAGCCCCTCCAAATACCTGGGCTGGATGTTCTGACTCTGGTTGGATTACAGCAGATATTTCTTTAAACTGGTTTAAAAAAATTATAGAAATTACCGGAGCATCGAAGAACAGCCCCGTGTTGTTACTTTTGGATGGTCATGCTACGCACACCCAAAATCTGAAACTGATTGACGAAGCTCGTGATCATGGCGTGGTAATAATATGTTTTCCGCTTCACATGACGCACAAGCTCCAACCTGGAGACGTAGGATTTATGAAACCTCTAAGCACGTACTACGATCAGGCTGTTAACTGCATGGTTAAGATCACATCCTGGTCAAGTAGTTACTCAGTTCCAAACAGCTGAGCTGTTTGGAGAAGCTTTTGTTCGATCAGCAACAATGTCAACTGCTTTAAACGTTTTTAAAGCATGTGGAATCTGGCCATACAATGCTAATATCTTTACCGATGCTGACTTTGTTGCTGCTGAGGCTACCGACATTGATATAAATATTACAGAAATACTACCACAGAATGATGAAGCACCTGCTTCAGAGCAATTACAATCAAAGCCACACTCAATAAATTTGCCTGCTGTAGAAAATATTCTGCCACAATCTTGTGATTCGCCAATAAATCCATCACAGTCTGGTTTAAATGCTACAATCAGTCAGCCAGGCTCCTCTGCTCAGTAGCAACAAGAACAGCCAAATTCGGAAGTTAACACTTCGTTTACTTACCTTAGTCCCAAACAGCTAATGCCGTACCCACGTATGACTCAAAACAGAAAGAGACAAGTTCGTAGACGAGGAAAAACTGCTTCTTCTATATAATTACTGTATAATAACTTCTTCTCCGTACAAACAAACAGGAATTAGAAGAAAAATAATGCCTTAAGGAACCAAATGTAAAGAAAACGGATATAGATAATAATAAAAGAAAAAAAATTACCAAAAAAGTTAAGAAACAACAAGTTGAATCGGAAAGTGAGACAGAAGATGCTGAATGCCTTTATTGTCAGGGCTTATATTCGCAATCTCATGAAGGGTGGATTACCTGTCAGGTGTGCGGAAAGTGGGCGCATTATGGCTGTGCTGGGGTGGACGATGATCACGATGAATCGCTTCATACTTGCCCATTTTGTGTAAACAAACACGAGTGAATTTTTGGAGGCTGCCGTACCCCATCTTGCCCACCGGGTGGGGCAAGATGGGATGAAAGCGTTTATTTGTTTATTTGATTATTTCATAAGCAATAGTTTCAGTTTTGTATCATATTTAATTAGACTTTGTTAAGAAAAACACCAGCTTAATTTCTAATAAAAGTTTTTGATTGTGCGTTTGAAATTTATCCTTTTTTTAACAATAAATGTTAAAGACCCCGTCTTACCCCACCTTCCCCTATTCTGTTTTTCGAGTATCTAGGCTTTTTTTATAAATGTAGAGCGTACTTGTATATTGGGTATATAGGTTGAAATTTTCTGACATACTTTGTATAAACTGTAATAAAATAAAATAGAGCATCCCTACACAAAGATGTATCCATCTACAACAGTACAAATAGCACGTCTGCTTGCCATATACAACCTAATTTATATAAACGCGATAAAACTATTTTACTGGCGTACTTATATAACAGTATATTCTACGTAGCCCGTACAAAAACGTGCAGTCTTTTATATGTATTCAAACGCGTTTCAGTTTGTCTAAAAGTCCTTTGAAAGAGCACACCAAAAATATTTGTAGAACATCTGGAGCGATGCGTTACTTAGCGTTATTGAAGTATAAGTTTAGCAGCGACATCCGGATCTGAAGCGGGTGGCTAGGAAAATACAATAGGTGTAACTCTACAAAGCGAGAGTTTTCTGCAATTGTAGCAAAGAGCTCGTGTGCGGATGCCTCGCACATTGCTTCTGAATCTGACGTTTCCTCCAGAGACAATCACAGGGGAAATCTCAATCCGTAGTCTACCGTTGACGTTTGATTGTATAATGCAGAATGTACGATCGAAAAGTGATAAGAGATATAGGCAGGATGTTCGGCGCCTTTTCGAATTGAATTGTACAGGGATTTAAATAAATCAATATTTCAAAACGTTTCACTATAGAATATTATTTTATAATGGTTTTAAGTAAATCAGATAATAAAATACAAATAAATTATATAAAGAAATAATTAAGATATCAGCTGAAAGTTATTACAGGCATACACAAAACAGATAGTCACGTACGGTGTATACGTCTTTATTGCTAAAATTGACTTCCATAACTATGTTCCTAAAATTCATATATAATTCAGAGAATGGACATGCACCAATAATAGAATAATATTGAATAATGAATAACAATTGTTAAATAATGCAATTGTACCTTAGGGTAGTTTTGACAAAGTATGTCACAAATAGGTAGTTATCTAAGGTGTGTTGTATAACGAAATATGTTTCGAATAACTACCCGTAAATTATGTAAAGATTATTCCAGTAATTCATGCAGGATTAATATAGTAGTACATCAACAATATTATGATGAATAATAAATCTATAGTTGGTATTGTATATTATTCGTGAAAATATATTTTTTATAAAAACGGCGATTATCATAGGCAATAAGTCTTACTGCCTCAGCTACTTGATAAAACCCTTGCAAAGTAGGTTAATGGTTTATGAAAAGCTTGGCGTCGGCTATTGAGATAAGCTTTTAAAACAGTCAATCCCGCATTGCGCCCCGAAACATTCTTCTCTTTCGGTACTAGCTTGCTCACTGTTTAATTTATCTAAATAAATGTAGCTATAGCGAAATAACCACTAGTATCATTTCACCACACACGTCCCCTAAAGATCGCCATAACATATTAACCATTAAAATTAATAATTAAAATGTTCCGATTCACAAGGGCTTAGTAACAGAAAAATTGAATTAGTCATTACCAATGAAGTATTTTATGCATATCATAAACTTGTATTTCAATTGAATTTAATTACTACAAAACATAATAATACTAAAGAAACAAAAAAACCGTGACAAGTTTTTAGAATACATGGAAACATTATATATGACACTTAACGCGTATTTCGCCAACCCGTTGGCATCATCATTAAAGCTAACTCCTAAACTATCTCCTGAATTTTTACTAAATTAGCCTTACTTCATTTTTACTAAAGACGGCCGAACAATTATAGTAGAGAGCTCGCTAGGCGTAATTCCTCTTAAAAATGAAATGTGTGGGGGTTTTGAAAGTAAAAGCTGCCACTGGTCTTATTTAATAGTTCATAATTTATTATCGATCTGTGTGAAGTTGGCCAAAAATTGTCATGGGAAAAAGGGCGTTATTCAAAATTTTCGAGTTATTGACACTACGTGATTGTCACAGTTGACATAAACATTGTAGCGCAAGAATAATCCCAAAGTCTGTAGCCGTTGCTTCAAAAAAATATTTAACAAACGAAAAAGCATTGACGCATATGGCGATTCAAAACTTTGATCATCTATATCTCGGTTTGAGAACCTTTAAAAATTGTAATTTTTCTATGCATTTTGGTATTTATCAACCGATATTTCGAAAACACGACTTTAAATCAAAAAACACCTCTCTTGAAATACTGTGAACTGAACCTTTGCTATTCCAACGGTATATCCTTTATAATTTTCTGACGTCGGATAACTGAGAAATTTAATTAAATATAAAGCAAATCGCAGATTTATTTTCGCACGGCAGCCGGCCGTCGATCACCCGCCCGTATGTTGGGCGTCCTGCGCGCTGCAGTTGTCCACATTCTGGATAGTGTTTATTTACAAAATATGGCCATAGTATCTTTTATGAAAGGGCTGTTTTATCAGTTCCAAATAGGCTCTTCTGTAGCAAAATGACTAAGATTTCGTATCTGTGATTTGTTTTTAGTTTATAGTAAAGTACCTACATACATATTTCCAGTTAGTGCCCAGATAAGTCCATTGTTGAAAACTTAAGAATTATATTAAAAACAACATAACAGACATCGTTTGAATACAGCCTGCCATAAAGAAAACTGAAAATGGATCAAAGTGGAAGTTCAACGCCTGAAAGTGAGATCGAGTCAACTTTCCACGTTTTACAAACAAAAAGTATTTAAAAATGTTTAATTTGTGGAAAGTCTTCCGGTAATTTTGCAAATAGTTCTGATAAAACGTTAAGAACTATAAAAAAAACGCTACAAATTAGAGACACTATTTGTAAATCTGCCAGCACCAAGTCGTTGCATCAAAATATTGCCAGCACTGAAAGTGGGGACAAGAAATTGTTAATTTGACATAAGTCTTGTTATTGCAGTTACATTAGCAAAAAAAGTATTGAGCTTTTACGTCGCAAATCAGAGAATATGCATGCGGAAGAATCGAACATTTCTGAAATCGGACCTTCGGTAACACTACGAAATGAAAAATTTAGTATAAACAAGTGCGTATTTTGACAAAAAAGGCGTAATCAAAAATTATCGCAAGTGGTAACTACGAAATATTGAAACCAAGATAAAAATAATAGCCCAAAATGATAGCTCCATTATGAAACGTATCGGCGAAAATGATTTGATTGCCATGGAAGTAAAATATCATGCGATGTGTTTTTTCTTAAGTTTTGGAGGGTATTAAAAAAAGTAGAGATCCCTAAGTACCTTCTAAAGTGGAAGGCGAATATGTAGATCCTGTAGAAGCATTGCTCTTATCAAGAATTAATTGCTGGATTTGAAAAAAGGAAAGAATTTTCTGTTTCGTCTATATATGCTAGATATACAGATCTTGGAGGAATATTATCTAAAAGACAGTTAATCGACAAAGTAAAGGTTCATTTTGGTGATGACATTCAGATCATCAAGTCTAAAAAGGCTAACAGATCAGACATTATTATGTCCTCGAAATTTTCATTAAAAGATGAAATTTTACATTCATTTATGGAAATTTCGAGGAAGATGCTAATCCACCACAAATATTTACGGGATCGTCGGAATATTCCGTTCTGTATAGTGTTATTAATAATATTAAGCTGGATATGGACAATATTCCCGATTTTGACAATTTAAAAAATTTGGACTTAAACGGCTATCGAAAATATATTCCTGAAGCTTTAGTGTGGCTTATCACTCTTGTAATTTCTTCGGAAAATCATCAAGATACTGAAATACAGATTTTTTCTTTTTGCCAAGACATAATATTTGCATAAATCTACTAACGTTTCATGCTTTTACCGGATGCGATACAAGTCAATTTGTCGGCTTAGGCAAAAAAACATTGTTGGAAAATCTATTTAAATTCTAACTACCTGCTACATGATTTGGGCGTAACATTTAATGACAAAACCTTTACAAATATTCACCGTTTTACTCTGCAACTCTATACGAATAACAAAGACATCGCTTCTATCGATTACATTCGTGGCCTATTGGCTATTTCGAAAACAGTAGACAAATTACCGCCTTCAGAAGATAGTTTACGACAACATTGTTTACGAGCACACTATCAGACCCACATTTGGCTTAACACTTTAACAACGAAGCCAGTTTTTTTGAACTACTGTGACTATGATTGGAAACTTGAAAATTCGAATGTATTTCCTGTTTTACAAACTCTTCCGTCAATACCAACATATTTGACAATTTTGACATCTTGTGCATGTAAGAAAGGTACCTCTCACTTAAATTTTATTTTAAGACCAAATTACACACACCTGGCGTCTTTTCAGATTGCCGAGCACAATGGTGTACTTGCAGAAAGAATGGTATTTCTTGCACAGGATCATGTACGTGTTTGGGACAAAAATCCTGCCACAATGTAAAAACACCGGTAATGCCTTTTGTTTCCACAGATCTTATATACGATGATGGCGAACCCGAATCTGACGACGAGTAAATTTTGCCATTTAATTTATTAGGTACTGATTGAAATTCTTTTTTTTCCTTCATCCTCTTTGGTACTTATTATTTATATGTTTATTTAAGAATACGTCAATAAGGGATCATGAAATAGTTAAGAATTTTTTATAAAAATATTTATTCATGGTGTGAAATGGCTGCTATGTTCCGATGTACATTTAACGTACGTACATAATTTAAGTTGTTACTATCTGTACGATGAATACTATGCTAATGATTTTTATAATATTCATCATAATGTGACTGATATGGTTCTATAATTCATATAAAGTGATATTGTTGTTAACAAAATGATAGATGCAAAGAAACAGCGTTAAATGCAAGTTAAACTATAATTATTTCTCTCCGCAAAATGTGGACAAATGCAGTGCGCGGGACGCGCAACATACGGGAGGGTCATCGACGGCCGGCTGTCGTAGCGAAAATAAATCTGCGATTTGCTTTACTTTTAATTAAATTTCTCAGCTATCCAACGTCAGAATATTATAAAGGACATACCGTTGGAATCGCAAAGGTTCAGTTCACAGTATTGCAAGAGAGGTATTTTTTGATTTTAGGTCGCGTTTTCGAAATATCGGTTGACAAATACCAAAATGCATCGAAAAATTACAATTTTTAAAGGTTCTCAAACCGAGATATAGACGTTCAAAGTTTTGAATCGCCATATGCGTCAATGCTTTTTCGTTTGTTAAATATTTTTTTTGAAGCAACGGCTACAGACATTGGGATTATTTTTGCGTTACAATATTTATGTCAACTGTGACAATCATGTAGTGTCAATAACTCGAAAATTTTTAATAACGCCCTTTTTCCCATGACAATTTTCGGCCAACTTCACACAGACAGATAATAAATTATGAACTATTAAATAAGACCAGTGGCAGCTTTTACGTTCAAACCCCCACGGGGTGACACATTTTCGGCGGCGAAGCTCTCTACTATTAGTTGACAGGTACCTTCGGGGTACTGTCCTAACAGAGAGACCGCCTCAAGGAAGCCAGCATGCTTATCAATCTGGTAAATCAATAGAAACAGCTCTCGTTGTCGGCAACTTCCTTGATATTAAAGGAGCCTTCAACTTTACATCCAGGGAGGTGATTAGCGGAACACTAGGCAGATGCTACACCCCCAGAATAATCGTTGAATGGATAGACCATAAGTTGGAAAATAGACAGCTTACTGCCAATAAAGGCAATACTACCATGGAGGGCCGGGTCGACTCGGGCTGTCCACAGGGAGGGGTATTGTCCCCCCTTCTGTGGTGCCTGGTAGTGGATGGGCTGCTTATTAACTATCAAAGAAATGATAAAAATATATTTTTCGTTTCAAGATGATATTTTATTTCACTATGGTTTATCATTCAAAAATTCAAGAATAGTAAAAATACCTAGAAATGTAAGGAAGTGAATTTTAATGTTACATGTTAGCTATTCGATAAATCATAAGATTCTTGCAATATAACAGCTTTAAAAAATACGTTCCATAGTCAAGCTCATATTGTTGAGTAATATAAAATAAGCAGAAAAGAGTAAATCTGGAAACAAGTATAAGTTACAAACAAGTTAAAACATATAAATATACTCTTAGGGTTAGGTTATTGTATTATAAATGAAATACAAGGGTATGTTACCGATGTTTAATTATTTTTTCTCCAGAATGTTAAGAAAACGGGGATTGTTATTTTAAAAAAGTATTGATATTATAACCGGAAATGAATATAAAATCATATAAAATACAACATCTAACTTGTAACCGATGTCACAATGAACTACTTTTACATGATTTCTCCACAGAATTTGATACATGATTTCTCCACAGAACGAGAAGTATGCTCGTCAAGTCGACACATTAGGTCGTATGTTTTAATATGACAATTCAGACGCAAGGAGGTTATCATTCATCAAGGCGCTTCCCATCGACGACTATCATCGTTAGCCTATGTAAAATACTCTCTTAAAAAAGGCATACTCGTATATTTGTTTATTTTTGTTTCAGACATAATTTTGCGAATTCTTTTCCACCCGAATGTACTTACTGTATAACAAATTTTCCCATTTTTCTATTATTGGGAGGATAATCGAACTAATGCCAGTAGTTTCTCTTTATTAAATAAGCTATTGTCCGAGGACAGCAGATTATTACTTAAAACGTCTTGTTACTGTCATGTTTGAGAAACGATGACAAGAAAAAAATTCTGGATAAGAAAAGAAGTAGTCGTATCATTAATTATCTATTTGATGATCAAAGGTACTAAAACAGACCTCGGACGTTGGTGATATTGATCGCAAAAAAGTCCCCACTAACCATTCTTCCAGGCTATTCTAGCCAGAAAATTTATTTGGCGGTATGCAATCTATCTTGGCCTGAGACATCTCTTTAACACAAATATTCTTAAGAAGCATGTGGAACGAAGGACTATTAACGATAAAATATCTACGACAGACGATTCGAGTGCATTTATTTGTTACGACATCAGAAACCATCAGACGATGGTAACACAATAAAGTTTGAGTTTATGGGTGCGACATTCAATTCATAATTAATTTATATATGAATAAAAATATAAGTAATACATAATAATTAATAAGTAATTAATAAAGATTTAATGACATGCAAATTGAGTGTATATAATGGCAAGGCGATGTTAGAAATTATATGAGGTCTTTAAAAAAATTTATATTTGGTTTTGATACAATTAATTAAATTGTATAAAAATAAAATTTAAATTAAAAAATAAATACTAACATTTCCTGATATTAACGTATTGAGAGGTTAAATAATTGCTGTCAAGAACTGCCATTATGAATACTTTTTGTATATGATAATACAAACATTAAATTGAAGAGAGCAACATTGGGTTCGTCCTATACTTGTACTAACCATATATTGCTTGTTATTGGAGTAATTATATATCATTGTAATTTTACCTATATTATACATGGTATATTTTAACTTAGTTCATTAACATGAAGCTATAAAAGTTCAGCACTTTGCTTCATGGAGACTATATGGATGACTGGACTGTCGCATTCTTCTAAAGAGGTGGCTGCGGTAATGCAATTGTCATGGGATTGGAGAATATGTTGCACTGAAAAAGAAACGATAGCACAACCAGACTCACTCCAAAGCCACGTGACTGTTTTGACAAATCACAGAACTTCGTTAGGAATCACGCCACTTAGGCGATCGTAGTTCCTTAATGATAATTTTCCTGATAGGGATATATATATATATATATATATATATATATATATATATATATATATATATATATATATATATATATATATATATATATATATATATATATATATATATATATATATATATATATATATATATATATATATATATATATATATATATATAGCCCGGGTTGGGCAAGTCGTCATTTTAGGACCAGCGCAAGGAGCTCCAACATTTATTCAGTCATCTTAAGCATCGCGGAAGACCACATTGGATACCGGAACCTGGATCTCTTATGTAACCGAGCTCCACATAAATTGATTCCTAGAATGCAGGATCGCAATATTTAATCTTCTACCACCGAGGGATCCAGCGGTTTCCATCGCTGCCCTCTTTGTAGCTCCAGGAAGGAGTAACTTTGTAGCTCGACCATCGTGGGAATAACCACTTGCCCAGAGAGTTGCGACAAGGGACACGATGATCGGGATGGGAGTCGACGGACAAAGTCCAACCGTGGATTGCCGCTGCCCGAAGGAGGTGAGGGCTACTTCGTGAAGGAGGACAAGAGGTCACCAGGGGAAAACAGACCAGACGAGGATATTGGTAAGGCCTTTCCATATTCTCTCTATATTGCACCCGTCGACCAAGCTCGAAATCGATGGCCGAGTCTAAAACGAGGGGCGGGGGCGAAGACGGCGGGCCGGAGGAAGCCGTTGGCGTGGGGGCGTATGATAACGAAGGCGAGTCGACCCATTATTCGTACTGTGGCGGACTGGAACCAGTATTGGAGTGTGATTACATATTTAGGTTCGAGTTCGAATGAGAAGAATTTAGTACCTCTACCTGAGGGGTAAGTTTGTCGTCACTTTTAGGTGCAACTTTCCCCATCGCAGTCTGAGATTTTAGGGGAAGAAGGTTAATTTTTAAGGATGGAAACTTTAAAACTGTATTATTTTATCTTCATTCGCATATATAGAAGTAACTTATGTAGAAAGAGAGCTAAAGTTATAATAGATTTATTTACAATTATCCAAATTTAAATATATATGTACAGGTTATTAAGAAGAGGAAAAAGTGTGAGGTTCTCTGTGTATGCGTTGAAGAAAGAGTGAGGGAGCATTCAGAGGGAAAGGACGCACTTTACGTGCGGCCAGATCGAACTCTGTGTACATTCATGGATACTCGATATTCACTCTACAAAAGTGTCAATGCGACTGAGTAAAAACCAGGCTATTTACTGCGCATTTAGTGGGCGGATTGATTACGCAGTTTTGAGACTTGTTCCTATTCTTAACAAGCTGTATATCTATTATACTTTTAGCTCTAGAAGTTATTTCTATACAATATCGTATCGATCTATTTTCAGGAAGATTAATTGCCAATACCAATTATAAAGATTTAAATCTCAAATACCTAAAAAGACTGTAGTATTTTGTTATATTTTTTTGGTTTTATTTTGGTAGTTACTTTTTCAATAAGGAACATATTTTATATTACATAATTTATATATATTACTATTAGATACTGTAGTGGCTTACATGATATAAGTCTTAAATATGTCTACTCCCAAACAACTTCTGCTTTGCTTACATATTTATAATATATATTAAAGTACGGAATTTTAGGTTTAATATTTGTAATCACCTTTGATATTGTTTTCATATTGAAAATTGATATTGCAATATTAAGTTTAATTAAAACTATTCGTGTTAACAAAGTACAAAACAATCTAGTGACTTTAACTAATATATAATAGACTTCAGTTAATAATCTAGTAATAATAATAACTTAATCTCTTCTGTTTCATTAATAATCGACAGTAGGTTAACGAAACTGGATGATGTATAGAAAGATGAAACAATAGAGCTTCATATGTAATTGTATGCATCTGCGGTACAATCAAGTTTTATTAGGACATATACGCAATTGAATGTTTTATTTTCTTTTTGTATAAACTAAGGAAGTCTCCCCATTCTTTATATTTCATAGAACATATGGAAGGTTGCTTTAAGTGCATTACTCATACATATAAAATATAGTTAAAGAAAACGCTTCAATCGGTCAATCTATGTTCAGGATTTACTATTATTCTGTTCTAGCCATCACTTACAAATCATCAATGATTTTGTCGATAATGGATAATATATTGATGTGGTTGCATGCAATAGAGAAACATGAAACAATGAATCCTATATGTATGTATATCTCTGCTGCGGGCGGAGAGAAATATATGACAAAAGAAAGAGGTAACAGCTCTTTAGTTCATTCGCAACACTCACAGGGGAAATTGAACTAAACACCATTGACATCTGATTTTGCAACACGGCGACATAGTGTGCATTTATTATATACGCGAGAATGTTGAATTTAGCCTGGATTTACGGACTTTATAACGAACTCCCCCGGGATGCATTATTAATGTCCCCGCAGGCTAAGTTGACGCGATTCTGTGCCAATCAATGGCAATGGTCGCGGCTATGCTGGACTCCAGTGACCGCAATGGGCTTAACTGGGATGAATTACGGCTCCCCCGTCACCCAGTTCCCGAACACCCCTCCCTGGAAACCACGCGAGTTCTCCCGACTTAATTCCTCTATGTACGTAACGTGATTAAATGTTTTATGTTGAGTAAACGCATTGGAACAATCCGATGAAAATATTTTAATTGGACTTCAGTGTAATCAATGTAGAATATTTTACGTAATTTTTTATTTGAAGTAGACAGTTTCTCTGTTCTGGAATAAATTATTTTCTATCAATACTAAAAACTTGGAATAGAGGTTTGGAATTTATTTTGATAATAGAAAAATCCTTAAAATATAACGCAAATACATTGGAAATGTTTATTACGGATTGTTTATGTACAGGTGTGTTGTTCGTTGTAGCATTGACCTCACTATTTGATTTGCCGCTTTTAGTGTCGTTCCACTAACTATCGCCGCATTTTTTTAAACTGCTTTTACTTAACAATATACCCTAGAGTAATACGTTATTGATTTGATAATGAATGACTTGTGTAAATGACTTCTATTAAAACCAATTATATTAAAAATAACGGTGCAAGGACGGTTTTATATAGCAATAATTTATTTCCGATAGGTATTAATTGTGATCTGCGTCCGATAAGCCAGGACATTTGATTCAGTTTGATGCTTAACTGTTTATGTTTTGTGAAGATATGTATCTGCACAAATTACTACCGTTGTCATACTTGTAGTTGGTAAGCCTGCTGTACATATATCGAATATAGAACTGGTCCCAATACGCTTCCCTGAGGAACGTATAAATTGGAGTATGTACTATTTTGTTTTATAAGGAAGTGTCGATTTATTAGGTAGGACTTTAACAGTGCATAATGAAGATGGGATAGGTTTCCAATCTATGAAAAAATTCGAAATGGCACACTTTATCAAAGGCTTAAGAAATGTCAGAAAAAGCCACAGAGTAATCTTTTAGCTTTAAAATATTTATTGTCACGAACGCCTCGAGCGATCCCGAACGCCGGGAATATTCGAAACCATCAAGAGCATGTGGAGTTGACTTCCAGTGCGTTCTATACTAGAAGGTTCGCCAAAGTTCTTTATCTAGAAACGTCTGGAGAGAGGTTCTACTGCCTATATAAGAATTGTGTCGTCCAGCCAGGAGTTAGTTGAATCTGGACTGCGATAGTGAGCGATACTGTGCGAAGAAAGTGACATTGTATAATACAGTGCGGAAGTTAGTTTATAAAGTTAAAGTAGAAAGAAAGTTAGTTGGACTTGTGAATAGTTGAGTTGTAAATGAGTGTTCGAAATAAAGAACATTGTAGTAAATTCGTTACATTATTTATTTTGTTCACAAGTCTGTGGATTTGTTCTACAGTTCTAACAGTTCTATGTTTCTTTCCTGTATAATGTTCACTAGTCATTTTGCATAGATCTTTTCACATACTTTTCACCGTATTGGTAGAGTCTAAGGTAAGACTTATTAGTCTATAGGATGATGCTGCTTGGATAGTTTTGCCTGGTTTTAAAATCATGGTGACTTGGCCTACTTTCCAGATATTTTGGAAATAATTGAGTTGAGCCTTGTCTTGTAAATAAAAATGATTAATGTCTAGCATTTTTCTGATAATTGTTGTAATACTTTACCGTTGATAAGATCGAATTTTGTTTTGATATCTATATTCTTCATAATTGTTTCTTTTATCTCTGATGTTCTGGACTGATGGTGTGGCAAGTTCATTTGGAAAGGTTCTTCAAGAATGTCTTGTATTTTTCTAGGAATAGTTTGTGTCCTCAATCGATGTCAATTTTTCTAGGTAACCTTTAATACTTTAATTTTTAAAGTATGTCAAGATATGTCTCGGTTCCTTCGTTGCTTTGTTATATTTTATTTTATGCTATATTTTGTTGATCGCTGCGACTGTCTCCATAACTACCGTTTTTCTGTAATTTTTTGTTTGATTGTGATAGGAATATCTTCCTTGTAATCATGTATATCTTCATGCTGTCTGAAGTGAATGTGTTTAGTCAATTCTTCAGCTGCTGTCTCAATGTCAATTATCGATTTAAGTCCAGCGTAATATTTTCATCTAGTGTCCCTCTGAGTTGGTTCCATTTAGATTTGTTATTGTATAGGGAACGTTGTTTCTCTGTATTCAGAACTTGGAGCCTGGATCGTGATTATTACAGTTGTGTGATTCGATGACATTTCTCGACAGCTTCCCACATTTTTTGTATTTATACCTTTCATTATCGCTGAATGATATCGCTGCGTCATTTAAAATAAGGTTTAAAATTTGATACCGAATCGATACCACACGGGGAGATACAGGGGCACATCAGTTTGGTGTTAAGTAAACTCAACACGGCGGTGGTGGAATTGAATCAATCGTCGATTTCTTGAAGTAAAATATTCAGGTATTACTTTATCTAAAATAATATCTCACGTTAATGTTATGTTTTATTTTAGAGCAGCATCTTTGATAACATATATCTTATTGTGCGAGGACTATATGTCACTGGTTGTATTTTAGTTATCAGGTAGCACATGTTTCTCTTCAACAAAACTTTAAGCATCAGAAATAGACCTTTGTCATCATTGTAACAATACTATACATAAAGATCGTATAGGTAGTATTTGTTATTATACCATTGATATTATCGTATTCATAACTTGTATATGTAATTAATTCGGACAGAACTTCGCTAGAGAATGAAGTTTTGGTAAAACTACTTCCTACGTTGTACTGCCTCTATTATGATAGTTTTTAGCACAGAGGTTAAATATTGTTATTAGCGTTTATTAACTTTGAGTTGTAGCAAATATTATCAGTAGTGTAAAAGTATTAGCAAATGGCAACAATTGGAAAAAGAACATTATGTATATAAAATATATCTTCGGAAAAGTGTTCATAAAAGTTTAAATAAGTTTCATATAACTTTAATAATGGACATAATCATGATATCATATAGTAATACAGAGTTTAGAAAGATCAAATTTAGGAATGTTCCATTCTCTTTTTAAAATTTAAAATATTTATTGTAAATAAGAATACGTAAATTAAGAATGAATATCATAAATTTTTATTTAGAATATTTTAAACATTAAGTATGTAGGTGAAAACCGTATCATAAAAATATTTAGGACATAAGAGGTAGAATTTAAAGGACGTTTGAACGACTAATATATACAGAATGAAAACATCTGTGACTGAACGTTTTAATCTTCGTTGATGGCTACCGCCCTAAGAAATCACCTCTAACTTAATTTTTTTCAAATTGCACCCACTACTTTGGTTATCCTAATATACTGTCTAATTGTAATTCTCTTCTGACTATACCATTTTAATTGGCGAAAAGTGTACTCCATTTTTTATTTTCATATGCTGCAGACTGTGATAAATAAATGGAAAATGAAAATGAACGAAAACAAATATGTTTTATATCCCCCCCCCCCAATAACTTAAACAAAAACATGTCTCACAAGGGGAAGAGGTTAAGTATCTTGCAATGTATCTTGATAAAAAAAAATCGACTTGAAAAAACCACAAATATACAAAAAGAAAGCAAGTTGATATTAGTTTAAGGCAACTATATTGGATGCTGAATAGAAGAGAAGATCCGAAATGTCAATCAATAATAAACTCGTAATATGTAAGATCATAATTAAGCTCATTTACGATTTGATTATGGGGAACAGATTTCTCCTCAAATATCGAAATAATCCAGAGATTTCAAACGAAAACTCTACGATTTATATTAAACACCCCGTACTGGTCTACCATGAACTAAGCAATACATAGAAATGCTCATGCAGTATAGATCAAAGAAGAAGCACTTAAGTGCGCCAGAAGATATAAACAGAGATTACAGCATCATCCTAACATACTTGTGAAGAACCATATTACATCGATTAAAACCAACAGAATATTAAAACGCAGTCTGTCTAGTGACTTATTGCGAAAATGCAGTTTAGTTATCTAGTTAGTGACCATCGACAAGAATAGTCATCGTTCATAACTAAATTGATAATTATACAATAATAAATATAATTACATATCAAAGATATCTGTAGTCCTAACATAATTAACAAGATACAACTGAATTTAATTTGTATCGTTCTCTCTTTGATGGAAATGGATTGAATGTTCTGTATATACTTATTATTTATTAGTTTAAAAAGTCCACCGTTTTGAAATATGTTTCTCCGCCCTCAGACTCATATTAGCAATATTTAATATTAGCGTTACCATTTTGAATTGATTAATATCTCTTTTAATATAAAGCCCCTTTATGGAAAACGACATCGTAGGTATTTGCTGTGAAGGGGATTAAGACAGATTAACAGAATTGAATATGAAATTGACTGCGTAGTGTAGTAATCAAGAGAACTAACATTTCCAATAACATTTCAGAGAAATTTAATTTAATTATGGTAAACAACTTGAATATAATATACGAAACTGTTAAGGTAATCAATATTCCTCGAGCAAGTTATATATGAATATTATAGTTTACTAAGTACTTGTCATGTCTACATAACAGTCACATTTAGAAATTGCTCAAGATTAACTTTTCTATTAATACACAACGTTTTATTTAACAAAATATACATATGTATGTACATATGTATCTGTGTCAGTGGCGGCTCGTGATGAAATGAAACGGGTGTTCTGCACAGGGCCGATCCTAGGATATTGGCCGCCCGCATGCAAATTTCAAACGTATTCGAACTACTGGCGCCGGCGCCGTAGGGGCCGCAAAAAATTGCGGCGTAGACGAAAATTTTGAAAATTTTCAAGGTAAAATCCGTTTATATAAAAATATAGACTTTCACAAGAAACATTTTTGGAATTTAATACCTTTTTGAAGAACATTCATGTTTGCCGTCATATTCTTTGGTTAAGAGAAAAGGCTTGTAAGGTGAATTTTCTACTAGAAGGTCTATAACACTTAAAATATTTTCCGAAAGAGTTTCAGCGTCACATTTTGTAGGTTTCAGGTATGTCCAAAAACGTTCAATCGGTTCACCATCAAGAATATATCTTAAAACTACCACTAACTGAGTTTTTTCAGATATATCAGTTGTTTCGTCTGCCATAACTGCCAAAAATGAAGGTTTGTTAATTTCTTTAATTATTTCTTCATGACATACTTTTAATATACAGTCTAAAAGATCATTTTGTATTTCTTTAGAGGTTCCTTTAAATACTGAAGCATTTTGTAGATGCTCGCATAAAGTTACATCAAGCTCATCAGAAAAATTTATCAAACCACGAAATATCCCCGGGTTTTGAGAGGTTTCAGCTTCGTCACGTCCTCGCAGCGCCAGTTTAAAGCTCCACAAAACTTTATGCAGTTTATAATTTTTGATAAAACGTATCTCTTTTTTGTCACATTATCATTATGCTTTTACACATTTATCCAATAAGCTGAATCTAGCTGCGCTTTAATATTAGTTGTTCGTTGTTCCTAATAAAGCTAATTCCATTGTATTATGTATATCGCTTTTGGAGTTGTCGTGCTTTTTTAATTTTTTCAGTTAAGTGCACCAAATCTGTCACCCCTACCTCCGTCCATGCTTTATCACCGCCAAAAAGTAAACAAGGAAAACAAATTAACGCATTTTTTTGTTGCACCCACAAATAAAATTGTTCTTCGAATAAACGTCTGTATTAAATTGACGTTTATATGCTTTTCCGCAGCTAACACCTGCAGTCCCAATAACAATATCGGACAATGGCCTACCATTGTTTTTTAAATAAATGTTTTCATCATAAGAGTATATAAAAAATCGCTTCACATGAACTAAATTATAAACTAAATCCATTGTCACAATCACAGTAGATAAATATTAATAATTAGTACAATAAATCACTACACAAATTCACAAAACAGTATTTAAAATCTCAAATTAACACGAAATACGAAATAGATACGATTTACGTCCGCCAACTGTACGAGAAGTAGGAAGGAGTAAACATTCACTGATGTTGCCTTAGCTGGAAAAAATACAGCTCACTGACCGTGTAAATTCGCGCATTTACGAGCGCCAAGTGTGGATTGTCGCGGGAGTTAAGGGGGAGGACGGGTGCGCCGAGCCGTACTGAGAACTACCTCGTGTGGCCCAGTTCAATGTACCGCGACGCGCTCGCGTAGATACCCAGATAATTCATCTGGTCTACTACTCAATAGAGGACGGCAGGCAGAATGCGACTTTAACGCAATAATTTGGTTAGCTGTTCCAATTAACCAAATTATTTTATTAATAAATTTTAGTAATTATTATGTCGCGAAAATATACAAATATTTATACTATTATTTGTATATAATATATACACCATATATAATCTATACACCAGCCGCCTCTGATCTGTGTTAGAAGAAAACATGTTTCATACCTAATAAGGGTTTTATATTTGATTTTGTGACATATTTATTTTGCTAGATTACCTAGTGCATTAAAATAGGTTACAAGTTTCGTATGTTGAACTATTAAATATTCAACAATAGTATATGCTATTACAAAGCATGGTTTTTAATAAAAACGTATAAAATTGGTACAATTCAGAAGGCTAATCGTATTTGAATGGAAATTAATCATCTTTTATGCTATAAAAACTTTTTAATTAACAATCAAGCGTGACTGCGATACGGTTTCCAGTATGATACCAGTTACAATACATTCACCCGGAGTTTGGGATATTGCAATAGTTTGTAAGGTCCACAACTGTCCGGTTATTTACTAACAGCGCGACTGAATGTTGTGGTAACGTTCTTGTCCACTCGCCAGGCTTTGTATTATAATTCCAGCCAATTTGTCCTACGTTAGGACCCCAGTAATGGCGTCACAAAACTAATAACAATGCTTGCACGCTCCTCTCGCCTCTTATTAATAGAGTTGGGGGAGATTGGGGCGAACCCTTATAAATTACGATGGAAACTATATTGGCATACACGGAGAGATCCAGATTGATTGAATATACAGTATGTAAAGATTTTTTTGTGTATCATTCACATGTTTCGCGCTGCTTAACATTTTCAAGCCATACGGTTGGCAACAATGATATAGATTGACAGATAAGGTAACCTCTAAATCTAAGCTCGAAGAGCTGCAATGGAAAACAATATGTTGAAACAAAACAATCACATTTCATATTAATATGGTGTTTAGTAATTCTTTTGTTAGATGCTTCAGAATTTATCAACCATATTTTAAATATTATAAAGTTAGTTATACTATAAAGTTTTTTAAGGAATCAAGTAAATTTTTTTATTCTGTAACATAAAACAACAACTGCACTATATTTTGTAATACCGTAATTTACTAACAGACATTTTATTATATTTAAAGCTCAACATATCTGCCTTAATTTAATAAACAGAGAAGTATTAATGGTTACAAATTATTAAAAACATTTTGTAATTCTTTTTCTGCAATATATCTAATTTTGCTTGAAATTACATCTTTAAATAACGCTTGTATACACACCTCGTGTGTATCAGTAACTTTCTTCTAGAAAATTTGTTCTACCCAAACTTTAACATCTTTTAGAGTATCTTCCGACAAAACTACCTTTCTTCCAGATTACTTTATTATATTATCTTTGAAAACACTGTAAATACATATTTCAATATTTTACCATCAAACGTCCTCTTGTAAAAACTTTTTTTAAAACAAGTTCATTTATATTTCATTTATCACTTGTCTCTGCTATATTGCAATATTGATTAGTAAATATCTTATATCTTTGAAAACGAAGTTATTTCCGTGATAAGTTTATGTCTAAATTCCAGTTATTTTACATATTCCATCCAGTTTTTATCAATATGCAGAACAGCCATTGGTTTATATATTTCTACTATCATCATACATTTAGTAAAGGAATAGAGCCTAATAGACTCCCAGGCCATATTGAAAGGCCATATTGACAATGGCGTTCCTTTCTTACTAAAAAATACAAACAGTTATACTATCAGTAGTTTCAATAAGTTACATCCATGTTTTTAATTCACTACTGCACTATACTTCACTCTATTAGAATAATGTCATACTTTTAATTTATACTAAGACATATGTATATTTTTAGAAAAGAGCTAAACTACTACCAATCTAGACACAGACGTACAAAATATTTCAGTCTGTTAAATTAATTATAGAGACGTAATTACAAAATTTCACCTATATATTAACAAACAAAATATCTAACACGTTACCTATTACTTATTACTCACATTACTTCACAAGAACTATTCTTACCGTCAATAACATAAACAAATGCATGCCAAATCTGAGAGAATTAATTATACCTCAATATATTTACGTCAAACTATTGGTACATAAAACATAGAACAGACAAAAATACGACAATTAAGTGGAAACACACACAGGAATAAATTCTCTGAATATATTTTTTAAACTAAAATATAAGAAACATATAAGTCGGAAATCGAGAAAGGAACCACTAAGCCGCCAAGCGGCTATCAAACTAGTTCCCGAATAGCAAAGCTATTACATAGTCGCTCTAGGAAATAACTACTCCTCGGGCTAAAGCCCCGCCAGCCATTAAATTATACCCAGAAGCGATCCTCGACCCCTTTCTCGTGTTTCTGCACGATCAGATAAGGTTTCAAAAAATAAAACCCGCCACAGGTAGGATTCGACATTTGTCCCGGATCGGAACCGAACGACATACAGCTGTTTTGAACTTGTTAGTTCTCATCAGTGCCGTACACGGTACGCCGATTCAGGACAAATGCCGAATGAACTTTATGGCGTAAAGACAAAAATTTTTACGTTGTTTAAAAAAAAGTTTTTTAAACAACGTAACTCGATTTCCGACTTATATGTTACTGACAGAGATCGTATCGATAAAGATGTATACGCCATAAAGTTCATTCGGCATTTGTCCTAAATCGGCGTACCGTGTACGGAACTGATGAGAACTAACAAGTTCGAAACAGCTGTATGTCGTTCCTACCTGTGGCGGGTTTTATTTTTTGAAATTAAATATAAGGGTATAAATTTTTGTATTTAAATCTAATTGACCGAAGCGCCAAAAGACAAAAGACATGTGAAATAAAACTGATGTAAGAAAGCAAAAACCGTCTATAAAGAATTAAACAAAGTATAATTTTGTACATCACTGTTTATGTTGATCTGATTATAACAAAAAGAGTTATATTAAGTACTTAAATACTTTATCTAACTCCTTGCTTACCCTTATTGCGGACATTAAAGATTTACTTATTAATTACTTGAGTGATTTTAGTCTTCACGATAAATGCCTATTGGCATTCAAGTGCGATTAGACACCGATATATAAATAATAAGTAAAACAGTGAGATTAACATAAATCTAATTATTTTTAACGCTAATTTGGAATTCACTGCATTTATCTTTGTTAAATAGAAAGCTTAGTGTACCGCCATTGTCATTTCTCGACATTGATTGATCTAATATAAAGACTGGGACTGATAATGATTTTGGTTTCCCTTTAGGATTTTCTCAGCTGTTACCTCTTCATTGATTTTCAATGAAGTTTCTATGATACCGACAACTGCACTTGCGGATTTTTATCCCCTATTAATAAGAGATTGTAAAATTTTGCTGTTGGAACATATTTCGGTAAAGATGAAGTGAATTTTGTAATTAGCCAGCATATGTGACATTACATTGTCTCAAGTCTATACCAACTTGTTCTAATGAAAAATTTATAATACTATTGCTATGGATAACGTTTTAAATAGACAGCTAGTTCTTAGTACATATTAGCTGTATGAAGTTAGAATATATTTGAGCATATCCTGGATAAATACTGGGTGTCAGTAAATTATTTGTTACTAAAATTACAGGTTTTATACAACATTTGTATATATCTAAGTTATTGTATAGTAATAGATTGAATGATCTATATATTATCAATCAATAGTAGAAAGTATTGGCAATTTAGGTTTTAGTGTTTAGTTAAAAGGCAACATCGATATACATATATATTTTAACGGAAAGGCCCACTTTTCATTGAGCCATTTGAAAGAACTCATATTTTTATGTACGGTAAAGTAAAATAAAGGATTAGTTACATAAGATTTTTCTTTCGTAATAATTCGGCAACGCAAATGAAAATATAATCATTATTGAAACTCTAAACAAGAAAATTAATTTATACTAAATGTTCAAAATGTGCTTCATTCACAGCTTGGCAATCATCAAAATGGTGATGTTGATTATTGTACTTAAAAATGGCCCTGAAAACCACTGTTATACTGGTATAAAGGAAATTATTAAAATATCCCTTGTATTAAGGTATTTCATATAACTATTCACAACGCTGTTCACTGTTTGATATTCTCGGTTCAGTATGATTAAAAAAATATGGAGTATCTGAGATAGTCTATTTTAAACAGGTCATTCCTAAATCATTGGGTTTTCCACCTTCAGTAGGTATCATAAACATGAATTGTATAATACTTGATATGCTGGATTTTAATTGTACAGTGGCGGCTGGTCAGAGGTGGCAGAGTGGGCAGTGCCCAAACAGCTGTTTCCTAGAAGAGGAACACACAATTCCAAAGTTCGTTATTTATCGTTTATAGAAATTAATGAAGATATAATTTTGTGATAGGTAATGAATTAAATACATTATATATTACATAACAACAATAATATAATGAAAAGTTCTGATTATATATACTAATACTAACAGCGCAACCGTGGTGGAAAATTGCAGTGCAAGTAAGTGCAGCAATTCACTCTTCTAACCGTGGAAGTAATAGTTATCGTGGTCACGTGCCGGCCCGGGTGGGCAGCCACGCCTTTTGCCTTTCTGGCTTTGTACATACGAGACAGCGCAAGCGCTTGGACAAACAAAAAATTATATTTATTGCTTTAATAAATAAATAAAGTAAATAAATGTCTACCAAATTTAGTTTTAAAATTAATATTGATATTATTGACATAGGTACACTTTCAACATCCCTTGAAAGTTTAAATTATTGCACAATAATATAGAAACATGGAAATCTGGAATATAATATTAAATAAACAGTAAACACATGAATATAATTAATTAATTAATATAATTACGAATGATTTGAATTGATTTGAAGACGTAAAAACAAAATTATACACGTGTAAACTACACGAAATAATTTGAAACACGGGCACAGCTTACTCGAGTCTCGAGTAAGCTGTGACATGGGTGGGCTATACCACCCTGCTGAAGAAGCCTTCGGCAAAGCGGGGAAGGAATCGCGAATCTCTGATTAGTTCGATCTCCGTATTTTCGAGGTAGTTTTCAGAGACATTGTAGAACGTTGTTTATCTCAGCGAGGTCTGTACTCTGTAGGTTAGGATTCTCAAAATTTTAACGGTTCTTTAACAGTAATTACAATAAATTATTGCGACGGCCTGTCTGTGGAAGTTGGTACTTTACATTTGTACTTGTTTAGTATTGTATTTATTTAGTATTTATACCATGGCGAACGTGAGAGAAATTTCAACTTGAAAGCTGAAAGAATTTTAAATCTTAACATATACTTGTACAGTGACTAACATAGAGTGATGAGTCAAAGTTTTTTTTTATTATATTTTACTTCATTATTATGCACTATATAACCTACTAATAGTTAGTTGTTGCCCACCCATGACAAATCACCACGAGCCGCCACTGCAATTGTATTGAAGGTCCTATTTAAATAGTCGTGTTCTATATTTATTGAATATAGTGCTAGTAGTCATTTGTAGACATTATGAAAACAGTAATTATTGAATGTTTTCTCTTACTAAAAATACTATAATACTTGATAATGGTAATTGTATCAATTTAAAAATATTACATATAAAGAAAATTCGAAAATTATCTTTGATAATAAATTTAATTCACTAAATACTAAATCAATTTGTATTCCATCAATTTTCCATATTGAAATAATATTTTATATATGGAAGTAAATCGGTTACAAGTAATGTTGGAAATTTGGAATTATTAAGTTGCTGCAACGTTATTCTGTTTTATGAAATTGTTAATTTTCCAAGATGTTTTCATGTTTATTTGAGAAAATGTAGTTTCTAATTAGTTTCTAAATGGATAAAAGTAAAAACATTACAGTGATATAAAATATAAAACTATTTATATAAACGTGTACAAATCTATATGTGCAGTGTCTTCACAAAATATGTAACATTTGACATTTTAGAGTAAGCTTGTCCCACTCCATCCCACGATAAAATTATCTCCAGTTAAATAAATACAATTACTGCTCCGGGCTGTACATTTGGGCTCAACTGTTCTAATATATACAATATAAGTACATTCTTGGGCATATATCGGTTCTGTTCAATTTAAATTTAGCGTTTGAATTAAATTAAATTCGTTTTATTCTTTCAGGACTTTTGCTCAATTGTAAACAGCTGGTGTACATTTAATTCATTTCAGCATTTCAATAAGTTAATTTGAGTAAAACCGCTAAAACGTGTTAATTGCGGGGAATAAAAAACAATACCGTTTAATCTTTTTCGACGAGATTCCTACTTGTAAAAATAAATCAACGTGCATATAAAATTATTTAATGAAATTACTCAATTATTCAATGAATGAACGATGAAACATCAATATATTGATCTTGTATCGTAATAGTAATAATATAGATGCTTACTCTGATATCAGTAGCCTAGATGCAAAACCCGACAAGTCTAGACAAACATAATATGAGATTTTTTAAAATTTAGATTTAGAGATTTAATAAAAACTTGTAACATCTTTAATCAATTGAATGCAGTGATCAAATTTCGTAAAATGGGTTACTATTGTTTTTAAATGATAACAAATCACAGTTTAGAAATCAGAACCAGCCATATGACCCTCAATATTGGAAAATAAAATGGACATGTCGATTATTGCACCTAATTCTGTTTGAAATATTCAAAAAAAATGTGTGTAACTTTTGAAAATAAATTTTATTTCTCATTATTATCGAACAACACAAAATACATCAAACTACATTTTCAAATACGAAAATTAATTGATTCTTCTTCGCAGTTACCCTCTTCATCGACTGCTTGTCCTCCATATGAAACATTTTGGAAATCTTCTCAAAAAAGAATATAATACATTGTTAATATAAAGTGCTTTTAACTAACGGGTATCCAGAAAGGGTAGGGGGTATTTGTAGATTCAATAAAAAAGAACTAGAAGTCAGAAAAAATAAATTTTTTTGTTAATTTTTAGACAAGGTTTTGGAAAATTTAGTACTAAAGATTATGTTCTCCAAATGTTGACCCTCACGCTGCTGGCACTCCTCTAACCGTAAACGGAAAGTAGCCACCACGCGTCTACACATCTCTCTGGAAACGGGGGCCATTTCGGTATGAATGTTGTGCTTTAATTGCACTAAAGTTCGTGGTTTGTTTACATACACTTTCTCTTTAAGTTATCCCCATAAGAAATAATCAAGAGGTGTAAGATCAGAAAATGGATTCGAAAGTTCGAGAATACCGGTTCGACTGTAAAAATTCGCAATCCAGGTCGCCCGTGCTCTGTTCGAACCCCACAAGCGATCGAAGAAGTGAGAGTTTCAGTGCGTGAAAATCCTTCTCAATCAATTCGCAAACTCTCACTTAACATCGTTCTAGTTCCTAAGACTTTCCGAAACTGAAAAATTACAGAAATTCAACTTTCAGAAAAAATCTGAAAAAGACTCTTATAATACTCATTTTCAAGCTCTAGAAACGTGAGACCACTGAAAATGACAATGTGACAGCTAGTTCCAAAATCGCGCAATTAGGAACATGACCCACAGAAACCTGTAGACCAAAGATTCATCTGGCTTTAGTAGACGGAATCACCTCTATATGCTCGGTAAGCTGAACGCTATACCTTAATATGTCTTAAAGTTTCATATGCTCTAACTCATCACGAACAATTGTATTTGCTTTATAATATTATTTTTTGAAAGAGAACATTATTTATACAGTTGACATATAAATGATAAAAGTAGAAGTTTAGGATTAAAAGTTACTTCCGGTAAATTCGTCTCACGACTGTGGTGTGCATTATCTCGATGATCTTTTATGCAAAATATTGAAGTTGTATATCTGGCATCGCCTTTAAATTTATTATTATCATTACTTAGAAATTATTACTATCATTATTTTATAATACATTTCTGAATCTATGTATTGGTGAAAATAAATTTCGGTTCAAAAAAATAGCCTGTAATAGTGCTTTCCCATGGAAGCATTGCATACAGAAATGAAATGTATTACGATCATAGATCATAAAATAATACTAGAACATGGTTTTATTAGCCCGGAACTGGTTATCACCATTAAATATTTAACAGATGGTATATCCCCTGGAATTGTCCTATTAAGAAGTTAATCCTCGTACTACAGTCAACACCCCCCCGGCAATAGAGAAATGAGTAATTTTTCGGCTTTTACATTATTTCATTAACTAAGCCATCTGTTCGCTACATCTTGAATGAAATTAATGTACCTAATCTGTAAATATGATATATTATACGTCAGTATATTTTCTGATATGAATACATTAATTTTTTATTAAGGAGGTAGTGCCTCAACCTACACTAAAATTCATTTTGTGTGAGCTCCACTAAGCGTATGTAATGTGAGCACATAAAGGTTGGAAATAATTCGATAAAAACGTTACCAGTACATAAGTAGGAAGAACGTCCTCGTATAGGTCGATTTTATTTTTTGGATGCGAATTAAGTGGTATACATACTTTTTATGTCATTCGCAGTTTTTTCTCAATGACAACATCCCTATCTAATGATGTCATTTAAGAGAGCACATTTCCTATATTAGAAACCTCAATTTTTCTGGTAAGTTACGGAACAATTGTTTCGAAAAATTTATTAATTTAATTTTTAATAGCATGTATTTTCATTGTTTCGTTCCGATACTGGTTGTAGCTACTTTTTGAAGAATTCAACTTTTTGCTTTCTATTTTATTGCATTTATGTTACTTGACGTGACTTTTTTAAACTTTGTTATTTTTAAGATTTTGTATTGTTTTTACATTATTTCATTGCTTGCGTTTCTTAGAATATACAACGATTTCAGTTATTTACTGTCAAGTTTTCCAAATATAGTGTTTAAGTAAAATTTTGTAGATGGTAGACTATGGAGACTGGACCCGTACTTAACCTGAGGTTTGTGATTTATTTAATAATAAGTATCTTAAACGACCTAAACGTCTTAAACATTCAACTTTCAACATTCAATCTTTTCAACTATAATGAAAATAGAAGCAAGGAAATTTAGTACTGTAAGAGACAATATCAAATATTATCCTGCGGCTCCGGAATATACAAAGTTGGATATGTTACTAACTATGATTAGTAACAACGAGCCTCAGGAACACGATTTGAATTATTGATGACATAATAATAATCGCCAATTCCCAAACTAGGTTTTTTTCTGTGACGAAACCATTCTTTGCATAAAAGACTCGTGAATAGACAGAAATTCAGGTATTGGGTCTCTGAAAATCTTGATTGGATGATAGAAGCTCACATGCAATTTTCAGAGAAAGTCAACAGCATTGCAGGCAGGCATTGTTAGTGCCACAATTGTAGGATAATTTTCCATTAACGATGCATTAACTATTACTACATA
This sequence comes from Rosalia funebris, assembly GCA_037954035.1. Classification (NCBI taxonomy): domain Eukaryota; kingdom Metazoa; phylum Arthropoda; class Insecta; order Coleoptera; family Cerambycidae; genus Rosalia; species Rosalia funebris. The sequence goes on along the minus strand of JAZFAV010000035.1, from coordinate 14,055,498 downwards.
GCACATACATATACATAACTCCACCTGGGGTTGGTTACCGGGTGGATTGAGTATCCTGGTAACTGCCACTGCCGGTCTCAAGCTCGGATAAAGGAGGAGGGTTCCTATGTCAGGCCAGCACCCTACCTAGGGTAAAAAATACTTTTACACTTCGTACTTCGGTACTTCGAACAAAAAATCGCACTACTCATAGAATCGGAACTTTGCCTCTCACCAGGCAAAGAAGACAAGCACATTGCTTACATATAAGAAGGAAGAAGAAGAATATAGCACATAATTTCTTCACTTGTGACACTGCATACAAGTAATGAAAATTCCCAAAAATCAGAACTATTAATACAGTATCAATATGATGGTGCGCCATCCGATTATTCCTTAATTATGTTTGATGTTGTTTGTTCAGCATGTTGAGCATGAAAACTGAGCATTCTTTCTTGCTTACGAAATAACGATTTTGTCGAATTTGTTTCAGCCTTCACGTATCCACTATATGTATAGCATATTTCATCGCTATTTGCTAGATAAAAAACCTCAAAACATACTGTGGCTTGTTTTTATGGCTAGGCTCAGGTAGACTGATTTGTTTATCGACAAGATAAAAGAGTTCTTTATTTGGCAAATAGCGATAAAATTAATAGTAAAATAAAAAGATATAATTTGGTAAACAATTAAATGAAATTTCTGCTAATAACAAAACAATACTTTATGTTTTCTTAGAAAAGGAATGAAAATAAAAATTAATTTATATGCACCTTAGCAGTCACATTTGTTTACAAACTATAAAAATATATGAACTAAAAACATAAATAGATACATTTAATTAGATTGGTTATCTAATAACGCACACATTTATATAATTATTTTGGTATCTCTCTGTTCAATACTAAAATCTTGAAATAGTATACATACTACAATGTTCAAAGAAAAATGTGAAATGGTATAGTATATATGAAATAGTCATATACAGTATGTTCTTAAAATTCGGAATACATTTTTTGCAGAAACCTCTCGGATACGTCAATTGTTATGTTTTAAAAAATACATGCGGAAGTATTCCGTCAACTTTCTAATAACCTTAACTTTAAAATTTAAAATATGAAGATATTGTATCCGTGTGATATCTCATTTTAAGGAAATCATTGTGCAGACTTCAAGAAGGAAAAATCGAGATTTGGTTAATGAATAATAGAAATATTCTATAAAATGAATCGATATATTTAATTTCATTATTATAAATAACGAAACTTAACAAAACTAAATTATTTACATCAGTTGTTCACAGTGACTACCACCTGAAGTTCTGAAGTTCGAGGATGGGTGGCATTTATACGATTAATTGTGGCATGGGGTGAATATTATGAATAACCTCCCATATTTTAAGATTTGGTTCTATAATGCTTTCTCTTCGATTCATGTAAACCATATTTTTCCACCATATCACCCCATAAATAAAAATATAAATGGGTCATATTTGGAGATCTTGGAGACCATCCTACTAATCCTTGTCTGCCTATCCATTTGTTTGGAACCTTTTTGTTTAAAAAGGTCTTTCCTTCTTCGCTTTCTAATATTTGCAGCATAATGTTCTAGAGTTTAATCCAGGGCGGCATTTACAAAAGTACTAATTGTGGCATGGAGAATTTCATGAATGCTTCCTCACCCTATCGTGTAAACTATATATTTTCAGGTAACCCCACAAATAAAAATATGGATTCTATTAAGGTTATATTGAGATATGGGTTATAATTAAAGACTTTGGAGGCCAGTCTCTGCTCCTCGTTTGCTCCATTCCATGGATCAGGCCATTCTCTGCTTCCACTGGAGGCCATTATCTGCTCCCAAATGGATCTCTCAAACCATCATTAACCGGCCTAATCTTTGCACAACTTTTAGAGGCCTATTTGTTTTAATTTGTGGTACATTATACTCACAAGAATATATTCGTTTTATAATGAGGTATTTTATACATGGAGTATCTTTATATTTCAAATTTTAAAATTGGGGTTCTTAGGGTTCAGAGAGCTGAAAATAGCTCCTACAAATGTTGTTTTGAAAATAAAAATCCAGGTATCTTTCACGGATTTTCCAAAAATATTTTAGTGTATTGATGAATATTATTTGGAATTTTAGGAAAATACCGTATATTTAATAATAAAGAATAAATAATTCATGTTTCAAAATGGGGATATGAAGAAAGACATGTATTTACATGTATTTCTTCATATCCCCATTTTGGAACATGAATGATTTATTCTTTATTATTAAATAGCTAATTAAAATAGCACACTACCCCTCTGTGAAATATCTGAATATTTTAATGCATTTAAGCAAGTTAATTAGATATTTGTTATTAGTTGGGCAAAGTTACATATAATTTCAAGTTTTTACGGAGAAGGATATCTCTTTATTAAATAATGTTCAATATATAATCAAGAGAGAAAAACGATCCAAATTCTTTTGCAGGAATCAAAAGTGTTTTGATGTTTTAAGATTATTTTTGCAGCGTGACTGCAAAACTTATTTATTTAATCCTTCCTTTGCGATGTACGAAAGCCATGACCTACATTATGTCACGTTGAACGAATTCATTATTATCGCCGAATCCAATTTTAAGCGGGTGCAACAAAACATCAACAATTTATAGACGGATATAAACGAACGGTTAAAACTAAAAACCCGGATTAAGCTGCCTCTCTTCCATTCAAATTTGTTCATCGAAGCCGGGGATTAAAAATTCGCGCTGCTGCAGTTATTGATGGTAATTGCATTCCCTATTCGATATTTAGTTAATCTATACAAGGAATTATACATTTATATGGGTAAATTCTAATACTAATAGGATCCATTTAAAACATATAATTGATATGAAACACTATAATGTGATGCAAATTGCATTCAGTTTATATTATAAAGCCTCGTGTGTAGATTTGAATAATAAATTAAAGGGTTAATCGGCCCACCATCATCATACCGTTGAAATCATATTTATGGTGGATTACCCTTGGTTGGTTGAAACAATGTCCTGCTAATTATACTACCTGTATATTACAGTCCTTATGACTCCATTACGATTCCCTTTAAATATCCCGGCATTTATGGAAAGTTTAAATACATACTCATACCTACATTCGATACATAGTTTGTTATGAATTACGATGCGCATTATAAATCATAATAATTAATGAATCAAAACCAGTATCAATATAAAGTTAGATTAATATAAGATTAATTATAACACATAGAAACCTCATGATCACCCTTATCTTATTATTAAAGAAACACCTATTCAATTTCAAGATACTGTAAAATTCCTTGGGCTACTATTTGACTCAAAGTTATCATGAGGATCTCATATAGAGAAATTAGTACGCACGTGCAAAAAATCTTTCAACATCTCACAATGGTTGGCAAACATTACTTGGAGGGCCGACAGAGAAGTTCTACAAATATATAAAAGTATTATCTTATCAAAAATAGATTACGGGTGTACAATATACTCAGCAAGACCCTCATGTCTAAAATTACTAGGTAAAATACAAAATACCGCATTAAGACTTGCAAGCGAAGCATTTCGAACTAGCCAAATATCATCGCTACACTGAGACGCAGACATCCCACCCGTAGATCTAACAAGGAAAATATCCCTGATAAATTATGGTGTAAACATCATGGCACGATCTCGCCATCCAAATAAAGCTTTTGTTTTTAATAAGGAACAGCTAGAAAACTTTGTTTTTCGTCGAACTGTAGAAAACCAATAGGCGTACGTATAGAGGATGCAGCTAACAACTTAGGCATTATATTCCCATCTATGTTATCTATTACTGCTACTGAGATACCACCTTTGAAGCTATTACCACCAGTCCTCGATTTGGAATATACCTTCAAAAGAAAAACCATAAGTGACGCCAGTTACAGAGTACTATTCTACCAAACCATTCAAACATATTCAAGGTACCCTACGATATTTTGTATTCCGATGGTTCCAAAATACAACAGAGAGTATATTCTCTATCGGGACAGAAGCATATAATTGGAGCTTACCTACTCCAGTTTCTACATTTACTGCTGAAATAATTGCAATTTGGCAAGCTATGCTATACTGTCAAATGTCACATTGCAAAAACTTCCATATTTGTTCAGATTCACTAAGTGCGCTGTAAGCAATCACCAACACCTTTTCTTCAGACCCACTCGTTCAACGTATTCTGTGACTACACGATTCTATCAACAAAATGAAAAAACAAATTCTTCTTACCTGGTGTCCGGCCTATGTTGGTATGCCTGGAAATGAGCTGTAATGAGAACAGCGTAATCAAGCCGCTGAAGACCGTACAATTGAGGATATCCCTATACGCATACAAGATATGAAAATTTACATCAAAGATACAATAAGAACACAATGACAGAATTATTGGAATATGAACGAGACTAAGCTCAAGCCAATTAAAACCAAATTAGAAAAGTAGATAACGCCTGCTTTACTATCAGAAGGAGAACAAGTAGCCCTGAGTAGACTTACAATTGTCAATCAATGTACCTATTAGAAAACAGAAGGATAAGAGAGAAACAAAAAACACATAATAATGTGCAATTTGAATTTGTATGTCATGTCTGTCAATTTCATATTGTTAGTATAGTAATTAGAAGTATTACTATACTAATTAGAAGTATGTCCACTTCCTGTTTAACAAGAAATATAAGATCACCCTCACCAGTAAGATCTACTGGATCGACCGAGAGGGTCGATATGGATTACGGCTCAATGGAGACATCTGGTACACGGATGGAGCCAAGAGTGAGAACAGAGCGGGTGCGGGGGTGTATAGGCGACGCGATGGGATAGGTAAAACCTTTCCCCTAGGTAAATACACTACCGCACTCCAGGCCGAGCTAGTTGCAATTACATACGGTGTTCTGGGGGCTGATCAAAATCGGACCCAGGAGAGGGTATGTATCTGCTCGGATAGCAGGGCGGCGTTGATAACCCTGAATTCAGCAACGACAAAGTCGAAGCTGGTCTATAATTGCTATGAAGCATTGAACCACTTGGCAGGAAAGGGACCGGTGAAACTCTTATGGATACCTGGGCATAATGGCATTAAGGGAAATCTAATTGCAGATGACCTTGCCAAACTAGAAACCAGGGAAAACCTTTATGGACCAGAACCTGCAGTGGGAATAAGTCGGAATCTGATCAAAGACCGCATCAATGACTGGACAAGAGACCAGCATAGAGAAATATGGAGAGGAGTAACGGGTTGTCGAATAACCAAACTCTTCATCGAATACTCAGAGACTGAGAAATGGGCCCAAGAATTCATTAAATTGAACAGGTAAAAAGCCAGAACACTGGTAGGAATCATAACGTGCCACCATAGTAGCCTGAACGCATATAAGCACAAGCTGAGGCTGACTGACAGCCCGGCCTGCAGATACTGCAGAGAAGACGAGGAAACCTCGATTCATCATCTTCCTCGATTTACACCTGCCCCGCACTGGAGGAGAGGAGGTGCCTTATATTAGGGACCCCTGTTATTCTAGAAGAGGCGAGGCTTAAGGCGAGGGACGTGCTCAAATTGCTCCTTTTATGGGATAGCATTTTTGGATAATGACCCGGATAAGAGGGGATCGCCAAGGGACTACTCACCCATGCGATCAGTGGCTGATGAGGCCCAAACCCACAAAACATAATAATAATAATTAGAAGTATTCTTTTGCCATGTTGGAAATCAGATACGTCACGCCATTATTGTTTGTACCAAGTATAAATCTAGTAACCTTTACACCACTAACACAGTCAATGATAAAAAATATACTTACATACTTATTTGTATAAGCCAAACCTTTTTATTAAAATAGAGTTTCTTAAATAAACTTGTTACATTGGTATTATTTTTCTTATTCTTATTAAAAATATCCCTATCAGCAAATCCATCTTTAATTAAAGTCATTAATATGTTTCACTAATGTTAGTAGCTAGGGCATGTAAATTATTTAAAACGCCCTCAAGAAAATCATAAACAATGAGTGTTATAGGTAGGTAATCTAATTTCATATTTTATAATTAAAAAATAAGTGCAAAGAATAAAAGAAAGTAATACATTTAAGATATTTTTATTTACAGTCGATATACGAAATTTTTGCATTTAACCTTGGCAAATTGGGTAATTTATTCCCCCAATTAAAATAACGTTGACTAGTTCACTCGCTACTCATTATATGGATGATATCCTCCTCTTCATCGCTTTATTAGAACTGGAGTCCTAATAAGGTGATGTTTGCTTTATATTCGACACGATGTAAGAAATTGTTTATAGGAATTATTTCCAAATAAGTAGGTCCAGACAAAAGGAGACTCGTTTACAGACAATTAACGATTGGCGTTATAAATACTTACTTGAACAATAGCAGTATTACAAAAAGATGATCGATATGTTATGAATGACAACTGAAGGAGTAAGGTACTGCATACATATTACAATTTTGTTCCTTTTCTTTGGAATTTTATAGTTTTTTCTTTTACAGCAGTTTCAGACCAGCAATTTTGTTACCACCTGTAATAGTTTAAATTAATAGATTCAATTAATCAGTGTTATACATACAGGTCTAAATTCGTCGTAATATTCAAGATGTGAAGATTAATTTGCCATTGTCATGATTGAAAACTTGTATTTGAAATAAGGTAATATTTAGATATCAAAAATTCCTTGTCCGTTTATTGTGTCATTTTCACAATAATTATAATAAATTAAGACTATTTAAAACAGTAAATACAGGCATATAAAATAAGTTTCATAATTTTAAAATGAATACTACCTAAGTCTTAAAGACTTAGGTACTTAGATACTACCTAAGTCTTAACTTAAGATACTTCCTAAGTCTAACTTAGATACTACCTGAAGACTTAGATACTACCGAAGTCTTAAAGACTTAGGTAGTATTCAGTAAATTCAGTGAACATTTTTTAAAAAAAGACAGTTCTTTTTTGTTAAGAAAGAGAGTGTGCAAATGGAAAAATACTGTGTTGACGTCAAACACAAAATCTGACAATAATAAAATTCGGATATCTCTCAATTCGTTCTCAGGTGTTTAAAAAAATAATTTAATAACAAAACTATGACTACTATGTGAAACCTTATACCGTATATCACGAAATCGATTACTAAATGTTGTGTAAATTCAACCGCATATTTTCCAAGGAAGGATCAAGGCTGTCTTACAAAAACACAATTTTCTACGTTTATTTAATTTGGCGTAGGTGTTACTGCATGATATGCACGCGAAAAGATTGACGTTCCTAATTGAAACTCGGGAATCTGTTATTCAGTTCGTTTTCTAGATCCGGCAGGAATATTATTCCAAGTCAGTAATTCGATAAAGCAGGGAGAAAGGCAAGAATAAACAAAGGGATAATAATACATAGAGGCTGAGACGCTTAGATAAAGTTGTCTGGAAAAAAACTTCAAATCAATCTACGCAATATATATCTACCCAATCTCAAAAATGTCTGTGGGGGCCCTCTCGCAGGGGCGCTTAATATGGTTATTTGGGATATGCACAATGCACATGCCGTTTCACTCTGCGGAGAACCGCAATAATTTATGGCGCTTGAGAGTTTTGACGGGGTAATATACCCGCTTAGCACGTTTATCAAACGTTTCGTGCGTTTATGCAATTTCAGGAAACGAAATATGTTGCATTTTAAAATGATTCATTGCCTGCACTTACTTAATACAAAGACGTTCCATAATTGTTTACAACTGGTAAATTATAATACCAACAAGTCTTATTTTCTTTTATGTATACGTGACCTATCATTGCTTTATGTACTGCTCGTCAAGAATAGGAAAAAGTGGAAAAAAATCGAACTCTGTGTTCACATTCAATATATGTATATATATATATATATATATATATATATATATATATATATATATATATATATATATATATATATATATATATATATATATATATATGTCGTAGCCTCATGGTGAAATACGTCAATTCATGAAAAGCCTAGGCAGTACATGAACTGCCGGCATATTATGTAAATTATTAATGTTACACAATCTGCCTAGGCATTTCATGAAACGCCGTGCTCGTCTCGGCACATGATGTTTCAAGTCATACTGCACGATCTACCGTAAATGATATCGACTGTTCGTGAAGTGACCACGATGGCCGGCAGATTGTGTTCTATTACTTGTGCTTATTTGTTTTGTTTTGTTTAATGGAAACTATGGAAAGTAAGAGTGAAAAAGAACTGTTGGGTGAGCATTACAAAGAATATTACATAGTAAAGCCGAACAAACGACCGAGTACCATTAGTCAATTAAAGGAGGTGCGCATTTTTCCACATAGAGTGATAGGTAGAAGCCCGTTTAAAGCAGTTTTTGGGATTGACTCGAAGCAAGGTCTGGAATCAACAAATCTCCCTAAAAGTATTATTTCAACTATAACTACCGCGGAGGAGGTAGACAAATTGCAGAATGAAATAGATGTAACTCAACAATATGAAAATGATCAGCACGAAGAGCAGCAAGATGAAACGAATGAAAATGAATTAGGTGTTCAAGGACACACACTAGTCCACGAAGTGACAGAAGAATCACCAGAAGTCGATACTACTCAACGGTACGAAACAGAGCAGGGGGGTTGCCAGAAGAGAATATGGTAATCCAACTGTCAAATGAAAATGACTCGATTGATTATGATAACAATCTTGTCGATACAGATGATGTACAAATTGAAATTGAGGCTATTGAGTTAGGCAATTGTGCAGAAAATAATACAGATAACTGTATTGTTTGTGAAAACAATATAACAGATGACGTGAGTAGGTGCGATATTTGTAAAATGCCGGTACATTTAAATTGTACTAACGGGAAAAACATGTGCGATTTTTGTAGCTCTGAAGAAACAATAAAAACTCAGCAGGAAGAAAGCTTTGCGGGGCAAAAACGCCAAGCAGAACAGATGATTGCGACTACAAAAAAATGTTACCAAACATAAATATCGGGGACTGTGTCTTAGTTAATGTTGATAAAGTTGATCGCAGTCCAGGAGATCCACCTAATCTTATTTCAGTAGTTACGGATATTAAAAACGGCGTATACCAGGTTGCTACTGTTGGCGGAATTATCAAGTCGTTGTTCAATAGACCTGACCTTTAAAAAGCAACATCAAACTTTGTTAACCTTAATCAGGTAAATAAATTTAAATTTATGTCAATTAGAGAAGCGATTTCCTTCGAATCTTTGTTTAACGGGCAAGGGTATGTAAAATGTTCATGCCGACCCTCTAAGGTGCAATGTAAGACCAATAGATGCAAATGTCTTAAAGCAAAACTGCAATGCAATTCCAGATGTCACAAAAGTGGCCCGTGCGCCAATAAGTGAAAAAAAATTCTGTATATATAGGTAGCTAGTTTATTTTTTATTGTTCTGTTTTGTTGTTTATTGCAAGTTTGAAGATTATTTTTATTTTTTTAAAGAGAATTTAATTTTTTAGTTGTAAAATATATGTATTTTACCTCTATTATTATTTTTTATTGTTCTGTTTTGTTGTTTATTGCAAGTTTGAAGATTATTTTTATTTTTTTAAAGAGAATTTTATTTTTTAGTTGGATTACATGGAAAATATGTGGATTTTACCTGAATTATTATTTTATTTCATCCATATAGATAGACGATAAATCAGAGAACACAATCTGCCGGCCATCGTGGTTACTTCACGAACAGTCGATATCTAATTTACGGCAGATCGTGTAGTACGACTTAAAACATCATGTGCCGAGATGTGCACGGCATTTCATGAAATGCCTAGACAGATTGTGTAACATTAAGAATTTACATAATATGCCGGCAGTTCATGTACTGCCTAGGCTTTTCATGAATTGACGTATTTCACCATGAGACTACGACATATATATACATATATATATATATATATATATATATATATATATATATATATATATATATATATATATATATATATATATATATATATATATATATTCATTGATATTCACTCTGCAAAGGTCACAATTCGATTGAGCAAAGATTAGGCTATTTACTATGCACCTCGTTGGCGGTCCGATAAAACATCGATTTTGTGCGTGAAAGTGTACGAGAAAACCAAAAGCAGTCAGCTTTTCGTCGTTCAGAAGAACTTGGCCTTTCTGCGACTTCAACTTGGTGAATTCTGCATCGGGACTTGGGTCTGCACCTGTACAAAATCCAACTAACCTAGGAACTTAACGTGACAAAGCTGCGTGTTCGCTGACTGGGCTTTGGAATAGTTAATTTTAGTTAAAGAATAGTTTCGCTAAAAAGGCCAATTTTTGTATGAATGGATACGTGAACAAGCACTGAAGACGTGAGCTGGCCACAGAAATTGTGCGATTTAAAGACTTTAGACTTCTTCCTTTGGGGCTATCTTAAATCGCAGATTTATGAAAATAGACCGCAAACAATTGATGCCCTCGAAGTCAACATTACGAACGTCGTCAAGCAAATTCAGCCAAATTTATGCGACAAAGACATCGAATATTGGACCTCCCGAATACGTGCCACCAAGCAAAGCCGCGGCGAACGTTTGCACGACGTTATATGCCATACTTAATGCCATAAGATATCCTTTCAAATAAAAAATTGAGTGGATATCGCACACACAACTTATTTACGTTTAAAAATCGAGCGTCCTTATTGAAAGACCCTATATAAAGAGCGTTAGAGTTATCTGGTAGCCCATCATACAACGAAATGCAACATTCTAGCGTTTACAGCGTAAACGTTATGGGGATATTGAGATATAAATAGGCATAAAAATAAAAAGCAGTTTCGGTTTGAAGTTTTAACGATCGTTAATTAAATTTGCGCCTTAAATATAAATATAGTTCTTGATTTTTGTACACTATACTTTTAAATACCAACTCCCGCAGTTTTAGTTATTCGATGCAGTTCTAATTGCACACTTCTGCATTACATCAAAGAAAACGACAAATATGTACATGTACAGAAAGTCCTTTGAAACGAAAGTCGAGAATTCAGCGGCTGAAAATCTATAGGTTGAAGCACTGAAAGCTTGTGGCGGGCGAGCCCACCATTAGTATAGAAGCTTGTTTAATCCTTATTAGACGTTCCAGTTGTGTAAGTTTTATATTTCAGAGAAAATCTCTTATAGAAATATTTCATATTTATTTCAGTATATATATATATATATATATATATATATATATATATATATATATATATATATATATATATATATATATATATATATATATATATGTATTATGTATTAGTTGGGTTCAATTTTAAACAAGTTAAGTTGAAAATTGTTATGACAATAATTAGGAAATATTTTGTCTATATTTAACGAGTGTTCATGCTGTATGGTATAAACAAGTGATATTTTGGTTATTAGATGGTTTACTATTGGTATATTTAAAGGGGTACCTACTAATTATTTTATTATTTACTGAAAAAGCTCCACATATTCTCAAGATATGCAATATACACGTGAGGATACATTTTTTAAGTATAATCATGAAATACGTCTATTTTTAAATCTAAAATGATATCAGAGTAGAACTATATACCTTCTCTTTCGACATACGTGCTGTAGCAGTAAGAATTTCAAATCTTCTATTTAATAGTATGATAAGATTTTGAGTTTTCTGTGTTATGTATCAAGAAATGTAAAATGTTTTTTATTGTATGAAGTATATTCTGAAGCCAACGAACTTTAAATTGTTCTTGTCTATTTATAATACATATGTCAATTCACGACGATTTCTATGACAAAAGAAATTATATTAAAAAAACTACATTTTGTGGTATTTAAAAAGAAACTTTTCTTCGAACATACTTTATCGGCATGAACTCATGTCTATTGTTTATTATCAAACTGGTATATGTACTGTGAAAATCATTTTTACACTGAGTATTTTAGAAACTTAAAGGGTTTAAGTTTTAATAACTGTATGACGTGACGGTAAAACTAAGACATTAGAAAGGAAATTCGCTAGGACACTAGGTGATATCTGGAATATTCAATAATAGGCATTCTAACAGTCGCATTTTTAGCCCATCGTCGGAAATATCACAAATCCTTCCAAAATCTGTTAGGAAATCCTTTTTAAACGATCAATATAAATTGGATACATTGAAGAGGATCCAGAAGGTATGAGAAACCAATAAGATATGTTGCCGCAGATATATCAGTAAAACGCCCATATTGCATTTTATGAAAATGAAATTAAAATACTACTAAATGAAATTAAAATTATTTTATTTTAGAATATTAACAATAAAATACTGATTGTCTAATGAAACTGTGCAAAATTATGGTAAACAGTCAGATCTCAATATGATACGTTATTTATGAAAATGATTATACTTTTGAAAGTGAACGCTTAAGTTGAAATTATAAATAATAAATAATTAAATTGTCAGCATACATTTCTTCGAAGGCGCAGTAATTGAAAAACGTTACTTTGATTTCTTCCACAATTACTTAAAAGAAAATGGGGGACCAATTTTCTACAAACACTAAAAGATTATAAAAGATTACAGATTATTAAAGATTACGCCAATCAAGTTGATAAAAACTAAATTTTAATCATCTTCCGATGGTGTCACCTTTGTTGGCGAAACGTGCGTCGAGAAACGTGTGTTCGTGGAAAACTGGTCTCCTGTTTTTGTAGCTGCATCGAAGATTCCAGTCCCTCACCAGGGCCATTCTTAAGTTAAGAAGACTTTTTCTTTATGGTGGTTCGGTATAAATTCAAAACTAGTATTGCCATGATATAAGAGTTTGATCCTTTGTATTGTATCGATGATACATTGTAATTACGAAACCCCTAAGTTATAATTAGAATAATATTGGGAGTTACTTAAGTACTAATTGGGTATGGTATAATATACATGGTGTCCTGAAATGTTTTCCTCTTTTGTTTGTTGAACATTGCGCAAAGCGGTAGTGGTAAATGTGCGCGCGTATGCAGACATTGGAAATTCAGTTGAAATGGATTGTTTCACCGATGAGTAAGGTGCCATGTGTGTCAGAAGCTTTTACGAAAACCATCGTTCCCTTATAATAGTTCGTCGTCCATATCGAGCGCACTACCTCCTTCATGACATTAATCAAGCTTATTCAGAAGAATTAATCAAATTGTGGGTTTCTAACATTGAAAAAGTTACACTACCATTAATAAAAGACCAACGGGTCGAGTGAGAAGAGCAAGAAGTGTCGAAAACGTTGAACAAAGTAGTGGCATGTACCCTTCACCTTTCTGTACGAAGATATGCAGTCGTCTTGAATCTTTCGAAAATCACTGTCCTCGACATCCTCGCAAAGAATTTGAACTTATGGAAGCCGTTAGATGGATGTTCTCTGAAAAAGTGACCTGTAAGCGGGGGGACATTAATTGGTCGCCCAGAAATCCCGATCGAACGCCGATGGATTTCTTCTTATGAGGTTATTTGAAATATAAGGTGTATAATGATGCTCCTAGGATGTTACTTCCGTTAAAAGTGAGAATATGCGAGGAAATTCAGAGAATTGAACCAGTATTATGTCGGCGTGTTATTGCAAATTTTTGGTCTCGCCTTGAGGAGGTACAGCGGCGTGAGGCAAGGCTCCTTAACGATTTTATTTTTCATATATAACTCTCATATATAACTTTTAAGATAGTGAATGCAAATATCTTTTTTAATAATCGAGATTTATTCACCCAAAAAGAGAAAAACATTCCAGGGCACCTGCTATTATGTCTAATATATTGTGCATACACAATATTATGAATTCTCTTTTAAATATTTTATTGTAATAACAATATTTTGTGACTTCTGATAGTGATAAGTTTGTTATATCGATGTAAAACTATCTGCTGAACTTTTAATTGTGATGTGGGTTTTCGGATAAAGAAATATATATTCTTTTAAATAAATAACTTGAAATATATTAAAATGTTGATCGAAGTGTGGAAAAATCTCTTTTGTAGAATATATGTACGTAAATAACATACTTTCTGGCAAGTAATTGTATGTGTGATTAAAAATGTCTTTCCCTCGTTGTTGATGGCCCAAAAGTTTTTAGTTGTTTTGTTTCGATAGATTACTTATGTAGATATTAACATATAGTAATTTACATACATGTTTATAGTTAATGCAAATAAAATAATTAGTATCCCTGAAGGAAATCATATTTAATTTGTATATAAACTGTATATATTTTCTTTAAAAAACTACTTACTTTCTAAAACGGGTGCAGAAAAGAAAAATGAATGAACATGTCGTGAATGACTTAACACCTTTTGGCGAGACTTTTTGACAGGAGATTATAAATACCTATCATTTTAATTGAGTGGGCACCGACATTCATATGGGCTCATTTAATATACTAGACCAACCCACATAACATCAAATTTTTAAAGAAGACTAGTTTGAAGCCTACATAACGCGGATATACAAATTTTGATTAATGAATAAATTTACGTATACAATGCGGTTCAAATAGCTTTTGTGTGGCTTAAGATAGATGAGTAAAATTTGAACAGTAGACAGTGACATTATTTAAAGGAAACGAAAAGTATTCCACAGGTCCACATGATATAAGAGAGAAAGGTTTAATAAAATGTTTGGTAATATAGTCTAATAAGTTATAGAACCACAGAGACTGCCTATATGTAAAATTATATAACTATGTAATCTTATAATACCGTATGATTAGGAATGTGCTATGTAATGTAATGTAATAAATAATAATGTATAAATAATATTACTTCTGTTATTGTTTGTTTGCAGATAACCCAAAATAACCAACTTAGTCACCTAGACCTCAATCAAAATTTAAAATTATATAGTACTATGAATGTCACCAAATAAGAATTTGGTAGCATTCATAGTACTATAGTACTATGAATTCATAGAACTAATAGAGAGATATAGAACTTTCTAATTCATTATAGTACATTTTAGATAGCACTATTGACTTTAGGCAACCGACTAAGTTGAAACTGTAGTCAAAATAGCAAAATATAAATATAAATCTAGATTTTGTTAGTTAAGTACTATTTTTTTGTTCCCTATAAGTTACCATCAGTAAAAGATCATTAAACTAAATACCGAGTCTTAGTGCATGTTGTACAATAATTTAATTTGAATCAAGAATGTACAGAGGTATAAGATCAAATGTTGTATCTTAATATATATGTCTATTGTGCAAGAAGAAAGGAAAATAGTGAAACTAGTCGAAGAATTATAAGAAGCTTAATTGCATGTAGACTTGGTGTATGATATTCCCAAGAAATATTCCTGGAGTTTTCGGAGAAAAACAGTTTTATTTTCATCTTTACATGTTTTATTTCACATTTATAAAAACTGCCATTCTTTAGATGACTATTTGAAATATTTGAAAACGTAACAATTATTACTTTTTCCACTCGTAAATACTTCGATATATAGGCTTCAGTTACCTATTAAATTATTTGTTCTTTGTTAGAATATCTAATACATAGAATATTTAACAATTAGTAGCGACACTGACGTAGATTTCCACAAAACACCAAAGCACATTAACAACAAAGTTGGCATCATCTCCAGATGATGTCAACTTTGTTGGCGAAACGAGCGTTGGGTGTAGTGTATAGTGTTCTGATGTCCTGTGGAAAACTACGTTAGTACTTTAGTATACACTAAAGGTTCCTACCCTACCCACTCCAGAATTAGTAGCGACAACATTGTAGCACTATCTAACTTACTATTGCAAGTAATAAGTTTTGCCTGTAGTTCAGTTCCTTACGAAGAACACAGAAGAAACTACTTTGTAGTCTTTTAGTACAATATGGCCGGTTGTAATACATCGGTTTTGAGAAATTTTAGGGTTCAACCTCTAGATTGATCTGGTCGAGTACCAATTGATGTTTTTTTTTATTTTGGGTAACTATTTGATTAACTTATGTTGCTTAAATATTCGATATTCTGTCCATAATTTAGAAGTTCATGAATCAAAAACCTGCTGTAAATGTTTACTCCTAAATATGGAGCAGAGCTTTGCATAAGCGTATATATGAAGACATTAATAGAAAAGTTAGAAAAGTTTTGTGGTGGCAATAAATTCAAATTTAGTTCCGCAACTGGCTTCCGTTTTACATTTTATTTTAGAAACGGCAGTAAAATATATTCAAATTTAATAAGAAAATAAATAAAATCCAAATGCCACGTAATTCCGGTGTGTTTTTCGATATTAAGTATGTTTTATTCGACAGAATAGATTAGAATAACAATGGCTAAAAATGTCATATTTATGCAGATGCTGTGCCGGAGAACTAAACTCGTAACATGTGCACGTCGTTTTTCCATCTATCATCGCTATCTTCTCGCTAGTGTCCTCTTTCTTTCTCTTCCTATCCTATAATGGAATATTCGTTTTTTTCCAGGCGTACTTCCA
Source organism: Rosalia funebris (assembly GCA_037954035.1). NCBI lineage: Eukaryota > Metazoa > Arthropoda > Insecta > Coleoptera > Cerambycidae > Rosalia > Rosalia funebris. The sequence goes on along the minus strand of JAZFAV010000035.1, from coordinate 14,039,034 downwards.
GCCTTCCGAGCAATTCAAGTCCTGGGTTTTTATTATTTCCTTTTTATCTCAGTTAGAGTCAACGCACAACTTTTTTATACATGTTCTTTGGAGACATTATAGACGGGGGTCTGACGATTTGGTTAAAAAATTGCTCGATTTATAATCACGCAATATATGACGCTATTTAGTTGAAAGTTTGTAAAGTGGAGTCCTTTTAAGAAAATACAATTTGCCCGATGGAATTTGCGTCGTAAGAAGGGTTATGGTATGTAGGAGCATTTTCATTTCTGCACGTGACAACAAAATATTAAGGAACTTAAGTTCAAACAGAAAATACGATTTCAGGTGAATGAAAAGTATATCACAATTTATATTTATATGTTAATAATATCAAGTGAATAACCAAACATTATGTAGCGATGTATATTTTCCTTGAACTGAATTAATAGAACGACAAATTATACAACGTATCCTATATAGTTTAAACGAAAACACAGAATGACCATTGAAATAACTGTTTTACAGAAAAATCTCCTTTAATGACCTGAAAATGTAGATGACAATTGAATTTCATTTGCTTATCTTAAAGACTAGGACTACATAAAGAAAATAATGCACAAAAATAAATAGAAATTTATCTTTTGCCTCAAAAAAGTGTGGTGTTTATTATAAAAAATAACAATATGATAGTTTTGTATGACATGTGATCAAGAGCATCTCAAATAATTCACCCATTACTAGTTTATTCTTTCGAGGAAAGAAAATTATGTCTGATGAAACATTTCCACGAAAAATGTAAGCAGTAAATTGTCAATGAGTGACAGAATCTGGAGTGTTTGGGAGTTCTATCGGTAGAAGCTTTAAATCTGCCAGTTCCCATATATTTTATGTGAGCAAAATGAGGATAACTTGGTTCATAGTTTTACGAGGTCATGACCATATTCGATATTTCGATGCCATATTTGCTGATGATACTGCAGTACTAGCCGTAGGAAACACCATAGGGGGAACAACAGCTAATCTCCAAAGCGCAATGAATGAGGATGGCGTATGAAGGCAAATGAAACTAAATCTGTTGCAAACATAAAAATAAATTATCATTCCATAGAATCGAACAATAACATAATTCCAAGTAAAGAAACAGCCAAATACATGGGTGTAAATCTGAATACCAAGACTAAATGGAAAGGACACGTGACCAAAAAGGCAGAGGAATGAAAAATCTCAAGTATAAAAATATGTATTGGGTGTTAGGAAGAGACTTCCAACTGTTTATTAAATAGAAAAAATTGGTCTACCAGAAAGTCCTGAAACCAGCGTGGGAATACAATTTTCAGCTGTTGTGATATATGAAACTAAAGAAAGCAACTATAATTATCTCGAAGTATTTAAAAATAGATTACTAAGAAATATTGCCAATGCTTGTTGGTAACTTCGAAGTGAAGATCTATACCAGGAACTGCAACTGAGGATGGTCAAAGAAGAAATTAAGAAGATTGCCAGGAATCAAGTGGAGTGGCTCTATAACCATACCATTGTTGGAGTATTTTAACTCGATAATCAACATCTGGTGTAACGGCTCAAGAGAACGAAAGGTTTTGAGCTATTGTGATAATGCAGTGACTACTGAAAATCTTAGCAGAGTACAGTGTAATTTCATCAGTGTAATAAGCAAGACCTATTAGAAAACAAGTTTATTATTAGGTATTTACTTTATAATTAAAAAAATAATGATTATTTATAAAAGAAAGAACTAATATGATATAAAAATTGTGGTTTATATGTTACATTAAAATTCAATCTGATGTGATAAGAATACCACAATAAAAGAAATTAAACTGTTGATTTAATAGTCGGTAATCTATTTAACAGAAACAGTATCTTGTAGTAGTTTTTTGTAAAAAGATAGTCATTCATCGAAGTTGACATCATTGGGAACAGTGGCGTAACTACTCGTGTTCTACATGACCTACGAAATACAGAATCGACGAATCAATGGGATTCACATGTTGCCATGAAACTTTAAAAAAGACGCATTTAGTTCTTTATTAGTCACCTTGTATACTAGGTTTTCATAAATATATTCATATCTTGTGCAGATCTACTGTACCTCTAGATTTAGGGGGACGGTAGATATTAATATTTTTGTATTACGCTCCAATATTTATATAAATACTATTATAAGAAAGTAAGTTATTCTGGACAGACTGCAGGTCTGGATTGCTTGGATTAGAAGATAACACAGGCCTACAAATTTTGACATTTTGAAAATTGATTTGGGTTTGATTATAAGTGAGTTACTTAAGCTGATTTCATGTATATCTTCAGTTTTTGCCCCTCACGTAAGATTTTTGATCAACTGAATAATCAGGATAAATTTGAACTAAAGGAAAAATTATATTTTAATAAACATTATATTTAATAAACATTAGAAAACATAGTAAAAATCAACAACACAAATAGTTTTGAGTCTCTAGTTTCTTTTTTCTTTGAAAATCTCTGTCCTTTTTAACAAAAAACTTCGTTTTGTAGTTTTTCTTGTGTAATCATTTGTTGGATATTCTCTTTTCAGCATCCAGCGGTAATATGCCATAATCGCCACATTCCATCGATCCTGGTACCTCTCTTCCATCTTCCTTATGTCTTGGTGGAACCTTTCACCTTGCTCCTCACTAACAGCTCCAAAGTATTCTGGAAAGTAGTCCAGATGAGCATGCAGAAGATTAATGTTTATGTTCATATTACAACCAAGTTGCTCAAACTTATTCAGTATTTTGTTGACAATTTCCTCATACTGCGGATGTTTATAAATTCCTGAAAAATTTTCTATTATATATTTAAAGTATATCCGAGATTCATTTTTAATTTCTGCCATTGTTTCTTCAAATTATTGGCCTTGCTTTAATTTTCTTATTTGTGGTCCTACAAAAATGTCCTTTAATTTTGATTCAGATAGAGTTGGAAATTTTCCACACGAGTACTGAAAACAGTTCCCATTTTTGTTTATATGGCTTTTACATATTGCTTCATTAATCCTAATTTAATATGAAGCGGTGGAAAAAGAATTTTTTGCGGATCAACCAAATTTGCATAAATAACGTTTCTTGAACCAGGTGATAGGTTTACCTATAACAAAATATATTTGGTGTATTTTTACAGCTTCTAGGCATTTTTAAAATAAAATAAGAGAACACACCACGCGATGTCACGAGTAAACGCACACTCATTAAAAACGTACTACAACGACTATATCAATACTCGAATATTATAAAATTGGAATATCCCCACTGGCAAACTCTGTTTTGGTAAATCCCCCACACTTGTGTGGACGTTTGAAACTGATTAAACACAGGAGCGCCGCAAAGATTGAGGCAAAATTTAATTTTATAGAATCTCGGTTCTGAAGACTACAAATTATTGTACAATGTACATTTACAAATACTGGTGCGTGATGGAAATAAAAAAACAGTGTTTCTGTAGTTCATGGTATGTAACTAAGCCAAAAAGTCAAAAAAAGGCGAATCACAAAATCTTTGTTGGCCTGCGTAATTAATGTTTAAATAGATTCTGACATTTAGTGATTCCCTCTTATTCCTTTATGAAACTTAGCGTTACAAAAAACCATTTAAATAATACATTCCATAAAGAATACGAAAGCACTAATTACTTTAGCTGATCCACAAAAAAGTATATATGCAATATTGACGTAACATGTTAAAATTTAATAGATTCAAAAGGAATTTGGTGTTCTGTTAAACTTCCTCGGTAATGGGTTAGAAGAGTTTAAATAATTGAAGCCAAAATGGATGCATTTTAATTCATTATTCGATTTAATTATTCAATAAGTTAAAAGAATTCTTTTAAAATGCTAAAATAGTGAATAATATAAATACAATTTTAATGTACAGATAAAAATATTATACTTAGTCTTCAAAAGTCGCACAGAAGAGTTATTTCTGTAAGTTACTATAATTAGGAAGATATCGGAAAGCTTTCATAGACTGATAGAAAAAACATAGTTTTTTCAATCACTATCAATATAGTGGTCAATTCGTAACAAAAATATAATACAATATTATCAATGGTAATTTTTTCAGACCACGTAACTACGGTCAAATAAAATAATTATGTTTTAACTCCAGATGAATTTTTATTATTTACTCTAAGTTAGACGAATCACTTTCTATAGATGGCTTGTCACCAGGTTGTTTGAATATATTTATATGGTGTTCATATTCTCACTCATTCTTATTTCTTATTATATTAGAATCTATTTGTTATTCTAAAGTGTTTGGTGTCAAATATATCTCTTGTTTCAAATTCGTTAAATACGTAACACTAATTTTTAATGTGCTTTTTCTTTAAGTGGGTCAGTTTATGCTATTGACTACTAAGGGAAGTATATAATCTTGAATCATGTGAAAATCGAAGGAAAGCTTCATTTTATAATATTATAAATTTGCATAATTTGGTACCCCGCAATCTTGAAGATTTCTTCTCGAAACAACTTTTTTCGGCCTTGTAGCAACGAATACTCGAAAACTTATAAGTCGACTTTCATTTTTTTTCTAGAATATTTATAATCGAAGTGGAGTCTGTACATAGCCGATATAAAATTCTTAATAATTACTATATTTACAAACTGATTGAATAAAGAAAAGAGGCTTAAAAATAAAAAAAAATAATGATCCGTTGTCATTTTGTAAATAATCCAAAAGAAAACGAAAACGGCTACGCATAACGATAGCTACAGTCGTATAGATATTGATAAAATTTTGTTTTTTACTTTCAGATAAACCTTCACCGAGATATAAATGCCACAATGGAGGGTAATTTTTTTTAGTTGTTGTCAAGGCCCTTACCTTTCTTAATTATTAAAATTGTTTAATAAAAATTTATATAAAATAAGTTTAATATACACTCAATAAAGTAACAATAATCTGATCACATTATTATTTTATTATACTATTATATTTTCGGGTTACTTTTCGGCTGTCACAGTGGCCCTCCCTCTTAAAGTAAAATAAAGGATATTTTCTCACAAAAGTTCTTATGTAACCAGAATTTATGTGAGCATAAAGTAATTTACAAAATCTACAGTAAATAGAAAGCGCTATAATAATAAAGTCATTGAAATAAAACTAAATCTTTTGTTCACATTTAATTGGCAGTATTAGCATATGACCTATTAATTTCCTTAATTTTATTAAAAACTAATAATTATTTTTAATAAATTTTTTTGTTTTAAATTTCAATGATCATTATATTTTCATTTGCTTTATCGAATTATATATATATATATATATATATATATATATATATATATATATATATATATATATATATATATATATATATATATATATATATATATATATATATATATATATATATATATATATATATATATATATATATATATATTAGTATTGGTCAAAAATGGTGCAATAAATAAAATATGTTACATTGAAACAAATCGATAACGGATGACTTTTAAAAATACTGCTCGAAAAATATTAAAGATTGTTCTCAATGTAGCATCTCAAATACATCTTTTGATGTGCAAATTTAAAAAAAAAAAACAATTACACAAATTTTATCGCATTATACAGGGTAACATAAAAGAAGGGAGCGTATTCAACTTAATTTTTATTTTTATTTCATTTTTAAAATCTACGTAGAATTCTGTTGTATATTCTATTTCATATAATATGTAAAATAAATAAATATTTAACTTGATCTGTTGTCTTCAAGTATTGAGAATTATCAATTTTACTTAACTACCAATATTATGTAAAAAAAATTACCTGGTGCCGGCATTAGGTCATACGGACAATGATGTTAAAGGTCCGTGTCCACTACACCGTACGATACTAGTACCACTGAACAGAAGTTACAACTAGAAGGTTCACTCTCCGGTGGTACTTTTATATTTCGCTTACAAAGGGCATGCCGCCATGCAGCTGTTGAACGGTGGCCTTCTTTAGTAAATGGGGGATATTTCGTATGATCCTATACACGCGACGCGTGCTAGTTAGATTATATTCGCTGAACGACAGACGGGGTAAGGAGGGAAACTTAGCGGGCGGAGCTTAGAGTGAACCTTCTAGTTGTAATTTCTGTTCGGTGCTAGTACCGCAACTGTATCTATACATGCAAACAAATATAGTTTGCATCAATGGTTCAGTCATGGCACGCTACGGTGTTGGCTGGTGATGGAACGGTCTAGTGGACGTTGTCTGATACAAATTATATTTGTTTGCATGTGTCGATACGGTTACGGTCCTAGTATGTTACGGTGTAGTGGGCGGATACCTTAATTCCTATTAAAAGTTAATTCAAGTATTTTGTCAAAAGTGATTTGAATAAATTCCTATGTTATTTGAAACATGGTACGTTTAAGAAAAGAGTAAAATATAAACATAGTGATTTGATTGGACATGGATATAAGATTCATACACAAAGGGTGCGTTGCTAGTTGTTTAATAACAAATATCTAAAAGTAGCGACCATTTCTGAATTAACAGTAATGTTAACAGAAACTGAAAAAAAGTAGTGATTTGTGTCATGTGAAAGATAATTACATATACAAAGAGCCGGCGTAGAGTCTTAGAAGATGTACAGTTAAATGTACTATTGTCTATTTAATAATACAAATAATTGAAAGGCGAGTGACGGTATCGCTCTAGAGACTCAAGTTCAAACATCCGTTTTGAAGTATCTAAAGAAAAATGAATGGCATTTCTATAAAGTGCGGAATTAAACTATCAAGAACCGTAAGGGACGTTTATCGGTCGACGGCTATATTTGGACTCCAATTCTCTGGTCTCAAATTTTGCCGGAGATAGTTACAAGCCGTAACGATAGCGATGCTTATACTGTTTTTTTTTGTATGATCGTATTAAATTACACTTCAATTAAAATAATGTAATTTCTATTAAATAAACGAAAAGTCTAAAGCGACGCTTATATTTCACAGCAAGTCCAAATTGTCAAATATGAAACGATTTGTATCTTGTTATAAAACTAGACGCATGTGCTATATGTTTTCAAGATATTATTTAGCGTTATTTACTAACAAACACATTTAATTTGGAACTGAATGTTATTCTATTACTTTCCGTAATGAGAATACAATGAGCGACTCTGAAGATAATAATGAAATAGGAAATTCAGAAGGGATGAATTGTATAATATGACGATGAGTGAAGTATATGAAGATTATCAAGAATATGTAATTATAAATATTCCAAAAACTAAAATCATTACATTATGGTCTTTCACCGTAATAAATAAAACAGACGATAGAATCCACTACGTAGAATTAAGAAAATAAGTCGGAGTCTGACCAACTCATACTAAACGCAAAGATTTTTAAATTATTGACATGGAAAATGCAGTATTCACGTAGTGAAGAGGGGGACTATTATATCTTGGGTGTCAAAAATTGCAAAATATTTGAAATTAAAGCACTCTCAAAGTTATACTGGACATAATTTGTTAAAGACTTCGGTAACACTGTTGACCAAGGTGTTGACGTATTAGAGCTTAAAATACATGAGAGATGAAGATCTTCCACTCTTCTGGTGCCCCGTCATTCACTACAGTAGTATCGGAGATTTCATCGGTAGGTACGAGTGGCATTACAATTAATAATTGTACAAATTGTACATTAAACTTTAATGTTCCTAAATATTGTTTCTTATTACCATCTAATTATTCTCAGTTACACCTAGGCTGTCACTAAACTGAATATCGCAGTTTCATCTTTATTAGGAATCATCAGTGCAAGTATACCTGAAGTATGCCTGGCGCTTTGAGAATATTAGACCAGTATTGTGCCAAATCGGCATGAGTAGTACATGTAGAAGTTTGCAGGCAGGTGGAGTGTGCTAAATTTCTATAAATAATATTTGCTTGTTTTTTATATATTTATTATTTAAATAAATAAAAACCACCTTAATTTTTGTCTTTATTTTAGTAAAATACAATATGTATTATATTATTTTCTTCCCGTTCAGATGTCAATTACTTACAGTGTGAGTAGGTGTTGATTTTAGGTAACATAAACCCAATTTACACAAGATAATCAATCACACGTAATACCCTTAAAAGGTAACTTTTAGGGCCGAAATTTGTACAAAGCTAGTTAATATCATCGTCGCTATATTCTACCCAAATTTAGAAGATCTCGACGTACCTAATATCTTGTGGTATCAACAAGATGGGTTACTAGTGCATTTATTTTCTGGTGTGTAAATATCTAAATATAATTTTTTCTAGGTGATGGATTGGTAGGCGAGGTCCCATAGAATGGCCAAACAGATCTCCTAATTTAACTGCGCTAGATTATTTCCTGTGGAGTTATCTCAAATAAAAAGTATACGCTAATGGATTAAATAACATAAACCACCTGAAAAATTGAATAAGACAACAATTTAGATTAACAAAATCTAAAGTTAATAATGTTCTCAAAATATCATTATTGTAAGTTGATCTCGAGTACTATTAGGACGTAGGTGGAGCTCAATTCAAACATTTGTTGATATATTGTTCGTACAAGTTTGACATTTATTAACAATTTTAAGATGAAATAAACTTTACTGTTTTACCATCAAACTGTGAATTTCTGATAAAAAATTTAATTTAATAATATAATTTTACCAGGCAGAAATTTTGAAATGTGCGGGACAGAAAGTAGTAAACAAGATGTTTGAACTGGTAAAATATATATACGAAACGGGCGAGATGCCGGAGGATTATAAGAGGAACATTATCGTTACTATACCGAAAAAGAGAGGAGCCGACAAATGCGAGAACTTTAGAACGATTAGCCTAACTTCCCATGCGTCAAAAATCTTAACCAGAATAATGCAGAAAAGGATGGAAAATAGAGCGGAGGAAATACTAGGAGAAGACCAATTCGGGTTTAGGCGAAATAGGGGAACTCGCGAAGCTATTCTGGCGCTAAGAGTAATGTTAGAGAAAATAATAGAAAAAGGAAAGAACGCTTATATAGGATTTGTAGATTTAGAAAAAGCTTTTGATAACGTAAGATGGGAAAAAATGTTCGAGATACTAAAGAGCGTGGGAATGAAGTATAGAGATAGGAGAGTCGTACACAATCTATACAAAGAGCAAACTGCTGTTATAGAAGTAGAAGGGCAAAAAAGGAAAGTAGGTATCAGGAAAGGAGTAAGACAAGGATGTACGCTATCACCACTAATTTTTAATCTGTACATCGAAGAGGCGATTAATGTGGTAAAAGATAGAGTGGATTTCGGGATTAAAGTACAAGGACAGAAACTAAAAATGCTGAGATTCGCGGATGATATAGCAGTATTAGCATCTAGTAAGGAGGAATTAGAATCAGCCTTGAACGAAATGGAGGCAGTGTTGACAGAGGAATACGGAATGACGGTGAATAAAAACAAAACTAAAGTGTTAGTGTGTAGAGGGCGTGAGAGCAGAGCAAAAACGAAAGTACAAATTAATAATGAAAGATTGGAGGAAGTTAAAGACTTCACTTATTTAGGAAGTAAAATAAATTGGGACGGAAGAAGCGATAAAGACATAAAACAAAGAATAGCGCAGGGTCGAGTAGCTTTTAACAAAAAGAAAGCACTTTTATGCTCGGGGGTAATAAACTTTGAAACAAGGAAGAGATTTTTGAAAACATATGTATGGAGCACGGCACTATACGGTTGCGAAACCTGGGCGGTAGGGGAGCAAGTAAGAAGAAATTAGAAGCTTTTGAGATGTGGTGTTACCGAAGAATGATGAAAATACCATGGACTGATAGGGTTAGAAACGAAGAAGTATTGGAGAACGTCGGTGAGAAAAGAAGTATGTGGAAAAACATAAAGAAGAGAAGAGATAGAATGGTAGGCCACTTGCTGAGACATGGGGGGATAGTCCGCGATATTTTGGAGGCAGAAATAGGAGTGAAGAAAGGCAGAGGTAGGCCTAGATTAGACTACTGCTCGCAAATAGTAAGGGATGTAGGTTGTAGCACAATTAGCGAAATGCGTAGGTTGGCACAAGATAGGAGAAGCTGGAGGTTAGCGTCCAACCAGTCTTAGGACTGATGACCTAATGATGATGATATTATTTTACGTAAAATTAAAAAATGAAATAAAAATAGAGGTCACTATTTAGTTACTTTTAGAAGTGAAACCTTCCTATTAGGTTATCCCGCATACATGAAATTTAGTTTAATAAATGTATAATTAAAATAAAAGAATTACAGATTCGAACTTACTTTTGAGAAAAAAATGTTGGAATTTTACAATTTCTAAATTAAAATTAAATGGATTAAGTAGTAACCTCTTTCACTTAGTCAAATAATATTTATCCAGACGTATATTATCTGTTTCGTATAGTGATTTTAAATTCCGGACATACTTGGCGTCTTTTGGAGTACCTTAAACTCAAATTTGGAACCACTATTCTTCATCTTATTTATTAATGATTTATCTCTGATGCTTATGTCGCATCATCTTTTTTCCGATAACTTTTTAAAATATAACCTGCTTAGACGATCACTCGAAGTCTTATAAGTATACCTTGTAGAAGTAACTACTAATATATGACTTCTTGTATTAGTTTTGACACGTTCTGAAAATATTAAGGATTTTAATGTCTACTTTGATGACAAAGTATCGTTCTCTAGGCGTATTAACCATGTGGCTATTATTCCATATAAAACTCTTGTTTTCGTGATTATAAACACGACATCGCTTAATCAGACTGCTACCTTAAAATCGTTATATTTTGCGTTAGTTCATTTGAAATTAGTATATTAACTTTATTGGGAATTCCTTGGATCTATGTCATCAACTTTAAAATATTCAACGGCGTTTCTTAAAGCATTTGTTTTGCATAGTCATTATTACCCCATAAGGGGTTATGAATTAGAAGGATGCTTACTATCCTCTAATTTTTATTTAAATCGTTCTGTAGTTTAGAACGTTTAGATGCACCTGAATTACTAAGCATGTTCAGTATACTCATGCTTATACTAGAGTTTCGAGCGGAATATGTTTTATTGCTATTCTGCAAGAACGTTCTATTAAAATCGCCAATGTTTGTAATGTCACAAATTTTAATGTAATATCTAACACCTGTGACTAGGACTAGCACCAGTGCATTTAAAGAATTGTACTCATAATGAGTTACTATGTTTAGGTAAACAACTGTCGTATAAGGGGGTAGTTCGGTCTAGAATTTCTGAAAAATTGATTTTTTGCATTTTCCGAATGACTAACGTCTTAAGAATGCCGTGTTAAATAATTTCTGAGAAAGTCGAAATATTTCAGCTTCTACAGCCTCCTGAAGGGAAAGCGCTGAGGACAGGTGTACCGCGCATTGTTCGGGCGTCCCCGTTCTATCCTTCTCACTTTCTGAGTCCGACCGCTAACCTCTTTGTTCAGGCATCCCCTCTTCTATTCTTTTCAATTTCTGGGTCCGAGTCAGTTGGGTGACTTGGGATATAGAATTATAGAAAGTTGCCTGTACGTCAGTACGATTTCGTATTTCGAAGTGAGCACTGTGTCAAAAAACGTTGAAGAATGTCCAGTGAAAGAAAATGTGGAAAATTTGGAAGTACCCGTCCTGGCCGTACTCCAAATAATAAATTCAAGGGTAATTGTTATACCAGTGAAAATGCTACGGACTTTACGAGTACGTCGGCAGCAAAACTGGCCACTGATGATTTTGATGTGAATATTGACTCAACGGTCAATTATTGTATCATTCAAATCACTTTAGTTTTCACTGCTTTGCAACAAGTAATAAAGTGCAAATTATGTGACAGTGACGTTGTGTTCAAGAGACGAGGACAGAGAGGTTTGGGGTTCAAACTTGTGGTGAAATGCTCGTGCAATGAAGTTTTAATAAACTCTTGTCCGCTAATCGACAAAGCCTATGAAATTAATCGTCGAATAGTTCTTGCTATGAGAATGCTCGGCGTCGGATTGCAAGGATATTCAAATTTTTGTGGTTTGATAGATATGGGCCAAGGACTCTGCAAATCAACATATTATGCTGCAGTTGAGAACATTAGAATTGCAGCAAAGACGGTTTTCAATCTCACGACAGAGAAAGCTGTAAACGAGGAGAAGCAAATGAATGCAGAAGCCGAGAACTCGATGTCAGAGTTGTTAGTATCTGGTGACGGTTCTTGGGCGAACGCGTTTTTCTCGAAACGTCTTTTTTCGAACTGGCGGCAAACATAAAAAACTACTGCTTCGATCAGTTTAAAATATCGCCATCTTGTTCAGCACATAATACTCTATTGAAATGACTAAAATCATATTATTACAAAAATTAAGAATTTTAAATGCCACTGTAAATCTCAAAAATGCGGTGAAAATCGAACCTCAATTTTCTCGAGCTTGCCATTTACTCAATTTTTGGCCAAACATTTTTATTTTAGTCTTTTCAATAGCGTATCTTATACTAATTAATAACCCGTTTGATTTTTTTGTTTCTGATTATTCTACGACTTGCAATTTTTGCGACAGCCTGGGGATCAGCTCTAATTTCCTTATACATATATAAAAGAACAAAAAAAATTTAAGTGTGCTTTTTTGCTATTAATAACTACTACAATAAAATAAAAAAGAATAAAATAAAAATCTTTAATAGTTTTCCTGAAAACAATTCTCAAAAATTTACACTTTTTCGGGCCGCTAGACTGAACTGCCCCCATAATATGTTACTAAAGTAGTTTCGTTAGATCGTATATTTACGTTGAAGTTATTTAGAAGTTTAATTTTTTATTTTATATTCTTTCAGATATATATCCAACATATACATATATATATATATATATATATATATATATATATATATATATATATATATATATATATATATATATATATATATATATATATATGTATTTATATATATTCCATATTTTTGTCGTATATGGATTTTTTTTGTTGGGCGATAAATAAAAGGCGATAAAGGCATTATTATTATTATTTATTTCAACCCTAACGTGACTACTGTGTATCAGATACAAAATCATCGAGTCTAATATTGTGTCTTAAACACAATTGTCAAATCTAAATCTAAATCATATCTAAATACAATTAAGTATCTAAAAAGTAATTAGTGATAACAGTAAATGAATCAGATGGAACAGAAAAATTTTTTTTTCAACCGTATTAAAATAATACCTTAGTAGGACTCTGCTTTTATAATTTCTCTGTTTTATATCTAATTGAAAAGGTGACAATATGAAATAATATCTTCGTAGGGATTCAGGAATTATACTTTATATCTGTAATCGTACTGGGTTTCACATTTGGAATTAGTTTCTATATCATATTAAACACGACGTGTAATCACATGTACCTTATGCCAATGAGTATATTATTATAGCAGGTCTAATTTATTCACCACATACATAATATAATTTACGATTCATAGATATATGCTTATTTATATGTTTAGTTCGTATACAAGAGCAGTCCCATTAAGGTAATGTCGTTTAAGTTTTGCAAGCGCATCCTACAAATAAGCCCAATTTGTTGCACAGCATAATTGTTACTGATATAATTCCCATGAATTTAATTCATGTCAGATTGTCTGCTCCGCCTATCAGACAATTGTTTTGTAACTATATATCAGCATTCCATTCTACCTACTCTGTGATATTTGTATTGTCGTATTTTTCCCAATTTTACGACATGACATAATAGGATCTGACTTACGTTGCCGCAAGACTGTGACAAATGCAAGGATCCATTAGGAAAGTGCCTTGATTGCGGTTCGCCTACGTCCGACAATACCTTTCACTAAAAATGATGATCATCAGCCTACTATGGGTATTACGATCATGTTAGGTTAAATAAGGCACAATAAAAGTAGACTAAGGACTTAGAAATTGGTTTATTGAGGCATTTAAAATTGAAGTAGATCGCCTACGTGACTAACATTTTTGTATTATGTAAAATGCTTCCACAATAGTGGGTATTTATAAGATGAGTGTTTATTTACTATACGAGGGGTGTCCAAAAAACAACGGGAATTTTCGCTTTTTGGAAAGAATTTTATTTATTCATCTACATCAATGTTATCCCCTTCAAAATAGTTCTCATTATATATTATACACTTATGCCAGCGCTTCTTCCAATCCCTAAAATACTTCTGGAAATCGATCTTTGGGATAGTGTTTAAAGCCATATTTGGTGAATGTGAAGGATGAGGCATCATTGCAGTGTTGTTCTTGGCCAAACATTCACGAACAAGCAAAAGCCATGAATTGAAAAATTCAGCGTTTTTTTCAAATTGCTGACGCAAGCAGCGTTGAACTTGTAAGTGGTACTCCTTATTGATCGTTTAATCTTGTGACAAGAACTCATGGTGTACTAGGCTGGTAAAATTGAAGAATACAGTGAGCAAAACCTTCACATTCGACCAAATTTCTCGAGCTTTTTTCGGTTTTGTCGATCCAGAGTGCCTCCACTTGGACGGTTGAGCCTTAGTTTCGACGCTATATCCGTAAACCCATGTTTTATCACCTGTTATGACACGTTTAAGTAGTTCTGCATCGTTGTAGACTTCATTTAGCGACTCCTGAGTAACTTAAATTCGCCGCTATTTTTCTTCAAAATTCAACAATTTTCAAACAAATTTTGCTGCCATACGTTTCATACACAATACATCCGAAAAAATGTCATGGCATGAGCTAATTTTTGTGCCAGCATTATCAGCTACTTCTATTTTTGTGATTCGGTGATCGATCATATCATATCATCATTTCTTTTACTTTTTCCACGTTTTTCCAAAAGCAATATTTAACATTTCTAAAACATCGCTGCACTTTATTCCATTCTTATATCAAAATTTAATGAACATTCTTTGATCCATTTTTTAAATGAATAAATAATCGCCAATCGTACCAAAACACATGCAACTTTTTTGACAGTTGACAACAGATTAAATATCCAATATGGTTACAGATACTTTTCAGACATGTTTACCAACAACGAAAAAATCGCGCGTATCGGACTGATCTAACTCGCGAAATTACAAAATTTCTGTTACTCTCTGAACAGACCTCGTATACATTGAGATTATATGGTTTTAAGTTGCCTTGGATATAATTTTTGATGGAAGTACATTTTGTAATAGGTTGGAGTCTTGGTCAGCAACTATTGTCGATAAAGGTGAAGTATGTGTGTTGAATAGGAATTATATAATTTTGAAATACAATATAGTTATTTATTTGATTAATTTACTATTGATGCGTTTCCATTCATATACTCTTTATGTTTTTAAAAACGGTTGGCTGGCATTTCCTATAATTTGAGTAATTATTAGTATTAGGAATTATTAGTAGTAGTAAGTTTTATTTGTTGTCTTTATTTATTTTTCGAAATACTATGCACAGTTTCAAAGAAACATATTTTCCTTTTTTTTAGGTTGAGTTCATTAGTATTACGTATATCAAATGTACTGTCATTGATGTTATTTTAAACATTTGGTATTACATTAAAATCGCAGAAGAAAATGTTACAATAAATTTTAAAAACGTGACATCTATGGAAACAATAGCACTAATATGTTTTGTTAGATAACTACAAATCAGTTAAAGTTTCCTGTGAAATGTGTAAATTTAGGTAGTTATAAAATGACTTAGTGTAAGTTAAATTGAGAAATAGAAATGTTATGATGTAGTGGCACGTAATTTTATATAGTGACATAGGAAACGTAAGTTATAGTGGAAATAATAACTAATTATTTTCAAATAAAAATCTGAATCGACAAATTCTATAAAATTCGGCAGTCTCAACGGCAATATATTACATAGCACTTAAGATTTGGCTAATCTATTATCCATAATTTAGTCATGAACGTCAAACATTTTCTTGGTGGTAAAATTCATAACATGAATATGTAATGAAGGTTCCAAAAAATATTAAATACTGTACTTAGCAAGTATTAGGCCCAGAAGATTTTGATTGTAAAATGAATTTATAACAATAAAGAAAAACGGTGCCATCTTATTGGAAGTGTAAATTTTGTTCATCCAACACTGAGTTCTCTTCTTTATCTACCTGATTTTTCAAGAACTATGGTATTATGGGAAAGTCGATTCCATTTTACCATAAATTTAAGTACAGTTCACCAGTTGAAGGAAATATAAAACTTATGTATAAAGATAGTATCTCCTACTTTCACTGAACTCACAACAAAGTCCTTAGAATATTCCATTCATTTATTTTATCTTATTTAAATCATTGTATTTTTACTTCTTTTACGAAAATGGATCAACCGATTTTAGTTTAAGGTATGGGGTGTCATTTAAAACTTTCAAGTGAGGGTAAAGTTATAAAATCTAAACTGCAACGGATACGGGTGTCAAACTTCTCTCTCGGTATTTAAATTTAGGTGTGCCTCTGCATTTAAATTTAGGTCATTTTCCTTGTTAAATGAAATACGGCGGTAGTTTTGAAATGAAAGCATTGTATATTAAATTTGATTGGATACTGTATCATCCTAATGTCTCATGTTACAACAAATATGTGTGATTAATATATCTTCATTTATTCTTCTGGACAGAAGTGCAAAATCTTAAATTTGTTCACAACCACTAGTGAAACTAATTAAATGAACACGTGTGGCCGATTTAAAAATTTAAGTCTGAATAGTCTGAGTAGTCTGAATATGTGAATATGAATAATGACTGTTGGTAATGGGCCATTTATTAAGAAAGAACACATGTTTAACCAAATTACTGTTTTAAACATATAATTTCCAAGTATATACACAAAGGAATAATTAAAGGTGGGTCTGAATTCCAGGTAGGAACACATGTCGTGAATAGAGCTAGTGTAACTAATACGTGAATGACATGTTGAGGTCGACGGTTACGATATCCGATATTTTTTTAAGGAAATTCAATATTTTTTAATAAAACTGACAGGAACTGAAATTTAAAGTGGGAAAGCTACCGCTCTCAGGGATATGTTCATAAGATATTCACAGGTGGGTGTACTTAATATCATAAAAACACGCAAGTTTGTATAAACAAAATCTTGCGTATTATGGACTGCCTTTAATGTTTCACATCATGACAAGATAATTAAAAATTATGTGGTGAATATTTTTTTTATTACTCTGAGAGGAACCTTGGGACCGTTAAAAACTTCAAAAACAGTTATTATCCTAAACCGCTTCCCTACGGAGTTAAATAATGGCAACAAAGGTGCCAAAGAGAAAGCAATTATGTGCGTAATATCGTTTGAAATGACCTAGATCCTTGAGAATATTAACCGATTTCCTTGTACAACGTATTCGGTATTAAATACTTATAATTAAATTCCATTGATTAGGATGAAATGTTAGGAGGTTTGATAGGAACTCCTGTAAATATACCTTCTTGTGCATATTTTTTTAACTATTAACTTAAGTTATAATTCTTATTATGATAATTTGAGTTAATGGCTTTAAACAGTGATTTAAAGTTATATAAGATGTAATTAATGAATATATACGGAATAGTACAAATTTGAATCTCTGTTAATCGACGCAAATATTTCCGGAAGCCGGCATTCGATAGCAATATACACTTGAGAGCAAAACAATCGACTGAGCAACATGCTCCAACTTTGAGAGAATATGTACTCTCTCCAGTACTATTTGAAGTAAAGTTAAATGAACTGTTTCAAAGTTTAAAAACAGTTGTTTCAAATGATAACCACTTCGATTGGAATCGGACATGTTCTGACAAAGTTATAAGCCGAACAACATGTGTAACACAAAACCTTCTTAATTGGAATGCGCATGCGCGACGATTATGACAGACATGAGAGCGCTTGCAACCTGGTATTCGTCTCCATTCGCTAATTGGAAGTTAACGTATGCGTATGTGCTCGAAGGATTTACAAGAAAATGGATGCCACAGCTGCCGAAGCAGCCCAGGTAATTGCATTGTTGAAAGAGGGTCTCAGTTAGAGAGCCGTGGAAAATCGACTGAATCTGAGTCAATGAGCTGTGTCAAGAGTGTATCGTCGGTACCGAGAAACCGGTAGCTACGTCCGTCGGCCAGGAGACTATCGTAAACGCGTGACAACGAAAAGGAACAATCGATTTATTGTGTGAAGATCTCTCAGAAATCGACATTTGACTGGTGTTGACCTCACACAAGAGCTGAGAAAGGTCAGAGGTGTGGTCTCTAGCGCTTGGACAGTGAGACGAAGATTGAAGGCAGCTAAGTTGACCCCAAGAAAGGCAGCTACAGGTCCCAAACTGACTGCAGTCCAAAAGCAAAGACAATTCGAATTTGCTCGTGAACATCTCTTTTGGAACCACGGTCAATGGAGTCAGATATTATTCACAGACAGTCCAGTATGTGTCTGCATGGTAACGATAAGAGACGTCGGGTCTATAGAAGACCAGGAGAGCGATTTTCTCAATGCTGTATTCAAGAAACTCTCATATAGTCTCATATAGAGGTGGCTCTTGCATGTTCTGGGCGGGAATTTCCATGCACGGAAAAACTGAGTTGGTTTTCGTGTCCGGTGGAGGACGTGAAGGAGGTTTAACAGCAGACCGCTATATCAGGGATATTCTGGAGAAACATGTTGTTCCGTATGCGGGATTTATATGCGAGCATTATCATGTTAATGCATGATAATGCTCGCTACCACACCGCGCGAGTAACCACTACCTACCTAGCTGACATCGGTATACGGAAAATGGACTGGCCTCCGATGAGCCCGGACTTGAATTCAATTTAACACGTTTGGGACGAACTTAAGCGAAGAGTTAGGGCAAGAAATCCTGCACCAGAGAGCGTAGTGGAACTGAGAACTGCGTTGGTTGAAGAGTGGGAAGCAATCCTCAAGACAGCGTAAGAAAAGTGATCCGATCTATGCGTAATCGTTTAGAAAATGTTATTAGGAGAAGGGGTGGTAACACCAAGTATTGAAAAAAAAAAATTAAATGCATTTCAACGGAGGATTATTTTATTTTTCGTTTCTTATTCAGCCTTTCCGTTTCAACTTTTTTGTGTTACACATGTTGTTCGGCTCATAACTTTGTCTGAACAGGTCCGATTCCAATCGAAGTGGTATTATTTGAAACAACTGTTTTCAAAATTTCAAACAGTTCATTGGACTTTATTTCAAATGGTACTGGAGAGGGTACATATTCTCTCAAAGTTGGAGCATGTTGCTGAATCGATTGTTTTGCTCTCAAGTGTATAATACATTCAACGCTACAGTCTTTAATTTTTATGTATTGTTAGACTGTACTGTTCAATTGCTAACATTTGTGACCTTATATTTTCCCTTACAAAGTATAAATAAATCTGCATTACAATTTGCTGAATGATTATTGTTCAAGTATACCTTTGGTATAATATTACATATAATGTAATGGTAAATTACAAACAAGCTGTCCCGATAAATCTAGAATACAAACTTTAACTGGTTATTAATTTTGTAGTTTGGACCATATCCTACATCTTCAAAAGATGTAGGGTTATAGAGATATCCTACTCTTGCTTTCATTAGCCACATTTTAACGGTGTTGTCTTTGATTTATATTTTAGGTTGTTCAGCATATGTATCTGTTGTGCTCTATTGTTCATCGCATGATGTATAGATAAATTCCTGATCATATAAGTTTTTTTAAATTTCTTAATTGGGTGTTGATCTTACATTGATATACAGTGATTCTGATATAATCATCCTCTTCCACAACAGGAACAATTCGAGTGGAACAAACATAATTGTATAGTTTACAGCTCGTCTAGAATAAGAACAAGTCTCAAAACTGTGATATCGGACCGCCCATGAGGTGCGCAGTAAATAGCCTGGTCTTTACTCTGTCTAACTCAGACCTTTGCAAAGTGACTATCGATGAGTACATATTGAATGTGAATGTACACAGAGTTCGATCTGGCCGTACGTAAAGTGCATCTTCTTCCCTCAATGCTGCCTCACTCTTTTTTCTATACATTCCTAGAGAATCTCACACTTTTTCCTGTTCGTGACGAGCAGTATGTGGGTATATGCATATATGTATAGAACCAAATAAAATTTGGATCACTTATGGTTAAAAATGAATATTTTTAATATTATAATATTTCATCATTTATTTATATGAAAAAACATGATAAAATACATGCTTCACATGTTATGATTTATTATTAGTTTTGAACTTATTATAACAGTATGCACTGCTTTATTTCTAAATGTTTTGTAAATATAAATGCTGAAATTAATTCAGAGAGTTGTGAATGATGGGTGACGATGACACATGATATCTCATAATTACACTTTCTAACGCGCGTAATTACTTTCTAATGGGTGGGCCAAGAATCTATTAGTAACTATTTTCGTTGCAGAGTTCCACCATAAGAAGAAAGCAGAAAGCAACCGTTGAAGTCTCTTGTGAATTGAATAGGTCTCTTGTTAATTTTTTGTAAATAACTCTCTAGATTCTTGGAATTAACGCTACAGTAATAACAAAGACAAAGTTTTTTGTAGCAATTACAGTATCTTATAGGTGCAAAGTGGGCAGAAATATGAAACAGATTTGTCCTAATTTGTACCATTTCATCTGCGTGGCTTATTGATAGAAGCAGGTGGCAGAGGTGGGAAAAAAATTATTCCCTGAAGTAAATTCAATAACTTTGTCGTGAAGGTCTTTCTTAAAATTCCAAAATATTGAATTCTTTCAAGAACTATACCTGTAAATTCATACCATTTCACCAGAAATACATGGTTAGAGGTAGTTTTTTATTATGCCAGAAATTTTGACTCAGTTTCTAATGTTGTTTGGCTATTTGATGAACATAATTTCACTTATATATGGATTACAAAAAAAATTTGATTTGTAAAGACTGAAAGCGATATGAAACTTTTAAAGTTCCGACGTAAATATTTGTGTATTTATAAAGAACCAATTATTAATATTAATGGATGTTGAATGGATTTCATCAAATAAAGATATATTAAGGAATACAAGTTTACAATAACTAATTAAAAATATATTGTTACCAAATTAAACAAATTTCTGTCGAGGACTTGTGACGATATTATTTATTTTATATTTGATTATCGATTACACAGCCACACAAAAAAAATCTGATCTGGGGCTCTGACCATGTTTACTTTAAGCCTTTTGGGGTTACTGAATTCAAATCCGAAGTTTATTTGACCCCATCACATCAGGATTCGGCCATAACCACAAAACGCCCATAATTTCAGCTATTATTCAGAAATACTTTGCATAGGTCTTTTGACCTATGAGAAAAGAATTCGATACAGCTCAAAAAAGAGAACAATTAAAAGATATGTCTTTTATCCGCAGCTTTACCAAACAGCTCGTTTAAGGGCTACATGATGTACAAATACCGATCGTGCAATCTACCCGTGGTGTACATTGGTGCTTGAGACAAAACAAAAATTGTGAGTTATGCGGCTATTAAAATGATGTACATATCAAGTTAAATGTCTGACATATATGGTTATTGGAGTTGACAGATCTTTGGTTAAGTGGGTTATGGGGTTTAAGAGCTTGGGTTTTCAGATTACAACTTAATTCTTAGTTATATGCGTTTAATTCTGATGTGATGGGGTTAAATATATCTTTGATTCGGATTCAGCGACCCCAAGAACGTACAGTAAACATGGGCAGGCCCCTAGATTAGAAAAAGAAGTGTGTGGCTGTGTTATTATTTTTGGGTATTACTAATTATATTTGTCCTATTTATATAATTAAAGAAAAAACTATACATACACTAAAATATGTCAAAATCTTGTAAGAACAAGTAAATTTTTATGTTATGTTTTCAACAAATTTGTATTCATGTCAAATATATCTATTTTGATGGTCGTGAATACGATCATGTTCATGAACTATAGTCATTGATCATAATCAAAAGTTGATAACAGTATACTAACATAATTGGCCCTGCTAAAGCTACGTTACAATTCATTCAAAAATATATAAAAACATGAGATTTATAGGCATGTTGCTCAGAGAACTATTATAAAACTCCCAAATACGAATATTATACCGAGATATCACAAACTATCTTAGTTAAAGGTGGTAATGAAATAGGAACTGCTCATATTAACTTAAATTATCCTTCTGAAATAATTCTGTCTGTAATGAAGTTTTTAAAGTAATGTGTCATACTAACATCACAAATAATGTGCAAATGTGTTATTGATTCTAGAAATAAAATAATAATGAACTGCAAGTTGGAAGATTAAAATGATTAGCGCATTTTTTATTTTGGATTTATTAACAAAAATACCGAAATTAAAGTAACTGTAGGAAATGTTCCCTGTTTTGTCAATGCATATAATTAGGCGCTTCCTTACTTTCATTAAGTAAATTCCTTACAAAATCATTTTGCAACAGTTCTAGTGTTAGGCTTTCACACTTTTCACCAATTATTTATTCTAACTCCAGTAAATTAATTATAATAGTTATTAAAATCCTTTTTTAGACCAACAAGTTTTAGTGGTCAACAAAACTTCTGAGAAAACTCAATTTATTGATGCAAATTTATCAGTTTGTGACCAAAAAATAGATAGAAAAAAGCTATAGTGCACCTTGATCATCATGTAGTTGTTGAATAAATTTATCTAAGTGTTTATCTATGTTCAGTGTGAATTCAATTATCCTTCTGCAGAAACTGCTACCCAAACACCAATTTCGTGAGGATGTAGTACAGCTTGACGTACCCTGAGAATGAAATCATGTTTCAGAAAACAAAATGCTAAGTTTAGGAGATCATCAATTCTAAAAATCTTTCGTTAAAACTTTTAACAAATTATTGGCAATATGCAAGATGCCTGGGATCGCCGGCTTACAAAAGAGCTTGAAATAGTGCATCTTATATGAATGCATATCCAAGCTGTTACATAAAGAAATGTATTTCTTGAAACCGATGCTTCGAAGGAACTTCTTGTTCCACACGTCGGTAAAAGTTATTTACAACTTCTGTACGAATACTTGGTCTATCAGCATCCATTTTACGAGTCACCAATCCAGTTCCGCGGACCACATCCATACAATTTTTCATGCATACATTAAAATCCTTTGGTATTATTACTAATTATAGGAAGTGCGTAAATAGTTGTCCAAATATAAACGCCGACGTATTGCCAAATTTCAGTTTGCAAAAAACGAGTAAGCAAATCGCAATAATATTGCGCCGCCCCCTCGCTCATATCGAAGGCATCTTCGGAGCATGCCTCTAGAGGCTTCGGATCAAAACACAACAGTTACCACGTTATTCGCAAGGGTCGATATGCTCTATTGATTTTGTGAAAATGCCGAAATTCGAACGAAAAGCATTTACTACATCGACCTAAAAATTTCGTGACACACACACACACACGAAAACAGCCGTTTAGTAAATATAGATGCTTATGTTTAGAAAAGTAAGAAAAATGTATCAACTAGGTATGCTTGAAGAATTTTTACCATAAAAAATGTGCGGTACATAAATGCATGACATTCCATCAGACAGTTTTAGAATTCAAGACCCCGTTCGACAATTTTTAATATCTCGGTACTAATGCTACATACCCCTATTAGTTTAATATTTTAAGTTATGATTTTGAATAAAAAACGTGTGATTAATTTTTTTTATAAACAGGGTTCATGGATCTTACAGAAGTTGCAGATAACTGAATAATATGCAGAGACACAAATTATAGATTACATGGTCATCTGGTCATCTGGTCATCTATCGCTATATATACGTACACCATAGCAGATATCATATATATGTACATAAATCATAATATTTTATTTATGTTTTCACTGTTTTAAACAGCGAATATAATGTTGAAAGTGGGACAGCTCTTAAACTTTAGTAAGTAGACGTTGCACAATTTTGTACCATAAAAAAGGTAATTAAAACATAATTGCCAAAGTTTACCGGAATATACTACTTTAAAACTCTTTTGCCAACAATTAGAGTCCAAATTAAACTTTCTGACGTTTTTGTTGGCGCCGTTGTTTTTAATTTGTCCACGTAAAGCTTATTTTCTATCAGATCCCGCTTTCCATAATAAGCAAGTTTAAAATCTGTGAAATTAATTTAATAATACATCGCTTGATAACACGGCGGTTGTATAATGCTCTCGGTTGTCATCCTCATCACGGGGTGACATCTACTATGCCCTCATTATCTGTAAACTGACGTTAGTTTATCGCTAACCCAGTGATCAATCTCTTTGCTGTCAAATGCACGTACGGCTTTACATGGAATCACACTTGCCATAAAATAAGTATCACAGAGTAATAGGCGATGTGATTCATGCATCTCGCAGAGGGTGGATGATTTGGAATCGCTCTTTCAGAATGCATATTGCATCGAATATGTCACGCGCAATATTTCAAAATAGACTACTTCACACGTCTTCTATGTATATTATCTTGATTTTATATTTTTCGTTGTCATAACAAGTAATGACATATATCGTCATAACATAATGATGTGTTATATAATTTTTAAATAAGTTAAGGAAACTAAACTTGCGTGCATAGAAATCGGCCCACTGTCAACTTGTGACTAACTACATTTTTTTTTAGAAACTAATCATCAGATCACAAAAACAAAATGCTGTTTGAAAGACAATTCAATATGATTTAATATGAGGTTAAATTTTTCAAGAGTGCTTATCGTTTATATGCGCACCAACCAGTAAACAAATGAAACGTATTTATGTGGTGGTTATAATGAAAATAATAAACTTGTGACAGATTGAAATTAATGCCTTTGCAATTGAAATTTGCACATTATTCGTTTTTCATAATTTGATTAGTTTTCAAGTGTGTTAGTTTAATATATACTACATCGCAAAAAGCAGCCCAAGTAATTGCTTTAATCGAAAATGGACTTAGTCAACGAGCTGTTGCTTAACAAGTGGATATGACGCGCGCAGCGGTTCGAAGAGCGTGCAAAATGCCAACGTTATGAGGAGACTAGATCCTTTCATAGGCGATCTGGAATAGACAGAAAGCGATTTACAACAGCTCATGATGACCGCTCTATTGTATCAACAACATTATGAAACCGTCGCCTTAATGCGGTTAAAGTGCAATAATAGCTCCTTGAAATACGAGGAGTGGCTATTAGTCAGTGGATAGTAAGATGAATATTGCAGAAAAGTAACCTGAGCTCTAAAACTGTTTAAAACACCTACGAGTGGTCAATAGCTTACCCCAGCTCATCGTCAAGCACACCTGCGTTTTGCATGGGATCATCTGAATTGGACATTGGAACAGTGGGGCTCTGTTATGTTCTCAGATGAGACCAGGATATGTCTCTATGGTAGTGACAAAAGAATAAAAGTGTACCGCAGACCAAGAGAGCGATTTGCAGAATGCTGCGTTGAAGAACGGACTGCTTATGAAGATGATTCCTGCATGATCTGGGGTGCAATTTCTATGGAAGCACGAACTGACCTTGCCTTTATCGGTAGAGGCGATCGTGGTCACGGGAGAGGAGGTTAAACAGATGCTAGGTACATCGAGAAGATTTTAGCAGTTCATGTGGTACCTTACGTTGGCTACATTGGAGAGGAATGTATCTTTATGCAAAATACCGCAAGAATCGTGCAAGAGTACATTACAGAAGTCGGATATCGCGTTATGGAGTGGCTAGCACGCAGTCCCGACCTAAACCCGATCGAACATTTATGGGATGAGCTAAAACGAAGAATTCGAATTAGATTTAGTGTCCCAACCTCGATCCCTGAGCTTATTGTTGCAGTAGAAGAGTGGCGTAACATCCCACAAGAAACAGTAGCACACATGATTAGATCTATTTCTAATCGTATGAGAGATGTTATTAGGTCAAGAGGGGGTCAGGCTCATTGTTAAAAATTAAGTGTTAATTTAGATCAATTTTAGATTAAGTGTCAATAACCATACTTGTTAAGCATAAGAAACCAAAATAAATTGAAACAAGTTTAACTTCATATTAAAACATATTAAAATGTCTTTCAAACAGCATTTTCAGCGAATCTACACATAATCCATGTTCCGTCGAGGGTTTCAGAGAACCGTCTATTAAAAATAATGATTTATTAATTCACAGGATATCTAATGAAGTTAGTAGAGAGAATACTGGTTGCGTTATTTAATGCATCATTGGCGTGTAAGGAAATATTGTTAAGAGTCTTATTCTTATTATCGAGAAGAATGCCGAAATCATCATTTCCTAAAATGATTTCTTTATATAAATATATTCAATTTAACAGAATTATTCAGGTAATTTAGTATTTTTTGGTAATTTATTATTTTCTAGTTGAATGGAGCTGGTATTAATTTTGGTGGCTAAAAACGGTGACGTTTTGTTATTTCATTGTCGAAATTATGAAAGTTTTAGAACTCTCCCCAAAGGAATAATGTGAGGCAATGAATGAGGATCAAGTTTCAAGGAAGTTAATTTCCTTGAAACATCTAACAGTATGGATTCTATATACATTTAAAAAAAAAATAATTTGTTTCATGTATTAAATTCACTATGTTAAGCATAAGAAACCATAATAAATTGAAATAACTTCATATTAAAAAATATTAAAATGTCTTTCCAAACAGCATTTTGTTTTTATTGATCTGATGAATAGTTTCTAAAAAAAATGTAGTTGAAGTCACTAGTTGACAGTGCGCCGATTTCTATGCACGCAAGTTTATATTAAAAAGATATGGTAGACACAAAACCGCGAGGTAAAGTGTAAGATAATTATTGTAGTTATATTGTAACACTAATAAACGTATATAATAGGTTTAAATTGATGGACATATGTAAATGTATAGGTAGAAAAAAATAACTAAGAATATTCGCAGTTTAATTACAGTTAGCAAACTTCATATTTTATTTCTATAAAAAATAAAGATGCTGATAAAAGAATGACGCGGTTTTACTCTACAATCATATGATTTTTGTATTAAACCCGAATTTACTGTAAATAGTTATACAGCGCTTTCATAAAGTAATGAATAAATTCGTTAAAAATTATTTTGGGAAGAACTCGAATTCGTCAAATTTTATTTTTAATTGAGTATTTTTAAAATATAATTAATACATACAGGGTGATTTGTGTAGGAGGTATGACGGCATCGATATGTATGATTTTATAGCAACCCCCCTTTTTATTAGGGAATGTGAAGGAACACATATTTTTGTACGCTCTACGGTAATAATTACATTAGTGTGAGTATAGTTAGATAAAAAAATAAAAGATTGTGCCATTTCAAACTACTAAATTTAATGGCAATGATTACTTAAAAAATTAACTAAATGAAATGTTTAAATACTGCACCGCTGATTGCCTCACTGTATCCTTAGCGACTGATGTCTTTTTTTTGCCGTCACATAAAAACTTGAAATCGGATTTTGTTAAATAGTTTTTTTGGTTTTTGAAGTAATTTCTTTAAAAAATACATTTCTTAGCTTGTGTCCACTTTTACTGTCTGAAGATGACTTTAGTAGATGAAATCAATTCTGCCACAAACGCAACAGCTATGCAATAACGATAATAATTCCATAAAAACATATATTTCTTTGACGAGACTATTTTCGTTTTAAACGATCATATTAATGGGAAAAATTGCCGTTATTGGATACCGAAGATCCCAGATGAATAATGAAGCATTACAGTCAAAATCCCCAGAAAGTGAATTTGTGGTACGGCATAGTCGACGGAAGGATTCCCTATTTCTTTGACGTGACTCTCACTGGTGCAAGGCATTTGGATTTTCTTCGAGACAACCTTATTCCTGCACTAATGTCTTTATATCCAGATCCAACAAGATAGTGCATCTCTCCATACAGAACCTGTCCGCGCTTACTTAGTTTCGCGAGATTTTCCCGAATTGTTGGATAGGGAGAAAGGGGCCGATTGTGTGGCCAGCTAGATTACTAGATATGACACCTTTAAATTACTTTTTTTGTGGGAATCAGACTGACGTATGCAGCACTGGTCTGGTGGGAGAGAGCCTGTTTAAAGTCGGAAGCCAACCGACTTAACAAGCTAAGAGGATCAATTCCAAGAAGTATAATCGGAGCCCCAAGATCAACACCGATCGAGGCGATGGGGATACTGACGGGAATACCACCTCTTGATGTCACTCTGAAAGCGGAAACCGTAAAGGCAATGCACACAGTGGGAAACATGAATAGGAAGGTAAGGGACCTGAATAGACTCTCAAGAGAGCTAGCTGAGGAGGGAGTCCTATGGATGCCCTCTGACAGTACGGGTGTCCACTTCCTGTTTGACAAGAAATACAAGATCACCCTCACCAGTAAGACCGACTGGATGGAGGGTCGAGCTGGATTACCGCTCAATGGAGACATCTGGTACACGGATGGAGCCAAGAGTGGGAACAGAGTGCGTGCGGGGGTGTTTAGGCGACGCGATGGGATAGACAAAACCTTTCCTCTGGGCAAATACATTACCGCATCTAGGCCGAGCTAGTTGAGATTACATACGGTGTTCTGGGGGCCGACCAAAATCGGACCCAGGATATATCTGCTCGGATAGCAGGGCGGTGTTGACAGCCCTGAATTCATCAACAACAAAGTCAAAGCTGGTTTATAATTGCTATGAAGCATTGAACCACTTAGCAGAAAAGGGATCGGTAGAACTCTTATGGATACCTGGGCATAATGGCATTAAGGGAAATCTAATTGTAGATGACCTTGCCAGACTAGGGACCAGGGAAAACCTCTATGGACCAGAATCTGCAGTGGGAATAAGTCGGAATTTGATCAGAGACCGCATCGATGGCTGGGCAAGAGACCAGCACAATAAAAGATGGAGAGGAGTAACGGGTTGTCGAATAACCAAATTCTTCGCTGCTCTGCGAATACTCAGAGATTAATAATTCAATAATTCATTAAATTGAACAATCACAAAGCCAGAGCCCTGGTGGGAATCATAACGGGCCACCATAGTACTCTTAATGCATATAAGCACTAGCTGAGGCTGACTGACAGCCCGGCCTGCAGATACTGTAAAGAAGACGAGGAAACCTCGATTCATATTCTTTACACCTGCCTCGCACTGGAGGAGAAGAGGTACCTTATATTAGGGACCCCTGTTATCCTAGAGGAGGCGAGGCTTAAGGCGTGGGATGTGCCTAAATTACTCCTTTTATGGGATAGCATTTTTAGATAATGACCCGGATAATAGGGGATCGCCAAGGGATTACCCATGCGATCAGTGGCTGATATGGCCCAAGCCCGTATACCATAATGTAATGTTTTGTGGAAATACTAAAAAGGCAAAATATAAATTACTAGGCCGGAGACTTTAGAAGATTTAAAATCCAGAATTCGTCACGAAATACTACGTATACCTCCTGAAGTTATTGACAATGTTTAAAACGAAATTATTAATCTTGAATGATTTGAATATTTAATTTGGTTCATCTTTTAAATAATCATGGGATTCAATTTAGTATTTTGAAATTACAAAATCGTTTTTCCTTTTTTGGTATTTAATCTATACTCATGCTAATGTAGTTATTACCGTAATGTGTATAAAAAATGAGCTCCTTCATATTTCGTGATAGAAAAGGGGGCTGCCATTAAAAAACTATATCGATGATATCTTACACGAATCATTGTATGTTTTCATTGTAAAATTCAAAAATCCTAATGCGGAAAACAAAATTTGACGGGTCCGAGAGTTGTTCCGAAAAGTTATTCCCTGTTAACAGGATGTCTACATACGCTTCATGTCTACATATTGACAATTGTAAGAAAAATAACAATTTTTATTATCTCCGAAGACTTAGTTCTTGAACTATATGCATCTCATATTTCATCTGTGATATTTCAAATAGATACTTTAAATATCTTCTATGTACATCATTTTTTTCTATACTTCGTCCGTATACTAGATAATAAGTAGAAACAATATATTTCTTATATTTTAAAAAATATATAGTTAAAGAAATTAATTGCTGTTATCCTATTTCAATATGAATCGTGAACATTGTCACCTATTTATATTGGAAATCTATAGACAAAAAAACGACAAAATCTAATTGCGATCAAGAGACTTCAGATTTTATTTATGTAGATGGTAAACCAGAAGTCGATACATTTTTTATGTATTAGTGATATAAGATTATTAAGATGTCACTGTAGATTTTAAATTGTTACAGCTAATTTTAAATTGTGGAAAAACCAATCTTTAATTTAAACCCTCCCAAGGTTTACAACTTTTAGGTATTCTAATATTTTCCATTAGTCTATGAACAATTTTATATTTTCCCACACTATTAAAGAACTTAATTAAAGAGCAAAAACATATTTTCGTTGTGCTCACTTTAAATATCCGATCAGAATCTGGTGTCAGTAGCACTAAGAAAAAATCGACTTAGTCGATAATTTATAATTTTACATATCCCATATAGATCCTGTTCTTTAAATTTTGAATAATCCATTTAAATCCAAAGTACTATTAAATATGTGAAAATAAATCCCAATGCTTGTCTGTAACAGAGTACTTATATATAATTAAGACATTTATAAATAATACATGAAAAAATTCTTTATGTCAAACTTAATGTAACCTTTCCCTAACCCTGTACTTATTAGTTATAGCCTTGATGAACCCCTTTGCAAACTTGTGTTCAAGTCGCGAAGTCCTATAAATTGAAGACAATAAATAAATCCAATGAATCCGAGAGGTAATGTATAAATTCGATAAAATCGGTACTAATGTTTTTTTAATCACTCGCACTTATCAAAATAAGTATTTGAAATGCCATTTTGAGAGCCATTCTTTAATTTTTTTGGAGCCGTATTTTTAAAAGTTATGATGTCATCGATATTTTTTCTTTAATGAAAAGCCCCATTTCTGATTACATCATTTGAAACAAATCTTACTTTTCATGCAGTAAATTAAAATAAGTGATTGATTACATCTCTTGAGGTAGATTTTTTGTAAGCAAGTGAATATTTGAAATCGACAGGAAGTAAAAAGGGTTATAACAAAGTTATCGAAATAAAACAAAATACTTCATTTACGTTTAATGTCGGGCAGTATTAGCATATGAACTACGTCGTTCAGTGTTTGCTAAATGTTTTGAATTAAGCAATTTAACCAATTGTTTATTTTACTGTATTGTACGCAAAGAAGAATTCTTTCAAATGGCGCAATGACAAATGGGGCTCTTTATTAAAAAATATATATCGATGACGCAATAATTTTTAGAAATACAGTTCGAACAAATTATACCTCTCAAAGTGGTATTTCAAACATATGTTTTTGATGTTCGAGAAATTTAAGAAGAAACATTAGTACTAATATTATAGCATTTATACATTAGTTTTTGCACTCCCTATATATTAAAGTGAAAAGGGCGTGAAAGTAAAGTGAAAGTAAAGTAAATAATGTAAGACAAGTAATTAATGAATAACAATTAATGTTATATATGTATATCACGTTTAAGTTATATATGCATTTAGATGTTAATGACTACGTACTTAACCCAACTGGATACTTCGGATGATAATTGGATAAGAGCATCCTCAAGTTTTCTTCATTTCGCAGAGTATAAACGCTATACTGTAATGCAACATTTCTGTATTGTTCAAGTTTCGTTTATCTATATTCACATACAGCAACATGGAGCTGCGCAATTAGCTTCATCACCTCAACCATTTTTAGATTGTAGATAGATAAATACATAAAAGAGTGCTTAAACCAACCATCTGATGGATGTACATCGATAAGACTGTACCCACGCCAATTATAGAAATATTTTCTCTCATCATTAAATATTTATTATATTCTAACCTCTAGCTACGGTCCTACTCGACACTTTTATCAGATGTCACATTTTTTTAATACATGTTTTCACATCGGAATTAAAAAGGCTTCTATCCAAAACGTTGACACATTTAATGGCTTGATGAACTTTTTGCGGCGTTAAAAATTTCCAAAGTCACGTTTTACCACCCGTGTTAGCCATTAATAACCAAAATGTTAATACAGATTTCCTTCCTATTCAACAAATCATTAAAATGCTATGAATACAGGCACGTTCGAATCTACACATCATCCATGTTCCGTCGAGGATTTCAAAGAACCGTCTATTAAAAATAATGATTTATTAATTCACAGGATATCTAATGAAGTTTGTAAGGGGAATACTGGTCGCGTTATTTAATGCATCATTGGCGTGTAAGGAAAGCTTGTTGAGAGTCTTATTCTTATTATTGAGAAGAGTGCCGAAATCGTCATTTCCTAAAATTATTTCTTTATATAAATGTATTCAATTTAACAGAATTATTCAGGTAATTTATTATTTTCTAGTTGAATGGAGCTGGGATTTATTTTTGTGGCTAAAAAACGTTTTGTTATTTCATTGTCGAAATTATGAAAGACTTAGAACTCTTCCCAAAGGAATAATGTGAGGCAATGAATAAGGATCAAGTTTCAAGGAAGTTAACTTCCTTGAAACGTCTAACAGTATGGATTCTATATACATTTTAAATGCTATTTAAATTTTTTATTCTTTTGAGTACACTGAAATGATAATATAGTAGTTAGTGGTCTTGTAATTTTAGTTGTAGAATCTTCGCGAACCAGATGTTAATTATTAAAACATTAATTACAAATAAATAACTGATATTATATGGTAGATACCTACTTATTATACATAAATGACAAACCTGTTTCCTATTGTTTTCCGTGAACTAACTAACTTGAACGAACGGAGACCGTGACCTCCCC
The DNA here is from genome assembly GCA_037954035.1 of Rosalia funebris. Classification (NCBI taxonomy): domain Eukaryota; kingdom Metazoa; phylum Arthropoda; class Insecta; order Coleoptera; family Cerambycidae; genus Rosalia; species Rosalia funebris. Next base: position 14,006,299 of record JAZFAV010000035.1, on the reverse strand, counting down.
AGAATTCGTCTTAACCATATATATTACTAATATTTTCAGTAGAAGACACGAAGTACTTACCTGAAAAATAGAAATTATATTAGTTCAACGTTTGATAGGTTACTTTATAATTTATTTTACAGTGATATTTATAAACCTTTATTCAGAAGGGGTTAATTTGCAATTTTTATGTACAATACTTTATAAAATTATTAGAGGTAATAAATCTAAATAAATAATGAAGTAAAAACCTAAAATACTCTAAGTCCTCATAATGAAATAATGAGGAAAACTTCAACTTTAAAATGATGAAAGAGAAACATAAATATTAGACAAACACTGTATGTTCCTAGATTATTTCATTTCATTTCTGATATACTAAAACTATGAAAAATCATAATTTCTAACGTGACAAAGTAGTTTTCATATTACATATTACAGATCATCAAGAATAGGAACAAGCCTCAAAACTGCGATATTGGACTGCTCCCGAGGTGCGCATTAAATAGCCTGATTTTGCAGAGTGAATGTCGATGAATATATATTGAATGTGAATGTACAACAGAGTTCGATCTGGCCGCGCGTAAAGTGTATCCTTTTCCCTTCGAATGCTGCCTCACTCTTTCTTCTACGCAACCTAGAGAATCTCACACGTTTTCCTATTCTTGATGAGCAGAATGATTTTAATGTATATTTAAAGTATCTAATAATTACAATATAAGCTTAATATGGAACATAATTGTCACTACTTGTGGTATCTTCACTACGTATCTGATATATAAAATATGGATAAAATAATTGCAATATTATTAAAATGAAGAGAATCAATAAAATTATTAACGGTTGACAATAAAAAAAAAAAATTAGTTATGATGCAGCATTTTGAATCAGGACTTAAATATATCTCATTAGAATTGCTGCTTTATATAATTGGGATTCTGAAAACAACAACGTACTTTGTTTTCTTATGAAGAAAGAGTAAGAACTGTAGTAGACCTATGTAATAAATTTATTAAGGAACAAGGAGAGTATTTAGAACAGCAAACTTTAAATATTATAAATAATATGACACGGCAATGAATTCTATATAAATATAAATAATATACACAAATAAATCTGCAAGATGAAAACGGATTATTCCGAAAAGAATGTCTATTGAGTATACCGACTTTAATGAAAAGTTCAATTTAATAAAACGAAATACAAAAGAAACAAGTTGGAAGAAACGTGAAACTTAACAAATATAAGTGAATATAAATATAACTCTAAATCTTTTATGGACCACTTTATCTCCATAAAGGATTTAGAGTTATATCAGATTTACTTTATATTTTTTCATATAAACCCACCGAAGTTTAAGCTATATAACCTCGTGTAATGTGCACATCAAAAATGAGTTATTTCATTATTATGCTTTACAATATCATAAGTTTTAATCTCTAATAAAACCATTACCAATATTTTATATAATATTAAGAAAATTTCAAACCTAGTTACAAAGTAAAACCTGAAATAAGGATAACTGGTTTATCGTTAATAGTATTTAAATTGGTTAGTTAAGTATAAGCCCACTACATTTTCCGAGTGCCAATAGACTAATTCTGCATAAAATTTAAGTATAATGACTTTGTTTAATTAATCATAGGTAGTCAGTCTGAGGATATATAAATTAATTATCGACATTCGGCAAGACAATTCGGATTTAAGTGTACCATACAGACCCCTAAGGAGACAAAAATACTTTTAGTTAGACGACAATCACTAACTGTGGAGGAATTTTGGTACGCAAAAATTGAGGTAATATTTATTCTACATTTTAGTTGTAAGTCTCAGTCCCATTTCATTATGACTGTATTGTTATTATTATTATGTTATATGCGTTTGAGCCTCATCAGTCACTTATCGCATGGGTAGTCCCTTAGCGATCCCCTCTTATCTGGGTCATTATTCAAAAATGCTATCCCATACAAGGAGCAATTTAGGCACGTCCCCCGCCTTAAGTCTCGCCTCCTTTAGGATAATAGGGGTCCCTAATATAAGGCACCTTTTCTCCTCCAGTGCGGGGTAGGTGTAAAGAAGATGAATCGAGGTTTCCTCGTCTTCTCTACAGTATCTGCAGGCCGAGCTATCAATCAGTATGGTGACCCGTTATGATTTCCACCAGGGTTCTGGCTTTGTGCCTGTTAAATTCAATGAGTTCTTGGGCCCATTTCTCTATATCTGAGTATTTGATGAAGAGTTTGGTTATTCAACAACCCGTTACTCCTCTCCATCTTTTATTGTGCTGGTCTCTTTCCCAGCCATTGATACGGACTTATTCCCACTGCAGGTTCTGGTCCATAGAGGTTTTCCCTGGTCCCTAATTTGGCAAGGTCATCTGGAATTAGATTTCCCTTAATACCATTATGTCCAGGTATCCAGAAGAGTTCCACCGGTCCCTTTCCTGCCAAGTAGTAAGGGATGGATTACCATCTATACAGTATGACTGTGCAAATGGTAATATTTTTGTTATGTACGTCAAATGTGTAGGTAGATACCTGTCGACATGATTTGGTTTTCTGGTATCTCATTAACCTCTATGCAGTTGGTTTGTTATTCCAATTTGTAACCAATTCAAAATGGAAACAACTAAACGCAGATAAAATTAATTTAGTACTTAAAACGTACGATTTAGTACGTAAAAGGTTAACTATCAATTATAGCTATAATCATTAATTCACTCATGTTCAAAAATCAATTGCTATTTATTACTAACAATATTTAGCTGAGCTTGTTTGACATTGTTTTGAATGAATGTCTTTTAAAGCATTAAGGAGTTCGGATTACAACTGAAATATTCCTGAAACCACCTCCACCTAATGAGATACCAAAAACCTACTTCAACTTTGGAAAATGGAACCCATGGAAAGAAAACTACGAGTATACAACAAGGCCGTATTCTGAATGTATCTATCCCTGTATTCCAAATGAATGAAATAATCATATTAAAAGCATTAATCTGAGTTTAATGCTTCCCATTCGTTTTCTTAAATTTTTTTAATGACTATTATAATTTATTGGTATAACGAATTATTAGTTTACTATACCAATATTGGTCTGATTTATTAAAGCCTATTAATACTCTGTTAGGGATGGTTATTGTTTATTTAATTCGTGTAATAATAATTATTAACATACCTAATAAATACATATTATATTATTACTATCATAATACCCAATATCATGTCATTTAATACATGCAAACAATTTATAAATCCAGAATAGTTCAATTACCTTGAGGAGATATTAAGGCATTTTGAAGAAGATAGTGATATGCTGCTCGAATAGTTAAGCTACAGTAAACAATGGTATAGCAACCAGCTCCAAAATCCATCAGCTAGACCTGCATATGTTGTAGTTCAATTGTAGTGTAATTTTAGTTACATATATATATATATATATATATATATATATATATATATATATATATATATATATATATATATATATATATATATATTAGACTTTGAACGCAACATAACGTTTATTCTTCAACTTCCACTGATATATTATATGAAATATAAACCAAAACGTATAATACTAAATAGACATGAATAAAATTATCACGAAATGAACTAACTGTAGTGGTATATTTTGATTGCAGAATTGTTACACTCTCTGATGACGTATCGGTTAACATTTTTGTGGAGCTAATTGTTCAATTCAAATTTTATTGTCAGTTGTACTTAGATATAGTTATTACTAGCTGTACCCGATCACGCGTTACTGTGGCATTTTTAGCTGTCGCATTGAGGCAACCTTAGGCATTAGTTCGACTAGCATATATAAAATATTGCATGATCATTTACCCCTAATAAGGCTTGCTCTCGTTGGATCCCAAATAATTTGAAAGACTCAAAAATATGTTCGTGTCGATTGATGCAAACAAATGCTCAAGAAATATAATTGCGGTGCTTAAAAGACGTATGTAACATTTTAACAGCTGAGGAATCATGGATCTATGCGTATGAGTTAATAGCTATTGACGGTATGGGTGCTTCAAGATGAACCAAATCCAACAAAAGTTGTTCGCGCTCGAAGCACTTCGAAACAAATGGTCGCCTATTTCTTCGGAAAAACTGATCATGTGGCAACAGTGCCTTTAGAGGAACGTAAAACGGTTAAATCTGAATGGTACACAACCATTTATTTGCCGAAAGTCTTCGGTAAAGTAAGGAAAATAAACAAGCGCCGTCGGATCATTCTTCATCATGACAATGCGAGTTCATACATCTCGTCTAACAACCGAATGTTTGAACACTCAATGAATCAAATTAATGGGTCATCCGCCTTGCAGTCTGATTTGGCACCTAATGACTTCTTTTTGTTCTGGAATGTCAAAAATAAATTGCGTGGACAACGATTTTCGGCAGAAGAAGCCGTTGATGCGTTCAAAAACCATGTTTTAGAGATATCTCAAGCGAAATGGAAAAATGCTTTGACAAATGATTCGAACGCATGCAAACGTATATAAATCCTGAAGGGGAATATAATGAAAAACGATAGAGTAATTTTTAATGACAAATAATGGTTCGTTTATTATTAGGCTCAAAATATAAATAGCGCCTCTCGTTAGACATTAAAATAAATAAGAGCCAGGTTTTATTCCTAATGTAGAGGCTAGCATAACACAGATACAAGAGTTATCAATACAAAATATTTTATTTTAATACGCTATTACATAATCATTTTGGTTCAGAAAATATATATGTACGTATAATATGGGTATTAAGGACGGCATTTCTTGATATATACGCAACTGCGAACTCCCCAGTGCGCTAATGGTTAAAAGCTTTTTAAGTTCTGGGAGAGTAGCTTATATAGTCTACCAATAAAGTCTGTTGATAGATAAGAAAAAAACATTTTATGCCTGCCACGATCTAGACACTTCGGTATAAACCGTATTTATCTGCTTCTATTAACTCTAATACCATATAAGTACGTTACGTCTGGTCCAGACCACTAAGTTTTTATGGCATTCTTTAATCTTATGGGATTCTCAGGACCGCATTAAAAACTAGTATTAGTTGTTTATATTCATGTAGGCGGGAACCCATTATGGGAACCACATGTTCTGCATCTGACAGATTTGTGTATAGGGTACCGTCCTTTTAGTTATACCGTGATTAATTATAGCCGCCCCTTTTGTAATGCTGTTGCATATGACGATCGATGTTTGATATTGAATATCAATTTATCACGGCTGTTGTCGTCGCGAATCAGCAGTTCAGCACCAGCACTGTTATTAGATGGGTGTTTTCAAAGAAAATCGATTGAAGGTGTATAAACACCATAATTTATCAATATACTATGTTTTTATTAATTATTCTGCGATGGGTGACTGACCACTTAGGGATCGTTGTACATCTACCGAGTGTTTTATCTAACGCAATTATTATGAAATAACCTCAAGTTTTAACTAAATTAGAACAGACAGTATTTTCCTCTAATCCAGTAGTTCCTTCTAGAAGAAAATAAACATGAAAAACATCTTAGACAAGCATGTATTGGTCGTGGATATACATATATTAAAGAAAACATTAGATCCATTCAAAAGTAACAAATATTTCGATTCTACACCAGTAATGGCGCCAGGATTTCCAAAATAGATGGGTATAAACTGGTACAAAATATTTGGCGTTGGGAACATATTTGGGATGTGTTTGGGGGGGGGGGGGTTATTCATTATCGATACAATCAATACAAAGAATAAACATATTAACATAAACACAATTTACAAAAGAAATTAGTAGCACATTAGGTAATAAAGTTAAAATATTAATAAAATTACTTCATTATTATTGCAAATTCCTCAACAATCTTATCCAAATCTAAGCTTTTAGCTATTTTTTTTCTTTATATTTAATACAGCCAAATTACTTTCTTCATCTCGCATTTCATTTTATTTCTTAAATGGTTTTTTAACTTTTTCAGACGTGAAAGGGTCATTTCACATACCGCACTTGATACAGGAATTGTGATACATATTGAACATAATTTATAAATCTCATTGAATGTCAATCTGTATTTATTCAGCATATCGTATAGCTGTAAAATTGATTTTGTTGATTTTAACACTTTGTTCGTTTTGAAATAGCAATAGTCAAAATTAAATATTTATATTTTGTTTCATATTATAATTTTGTAGATAGTAAATTTTTTGGGTGGGCACTGTTACTCATTCGGTGGGTACGTCCCCACCCAGGCCCCACTGGCGCCGTCACTGTTCTACACGGTGTTTTACTTTTGATGGGAACGAAGATAATTTGGGAAATAGAGCTACCGGAACTTCATTTTAATACCAGGAAACCAGAAACTTTATTTGTTTTATTGTTTGTATTTAGAATGTTAATAATATTTTGTTCCTGTCTGCTGTTTTGCTTTCCTTAAAATTTTGAGACACAAAAACCGTATACAATTTTTTCGTTTTAATAAATTTATAGTATCTTTTATCGGACGCGTTGATTATAATTTTAGGTTTGCACAAAGAATTATCACTCGTTGATGACGATAACGTTGCTATCGGAGTATGAATATATATTATAAAATGATATTATAAAATATTATGGTATGGGAAATTTTGTACACAGTTTAGAATAGATATGGAATCATGGGTGTTCTGATACTCTAAAATTTGCACATTCTATTTTTAATGGTAGTATAACTCTGTTTATAGAGCCGGGACTGTTGGATATATTTAAAATGTTTCTGGAACTCTAAAGCAATTAAATACTTGTGTCATAAGAAAATGTGCTTCATAAAGAAACAAATGATGTGGAATTAATAGCCAATTATAAATTAAAAACACTCTTCAAGAGGTAAGTGAAATAAAGAAAGACTTCAGAAGTAATTGTAAGTCATTATTAATATTACTTTTCTACCATTATATTTCACAACTGGAGTTTATAGAAAACATGTCTGGATTTATTTCTACAATGACAGGCAACTCTAATAGGCTAGAAGAAAACTTGAAATCCAATATATCCTATTCCATGGATGTCAATTTCTTTGACATCCATTTCTCAGTTATTTAAGAGTGTCTCATGGTTCACGCAGACAATCCTTTAACAAGCTTAGAAATATTTTTAAAGTCATTTATCTATTGTACAAAAGTTGTAAGATGTTATACGTGTATTTTAAATAAAATAGGTTCAGTATGCTGCCATTTGGATATTGTAACTGATCATATACGCTACATTTGTAAGTTACTTTGTAATTTCCTTATGCACATATCAAAAGCTTTATGAGAAAACAAAGTTAAATCGCAAAATTCTTCATTACCTGTTCAAGTGAAATAATAACTACATATATGATACGTTAATGTTTTCTAAGAAATTCAGAAGGATAAGTTGACTTCATCAGACGGAACTGTAAGGACAAATAAAGAGGATCATTAGTTATAACTCGGGTATTTTTCTAGATTCACTCTTCAAAAATGGTTAAAACTCAGTATTTGTGAATAACAGTAGTGCACTATTTTAGCAACTTTTCAATAATTTGAACAACTCTTAGGAAGTCCCAATAATAAAATTAAAAAAAAAAGAAAAATTTGGGATTTATGAAATCAGTTGTAAAGATAGCAGTCAAAGGTACACTAGGCAGACAAAAAGAGCAATTGTAATTAGGGTAAAGGAACATATGCTTCACTTATTTAAATTTTTAAAACAATTATTGAATATAATTCGTTAAAGATATAACCAAAGACTCTCGGATGCCTTTGAGAGGTCAAATGTAGCTAACTTTGTTATAAAAATGGCTAATTGTAATAGCGTGAACAAAGATAAGAGCTCTATATCTAACAGTGCGTTGTTTCGGTTGGTACGGTGAATGACGACATCAGTAAAATGAATATTTACCTCCCTATAATTTATTAATCATAATACAAATACTAATAAAAAAATAGGTATTAGAAATAGCTGTGCAAAAATTCAGAATATACTATTTCTTCATTAGCCATGAAGAGTTCCAGTATTATTAGGACACGATGCATGAAACTGGAGAAATCATTTGTAACGGTTTACTGGACCTAAATAAAACTTGGGTATAAACAGAGCGAGATATTGAAGACTAGAGGTAGGTTAAAAGTTTTTAACATATACTGGTGATGTTAAGTTGATTGGCGAAATGCGCTTCGCGCAACGTATAATCTTTCGGTGTTTATAAAAATCTGGCATGTCTTGGTATATTTTATCTGTATCTGGTATATTTTTAAAACATCAATTTTTTTAAACATTATAGCTTCAAACTTGGTTTAAAAGTAATTTTCCGTATTTATTAAACAATTAAAGCCAGCCCTGTTCTGTATTTTTTATCTTGGTTTCTTAAGAATAACACTTTTTGGTTGTCAGTGATATAATATACATTTAGTCATAATATTCTTACTAATACTGTAAAATTATGTCAATATATGCACACATTTTTTTTCTGAATTGAACTAAAATAAATAATTGTTCTACTAAATACTAAAAAACCATTTTTGCTTGTATAATTATTAACCACGAATATGCCTTGTGTTACAATATATATCAATATTATAATTTATATCATAAACTTCCAACTATAATTTATATTTTAACAGATAATTGGACGGTAAATTGCTGTGATATTTGATTCTTGTAATTTAGTTATTTATATCAGTATAAAAGTCACTGTATATATTATATGAATATTTTATTGTAGTATCAATATTTAGGCTAAAATTAATGAATATAACCTCACCAAATACAAAGATTTTAATTCCGCTGCTTTTTTCGGAATGTTGTCCTGTATGACCTTACTGAAAAAGTCTTCAAATAGTTTCTTGAATAAGAAATGTGTTGTAATTAATAGTCGGTATTTTGTCGGTATAATTTAGTATATTAATAGTTGGCACAATGTTTTTCAAAATTACTTTTTTGTTCTCTATTATACTCGAACTGAAAAATGGGTAAATTAAAGAATGTTATTTTTCTTTGTGAAGTAAGTTTATTAGTTGCAAGGTAAGCAGCTACTACTATGTTTTAAAAAATGTAGTATAGCATAATTGACATTTAATATTGTGTATATTAATTGCATTATGATAATCAGTTCAGAATGTAACGGTAGTGTTAGTTGGCAGATAAACTAATACGAGTTTAATAATTTACAGTAAATTTCATAAAATGATGGCCCAGGTAAAGTCTCAGAAAAAATTTTATATTGTTTCTTTTTTACAATTTGACAGAAATATTTATGTAGAAATATTACAGATATTCCAGCATCTCAACAGCCAAAGACAAGTAAGGTATATTCTGGAAATAAATATTCCTGAAAGTTATTTGCAACATGAATTAATAATTAATTCATGCGAAACACGTAGTAATTATTACTACGTATTTCGCAACAATAATTTTAAATTAAAAATATAATAATATTCATGGTAGTTACTATTCATTTCATCGCTATTTGTTAAATAAAAAACATTCTTATCTTGCCGATAAATGGACCAGTCTACCGGAGCCTAGCCATAAAAACAAGCCACGGTATGTTTTGAGATTTTTTATTTGGCAAATAGCGATGAAATAAACTATACTAATTCATTCAAGTAGTTAGTAATTACTATATGTATATAAATACCATGTTGCACACAATTGTACTTCGCGATATCAATAAAGCTTATGTCAATGGTATGAGCATTACAAATGACTTATACCTATATGTATTAGGTCCCATATTAGGAACCTTAATAACCAGTAGATAGAATTTAAATTATGAAAACACTTTGAGACTCACGAGAGATACCAGCAGAAGATTGATATTACAATGGAATTATTCAAGTAAGTGCAGACATAAAGTTAATCAATAAAGCAATAAAATTATTAACAGGTGCTTTCTATCTACGGAGCGTAAAGTTAATTACTTTACCCTCCCGCTTAAACACAACTGCAGCAGCTGCAAAACTGCTTAAATAGGGGTGCTTCTTGATTGTCTTTCTGCTCACACACAAGAGAAAACCTAATTTAATAGCGTTCTCGTTTGAATAGTCATACCCGAAACCAGAAATGTTATCAACGTTGTGTCATATTATATAATTATATATGCTTACGGCTTTCGTAAGGTTATGTAGTTTAAGATTTACTACAAAATAAAATATGGATAGTAATAAATATCTATAATGTTATTGTTTTTTCTTCTTTGTATTACAAAAGGAAAATAATTAAATTGAAGGATTTCTAAAATTCCAACGAATACAACAGAGACTAATAATAAAACCAGTATATCGAGAACGAAGGACTAGAAAAGAAAAAGAACCTTTATTATTAACTTAAATAAATATTAATTCCAAAGGCTTTATAGATTAATACTACTTATGTTTCTATTTTGTAAATACTGTTTCTATTAAGCGGTATCAAATAATATGTTTGTATTTGAATGAATATAAGTGTGGAAATTATTGAAAAAAATTATACTTTGTCTTTATTTCATGACTTCTTGGTATTCGATCAGTCATGTTCACGTGACACATAGATGGCTTCATGAAGACGTTTTTATATTTTCAGTTTTTACTGAGCTATGCATTGTACATAGTAGAAGTATTTCGTTGTTGAGACTGCTGTAATAAATTGTACTGTGACACAATTTTTTTTTTGAAGTGAATAATTCTTTGGCGGCGTTCTGATATTTGACGAGAATGGAGAGTGAATTGGAAAAAATGTAACGTTTCCAGATTTCGTTACACGAGAGAGAAAAAAGATATAACGTAGAGAGAAGGAGGAAGAGAGCTATTACATTTGGTATACCTAAAACACAGGCTTTGTTACAACACAGAGTACACAGATATATAATATAGAGAGAAAGTGAAAGAGAGCTATACATCATATATATCAGTTTAGGTTATCCGCGTCTCACTATTGTCGCGCATGCGCGCGTTATAGATGTACGCGTCCAGACGCTATATATTAACAGCTGAAGCAGCACGCGTCTGTGACGAATATTTATCATTGTGTTTTGTAATTATTTACGTTATTTACATTTGTGTTCTGCGATTATTTGATAATATCCTTGAACCGTTTAACTTGTTAAAATCTAGAAGATATAATATATTTCATTCATCGCTCCCTACTGGTTTACAGCCACATAGGTGCAAATGCACTTGGAAGAGGCGAAGACAAAATCCTTTGATTCTCGGGAGAGATTTCAATGTAAATTTCGGATCCAATGATTCTTTGACGTTGATTAACTTTCTTCGAGAAACATTTGGTCTGCTTATAAATAACAATCCCAAAAAATCAACAACAAAGTCCGGAACAACAATAAATGCAATTTTTACACGTTATCTAGAAAATATCGAATCACGAACATATATTTCATATTTTAGTTATCACAAACCAATCATATCAGTATTACCAATTGAACCACCAGCCAATGATAGTGTAGATAATGAATAAACCGAATATTTTTTACATAAATTTTATATTGTTATATTTCTTTTGAAATTATCCCTCTCCCTTTCCTCTCTCTATCTCTCTCCCTATCTCTTTCAATCTCTCACTCTTAATCTTTCTCATTCTCTATTCTAAAGAAGTATTCACTTCTATCACGTGTACTGTGCTGCACATCATATATTTTTTGTTTTCACAAATTTAAGATCGGTTTCTGAGACTTAAGGACCTTAATTTCACATTATATGTTTACTTTAGTTAAATTGACTACGTTTGTTATAATAAAGAAGGCTCTTGAAATTTACCAGATGATTGGTGGAGTTTCATGGATAGTTCTAAAAAAAGCTTGAAATGTGTATTACTGTACAATGAAAATAAGTTTACATCGACACCTTCCTTACGGGACAAAATGAAGATATTAAGTTGGTATTAGAAAAAAAAAAGCTTATTCTCAGCATCAGTGGTTTGTTTGTGTCGATTTAAATGCTTGGACAGCGAAATATCTTTGTCATCTCTGCTTATGGGATAGTTGTGTCAAAAAAAGCATTGACAGAAACTGTTCCAAAAATATAAAAATTTGTACAAGAAAACTATTTTATAATTCTTAATTTTTTCTGCACCAATTATTCTTTATTTCTTTGTTAGATTTCATATATAAAAAATCAAAATAAGAGTATTGCTTATTTTATTTTGTTTTACTTTGCATTCTTATTTATCATGTATGTTTATTTCAAAAACTTGGGCCAATCAATGAAATGTAATGCCATTTTTTGCATCGGCAGCAGTAATGTACTCGAAATTGACTTAAATTCCTGACAACAAATTGACTGTTCCCTAGTGTTCATAGTATCATAGTATTTGATCTGTTCAGTGTAATAGTTATCCAAACGATGATAATTGCGCTGAAAAGTATTTTATTATTTCTTATCTTTGTAAATGAGAAAGAACTGCCGAATTATATCTTATTTTAGAGGTTAGTTCCAACTAAAGTATTTTTTATAGAGGTTATGTTACCAGGACATGTAAAGAACTGGTCTCTAAAGCGAAATATTTATTTAGATTTTTTGTCAAACTGTTTCATCAATAGTAATTTCAACATTTTTGTTCATTTTCTTTACTATTGTCCTTAGAATCAAAAACCTTATTATTTTCCGTCTTTAGCTGATATTGAAAATATGTTCCTCTTAATCATCAGTTATTCTCAAATTTGCTATAGATTTAGTAAACTGAAAAATTCATCTAAATGATCTCCACTTTCAGACTCTACATTTTCATCAATATCAGGACATTCTTTGGCTACATTATTTGTTATGTGTATACCTTTGTGTTTTTATTTACTTTGGACACCCTTACAACTAAAAACTAAATACTTGAATTGGAAAAAGTGAACTGGGGAATACACAATCATCTTTAGAAGTTATCACAGCGATAATTTACAGTAAATTAAAAATTTTAATATATCCAACCGAATACAAACGTTAAAATGGGCAGCTCTCTATATACTTTTACAACCGAAATGAGGATTCGCTAATTTTATTTAGAACTGAAATGGTTACGGTATTGATACGATACACAATGTTATAAAATATTTAAGATATCAAATGACACGTCATGTAAAAAATTGATATACTACTCGTATACTGGATCTAGAAGTACGTGATGAAACATATCTGTTAAGGAGATGCTTTAATCATTATAGGAAAAGAGTAAATTGAGGAGAAGCGATTAAAGGTCCTTACGTCATTACGAGTCTTCTTCGAAAGTTACATCTAACTTGTTTGACGACAATATGTGCCAAAAGAGTTCACTATTATAAAGAGTTAATGTCAGTGTTCACTAAATTTGTAATTTTAGATATTTTTTAACTTAGATAAAGACAAATTTTAAAGCCTAAAGAAAAACTGAATTGATACGTCTGTCATAAGGCTTCTAAATAGACATTTTGGGTATAACATATGTCCTAGAATAGAAATAGGGTGATGACAAATAGACAAATAGTTGTTTACTGCATCATCATTTGCTTTGACTAATACTTACTAATAAAATTATATTATATGCAATAATATCTATCCAGGATAAAGCCGCTCTCAATGATTGTATGATTGTATTGTTTTCCGTTGTGGTAAGCTATTTTTATATCGTTATTTAACGTTAGCCTAGTTCTACTAATAAGGCTTAGTATTGATGCCAGAACATGAGTTACATATAACCTCTGTACAGCTGCCTCTATTATATTAGTATAGGGATGTTTTATATCTTGAAGATATAATAAACAAGGAACATTCAGTTTTATATCTTATATAAGAGATGGTATGTCTTCCATACAAATATCGCCTAAACTTGTGTAGAAATGTAAGTGCATCATCAGACATTCATATCGATGAATTTATGAAGAACTGAATAATGTTAGATCTAGCCTATGGAAACTATTGGTCTATAAAATTAATTTGAAGACCCACTACCTACTTATTGTAACTTATTTCAAACTAGTTCATTCTTCTTCTTTCAAAGTTGTTTTCAAGTTTCAATTTGAGTCAGGTTATTTAACTTCTCTGGGAATAGTTTATTGTCGTGTCATGGTTCATGTCTTGTCTAGAAAAATACTATTCAAAAATTCTACTGGTCAAGAAGATAACTACATTAATTTTATTATGTATTATTATTATTATTATGTTTTGTGGGTTTAGGCCTCATCAGGCACTGATCGCATGTGTAGTCTCTTGGCGATCCCCTCTCATCCGGGTCAATATCCAAAAGTGTTATCCCATAAAAGGAGCAATTTGGGCACGTCCCTCGCCTCCTCTAGGATAACAGGGGTGCCTAATATAAGGCACCTTCCCTCCTTCAGTGTGGGGCAGGTGTAAAGAAGATGAATCGAGGTTTCCTCGTCTTCTCTACAGTATCTGTATGCCGGGCTGTCAGTCAGCCTCAGTTTGTGCTTATATGCATTCAGGCTACTATGGTGGCCCGTTATGATTGCTACCAGGGTTTTGGCTTTGTGCCTGTTCAATTTAATGAATTCTTAGGCCCATTTCTCAATCTCTGAGTATTCGATGAAGAGTTTGGTTATTCGACAGCTCGTTACTATTCTCCATCTTTCTCTGTGCTCGTCTCTTGCCCAGTCATTGATGCGGCCTCTGATCAGATTCTGACTTATTCCCACTGCAGGTTCTGGTCCATAGAGATTTTCCCTGGTCCCTAGTCTGGCAAGGTCATCTGCAGTTAGATTTCCCTTAATGCCATTATGCCCAGGTATCCATAAGAGTTCCACCGGTCTCTTCCCTGCCAAGTGGTTCAATGCTTCATAGCAATTATAGACCAGCTTCGACTTTGTCGTTACTGAATTCAGGGCTGTCAACGCCGCCCTGCTATCCGAGCAGATACATACTCTCTCCTGGGTCCGATTTTGGTTGGCCCCCAGAACACCGTATTTAACTGCAACTAGATCGGCCTGGAGTGCGGTAGTGTATTTACCCAAGAGGAAGGTTTTACCTACCCCATCGAGTCTCTTATACATCCCCGCACCCGCTCTGTTCTCACTATTGGCTCCATCCGTGTACCAGATGTCTCCATTGAGCGGTAATCCAGCTCGAACCTCTATCCAGTCGGTCTTACTGGTGAGGGTCATCTTATATTTCTTGTCAAACAGGAAGTGGACACCCGTACTGTCAGAGTGCATCCATAGGACTACCTCCTCAGCTAGCTCTCTTGAGAGTCTATTCAGGTCCCCTACCTTCCTGTTCATGTTTCCTACCCTGCGCATTGCCTATGCAGCTTCCGTTTTCAGTGTGACTATTATGTATTAACTTATAGCAAAAACTAATACTAGATAATACCTCAAGTGTAAGGGCAACATTTGAAGATTAAGTAGTAACTGATGATTGTAGCCTCTCTCAGGATACATTCCATATATATATATATATATATATATATATAATATATATATATATATATATATATATATATATATATATATTAAAATGTAAACATTTTATAAATATTCTCTAAACCTGTTCCAAAAGATGTTTTTGATTATTACAGTAGAGGTTTAATATATTAGAGGCATATTCCAGCCTTTGTAAGGTCTAACCTTACACAAAGAAATAGTAAATTATTTTAATTGAATGAATCGGATCGAACATCTTTAAAATGATTATAACTTCGGATTAAGAACCTTAAGGCTTGATGTGTTGTTGAAGTGGTTTGTGCGATATGTATAGTAAACAAGAGCTCATTGTCGAATATTACCCCTAGATCTTTTATAAGCGGGCAATCATTTATCTGACATTTATATATGATGTACGTTTATTCAGCTGGTTGTTTCTTCAGAATAAAAGTCAGCGATTTTTTGAATTTAAATCTAGTTTATTTATTCTACACCAAGTTTACACTTTTAATAATTATTTTTGAATAGATAAATAACCGTCAAGAGTTTCAGTAGTGTTATACATCTTAAGATCGTCTGCAAATAATTCATACAATGTTGATAATATAATGATATTACCAACATTGTAGACTTACATACAATATTTATAATATTATTAATGAATAATATTATAAATATTAGTGGTCCTAGATTGGACCCCTGTGGCACTCCAGATGTAAGATAAAATGTTTTACTATTAAATTCATTGTACGCTATATATTGTAATTTACCTAACAGTTGAGTATGAAACGAATAATTCTAGTAAAGGTTCATTACGTCCAAAATATTTCAGTTTTTTTTAATTATTCACGATCAATTCTATCAAAAGCTTTGGTGAAATCCATATGCACAATATCTACCATTATTATCAATAATGCGAAAATGCAGATAAATTGGTGGCTGTTAAACGATTTGCCATACATTCGTGTTGATTTGGAGATCTGTAATTTATTATAGAAGGATACATATGGATGTACAAGGACATCCCAAGAACTTAAACGAAGTTACATAACATGTATTTTTATGGTAATTATGCTTTTGAATATTTTCAAAAACATAATTTTATTTATATGGTTAGTTTTTTTTTAACTAAAACTCAAGGAAAAATTTTAACAAAAACTTACTATATTTCAGGTTTACACTATTGATACTGCATTACTACATGTTCAAAATTTGTGCTGATTTGAAAATATAATAATTGAGTTTGTTAATTGCATTGATTATTTGTTATTGCTATTATCACTACAGACAATACCGTGTAGGCTATTTCTGTAAAGCAAAGAATTTGGCTATAGTCTTGACTTTTTTGTCATATTCCGAAATACGGCAATTTAAATATTCGATATAGAATACGCAGTTGTGCTTTATTAAATACTGACGGAGAACCCAACAATTAAGAATGGCAATATGTGACGTCGTTAGGCCCCCATTAATAGGGCGCACTACCGAATGATAACTGCAGTTCGCAAAGCGGCACCGTGGCGCTGCGCACCCGGGTTGAACACTTACGGAACGCTAATGTGTTCCAGGTTAATTGTTGCCGTCACTTACTCATAGTTTACGACCCCATATTCTCCAGAGCTGGGATGCGGAAGGCCGAAATGCAGGGCAAAGCACACCAAGAAAATTAAAAGTATACGTCGAGCAGCGGCACAATAATTTACCTAGGGGTGCGATTTGTTTGAAACGGACCTTTTGTTTTGAGCTTCTTTGTTTTATTAAAATTTTGAATTGAATGTTATTCAACGAAGGTAAAACTAGTCCCAACATTCGCCTAACTAGTCAACTCTTTTAATATACAATGGGGTAATAAAGTTTCGTATAATATTTATAATATTGTTATTAAGTAAATTTTTGAAAAGCTCTTAAATAGGTTAACTATTTTTTTTCAAAAGACATTGACCGATGTAAAAATTTCATTATTATTTGAGATCTTCTGCTTCAGCCGTGACGTCTTCATAATTTTTTTTAACTTTTATTATAAAAATTAATTCCTTAAAGTTCTCCAGGCTCCACCATACCCCATTTAAGGGGTTTCCTATTTAGGATTTGTACAATAGAGAGTGTTCTCTTGAACAATATCGATCCAAAGCGCACAAATATGACCCTGCTATTGACAAAAATTTTACAGTTGTTCAATATGTTCGTTAATAATACGCCATTGGTCGGCATGCTTGTAAATACAGCTTGTTAATAATACAAAATAAACAGTTTTAAAACCTTAAAACGGACTTTTCCGCACGTAGAACATCTCTATCTTGAAATTGAGTGACGGAGAAAAAATAAACCAACACATAAATGTAGAATATCTGCTTTATGCAACAGTTTTACTTTTTTCAAATAATCCGCCCTCGTGCTTTCTCATGACCATTGAACATGGTGGGGTGTGTCCTATCCACCTTAAAGTCAATAGATATCATCTGGTAGACGTCCCTAATTAGAATCAGTTGAAACCCGTTCGATCCGACATGATTTAATTGAGTGATCGTGCTAACAAAAAAAATTCTCAAATAGTCCACCATTGTGCTTTCTCGTGATCCATGCACATGATTGGGTGTGTTCTATCCACCTCAAAATCAATAGGTGTCGTCTGGGAGACGTTCTCGATCAGAATCAGTCAAAATCCGATCGATCCGACACGATTTAGTTGAGTTATCGTGCTAACAAGAAATTTTAATACCGACGACAACGACGACACATACAGCAACAAATTTTTAAAAATCATTTTTTTTGGTTTTTAAGCCGAAAAACGAAAAATAAACCCAAAAAAAAATTTTTTTCACTTTTTCTTTACACGATTACATTACTTCTCCGCTAGTATAGTGGAGTGCGGAAAAGTAAAAGTGTAAGATTTCCTATGTTTGCGTAGAAGAAAGGATGAGACAACATTCGGAGGGAAAAGGATGCACTTTAGATCAAACTGTCGATCGATGAGATCGAACTCTGTGTACATTCATAATTAAAACTAATTCATATCGACTGAGCAGCAATGCATCATATGCTTTTGCAATTTACACTTAACCACCTCTTCACTAACTGTGCAACTCGATATTCACTATGCAAAGGTCCCAATGTGACTGCGTAAAGACCAAGCTATTTACTGCGCACCTCGTTGGCGGTCCGGCCCGACATCGCAGTTTTGAGACTTGTTCCTATTCTTGACAAGCTGTACTTTGTACTGAACGTTCAATAATTCTCGGGCTGGATGACTTTTATTCAACTATTACGCTAAATGTATTTCATAAGGATGGATAATGTGATTTATAAGGAAATTTTCTTTTTCAACATTTTTCTTCACTGGGGTTATAATAGTTGACATATCATAATTATTTAAACCAGTAGCGTACATAGGGAGTGGGCCTACATTAATCCGATGAAAATAAATTGCGTGAATTGAAGCTATTGATAGTATATGTTCGATATAAAAGGGTATTTATTCTTTATTATAATGATATACGAAGAATATTTAAACATACCCTCATTTGTCTATATTATGAAACATGAAACACCTGAAATAAATTAGAGAAGTAAACTTCATTTCATCGCTTTTTGCCAAATAAAAAACTCTCTTATCTTACCGATAAGTGGAATAGTCTACCTGAGCCTAGCTATAAAAACAAACCGCGGTATGTTTTGAGATTTTTTATGTGGCAAATAGCGATGAAATAAACAATACTGTCTTTATACCAATTTTCTATTACAGAATTGGCAAACATCATATACCTGGACGCTTCTACCAATTTTTTATATGTGTGTTTATGCCAGCTTGGTACAAAAGTCCTTCTAATATTCCCAGAGCACCAGGCTAAAACCTACCTATGGGGTTATAGGAGACCGGTCCTAAGATTGATCCTTGAGATGCTATAGGACATAGGAAACATACTAATGAGTAACATACGAGGTCGTTTAGATCATAAAAATAAACTGAAACTATCCCAACCGATGTTGAAATACTCATGTAAACACACCAAGTTATATTATACCATCGGCCTACGGCGTGTAGGGGGGTAGCACGCGTGACACACGTAGCGAAATTATTTAAAACGACCAAGATTGACCCTGAGGTCTTCTCGTAGACAAATCAGCTTCTATTATTGTCTAGCGCCAATTGTATGTTCTTTCATCAACAGCCCTCTAAATTTTTCATGTTTTTTAAGATTTTCAAGATTATTATTTTTTTTTTCAATGGGGGACGTAGCCGGTGCTTGTGCTAGCTGGACAAGTGGCCCCCCAGATCAGTGTCTCACCTACCTCGGCACCGCTCTCGCTTATCATCGAGGTAGGGGTCAATCTTCTCATTGGATGTTAGAAATTTCCTCAGCCTACATCCCCCTTCCGTTCACGCGATTAGGGGTTCGGGCCAATTTCACGTTCCTCTTCTTCCTTTTTCTTCATAATCCCACTAATCATTTTCTCCCCATACACCCACTTCCTCTCACATTCAATCATCCCACGCACCAGGTCTATTACACTCTTCGGCCAACCCAAAATAGCCATACATTCTTCCCTATCGCCCGACCACCTCGGGCACCTAAGCAACGTGTGCTCAGGGTGATCCCCCTCTCCACAAAACATACATTCCTCTGGCTCAACTTTATCAATCCCACGCAGGTACTCCCCGAAGCATCCGTGCCCCGAGAATACCTGCGTGAGATAATACCCCATCTCACCATGTTTCATTTCTACCCAAGGTCTAACATACGGTATGATAGACCTTGTCCATCTCGCTCCCGTCCATTTCGCTGAAAGATTATTATTTTAGAGACTGCAAAGTGCTACCCGATAGACCTCCGGAAGTCTATTTTTATCACCTTCGTATTTATCACTTATTTCGGTCAAAAACAATCGACTTCACTAACAAAAATAGTACACTAATATACCTATTGCTATAAAATTTATTATATACTCCTTATTGCATTTAAATAATTTATAGTAGCAATAGAGCCGGTTGCAATATATCAACTAAATTAGAATTATATAGATTGGTCATGTTAATAACTCACATGTACAGACATTATATTTTTCATATTCGTCCATATATTTTTAAACAGGCTCATTGTTAAGTCATTGAATGACGTTTTAAAGTAATTCAAGAAACTGTGAAAATTATTCTTATAGGGGTTTACAAGTCACATTTTACGTTGGTGGCCATTATATATCAGCTGTATTTTTCCATATTCATATCCTGCATATACTACCTTAATTCACAAAAAGTACATCGGTTGCACAACCGAAACTACTACGAAAAAACGTAGTAGTTTTTCCGTGTAATTATTCTTTACGTGATTGTAATTCTTCCTTCAATGATGCTAATCTGGTTGTTGAAATGCTCTATTAAATGTATTAATCGTTGTGTGTATCGTTGTTTTATGGAAGACAAATATTAAGGAAATATAACTATTGTGATTTTAAATTCTAGAGAGGCGGTCGCACAGGAAATTAATTTTTAGTCATCTTCGATTAGCTTACTGGCTTACTGGAAATACAATTTATGTATAATTTCCCAAACCCAAATCTCAACGGTTTAAAAAAATGCGTAGTAATGGCAAGAAAATACCATAAATGTATATTCTAACTACTTTCTCTGTGAGGGTATCAGTTGTTGTGTTGCTTTCTCTCTTTCATATATACGTTGTACTTTAAAAAACTCCAATGAAAACTCTACCAAATGCAAAATTATTTTACCTTAACTCGAATAGGCGAGGTACGTGTTTATATACAGTCAAGATTCGCATTTATATTGTAAGCCCCAAGGCAACCGATAACAGTTTATTAGGATCTCCTGCCATCATTGTTTTTATCTAAGGTATGAAAAAGGTATAACCTTATGTTACTTTATATGTGCAAAAAACTGAACGTTATGTGTGGGGCATTTTATTGAATAGTCATTAAATGCTCAAGACTTGGTGAAGACGAAACTCAAGTGCGGTAGTGATTTTTCTTTGTTCAATTCGATTGAAGTTGTATTTTGATTAAATCAAAATTTGTGCAGTGTAAATATATAGTGGGTGTGCATAAACAATTTTCTGGACATATTTTGTGATTTGTGAGTGATGGAAACTGGTCTAGACGACTCGCATTAGGGAAGGAGTTAAATAGGTGAGTTAAGTATTTAACTACTTCAGTTTTAAATAAAATACAAAGTATTTCTTGAAGAACGCCGTTAATCTTTTTCAAATTGGGACTAATATCGGTACATATATTACATATACTGGATATAAAACTTCATGGAAAATACATATAATAATTTTCTTTGTTAATAAAAAGTCGACTGACTTTGTTGTAAGTAAAAAAAATATTTTAATTTAGTTAGACATATATTAATAAAAAACAAGCCAACAACTAAAACAATAAATTGTATTGGTGGTATTATATCGTCTATAAAGTAATTACATACATATGTATAATTGTTAATTAAGTAAAAATATATGTTTCTTTGCAGGTAGGTTCCGAATGAGCTGGACACAGTTTTTTCTACAAGGTAAGATTTTTTCCTTTAGTAAGAATAGATGGTGTAAGAGAGTAAATAACAAATAATTACATAGACAAACTACTCTATAGCTAACGTAACCGATGGTCTCTTTATCAATTAAGTTAGTATATGTATGAATATGAATATGAAAAATAGGGTATGAACATGAAAAGAATATAGCTTATATTTAATGGCCACCAACGCGCAACGTAATATGTGGGTTGTAATCTATATAAGAATCATTTTCGCAGTTTTTTGTATTTCATTAAAATGTCATTCAATGACTCAACGATGAGTCTGTTTAAAAAATATATGGCTAAAAATATAAAAAATACAAGAAAAATATCATTTACGTTCATATACATGTGAGTTATTAATATGACCAATTTATCTCGTTCTAGCTTAATATGATATATTGCAGCTGACTTTGTTGTTACTATAAATCACTTATATGCTATAAAGAGCGTATATATGAACTAAGGTTACAATAAATTCTCATGGCTACATGTATATTATAATAAAATAAAATCAAACGTAGTATTTCGGTTAGGGAAGTTATTTATTCTTGATCGCTCGAAACAGGCAATAAAAACGAAGCTAATAGCAATACACCCCCGGGGGTCTATCGGGTTGGATAGTATCACTTTGCACGCTCTAAAACATTAAACTTGAATTTTTATTAATAACAATAGCAGTAATGATGTCCTATTTTGAAAGAATTTTTGTTAAATATTTATTAAACAGTGAGAAGTCAGACTATAAGAGATTTATTTTCACTATGGAATCCATTGGTAACTCCTACAATATACAGTAGCATGACATCAATAATAGTATAAATAATATTCCAAGACACTTAACTTTGATAGAAAATAATATTCCAAACGTCATAATAATACAGATGGGGAAATAGTGAATAGTGGGGAAGTTACTTGTATAAAAGAATACTCTCACTTGGGACACATCAACAGTAATTGTGTTCTTACATATAAACACTTTAATACACTTATTCTGAACTATGAAGTTTTATGAAGATAATCAGTATATATTTTTCGGAAACACTGTAATAAATAATAAAGTCACTGTCCGTTTAAAATTCGAATATCTATAATACTATAATATGGATCATTATTTATCAAGATAATTCTTATAATCTTACATACCATATATAAAAGATACATCTCCCATGTATGTATATCCTCTATGCTATTTAATTATTGTGATACTTACTGCGTAAAGAAAACTTGTTGAGAATATACACGAAAAATTCATTGAGAGTATGTAAAGAGTTAAAGTTAAGAGGGCTGTACTTACCCGTCTGGCATAGAGACAAATCAGGTCATAGCATTTTTTAGAGTAGGCTTTTACAATTACGTAATTTGAAAATAACTCTCCTAACGTTTAGAAATTTGATTTAAATTTTGTAAAAGAATACAAAATCGGCGCTAGATAATAATAGAAGTTGGTTCGCTTACGTGAAGACCTCAGAGTCGGTTGGGGTAGTTTTAAATAATATAAACGACCACGTTTGCTGCCCTACACGCCGGAACCGATGGTATATTAGAAAATATTTTGTTTATGTGAAAATTTCAAGGTTCATTGGGGTAGTTCCAGTATGTTTTTATGATCTAAATGACCTCGTGTATTACTCATTTACGCCGGTATATACCATTACATAGTATCTTCAAAGAATAATTATTTTGTGGTATCTTCTTACCATGGTCAGAATATGCTGTATATCGAATCCAACAAACAGATTAACGGTGAAGCAAAAATAGTAAATGTATGAAACATACAGATTAGTTTCAAAAATGCCTTTAAGAGGACATCAAACCTAGGGTTGTTTATTGAATTACTGTCTAGCACGGTCTGAGTTC
Organism: Rosalia funebris; assembly: GCA_037954035.1. NCBI lineage: Eukaryota > Metazoa > Arthropoda > Insecta > Coleoptera > Cerambycidae > Rosalia > Rosalia funebris. The sequence goes on along the minus strand of JAZFAV010000035.1, from coordinate 13,982,611 downwards.
GAATCCCAACTACAACAGTGTCGATGGCGGGAATAGCTATTTTCCCTTTTTAATTTTTAACCACTTCCAGTACTGCCTCGGCTTTGGACCTCGTAGTTGTCTAATTTATTTAATGTGTTTCATGTTTCATGATATGGACAAATGAGAGTACGCTTCAGTATTGTTCGTATATCTCTTTAATATAAAATAAATACTCCATCCTACGGAACATATACTTCCAATAGCTTCAATTCACCCACATTTTTTTTGTGAATATTAATTGTTGATAATATTGTATTAGCAAATATTATTAAAAAGTATGTGTAAAGAATATTATCCTGATTTATCACATCATTGTGTCGTTTCTAATTTATTATTTATGAAATCTATATTTCAGTTTCATTTTCTTCAAAAGAATATTGATCCATAAAATATCAACTTTAATTTCAGTTTAATACCATAAACCTTTTAAAATACCACACTTGCATTAATATATTTCATCCTAATACAAAATACCTATTATAAAAGAATAATCATTTAATCATTTAAATGTAGATCAATTACAGTTTAAATTTAGAAAAATCACCCTGTAAGAACAACACTCCAAGCCGTGTGTAAATTTAAAAGTACCATTCTGTATATTAAGAGGTATTTTCAATATCCTTATTACTAAACAATACGTTTCGTATCTACTTGGCATTATTATTTAGTAGGTAATCTTGAGAAAATAATATCTTGCAAAAAGTTTAAATGTAAATTAATTTAAGGTAACAAAAGGTCCATTATAAGCCCACCCATGAGAATATTATGGATTTTAAATTAAAATGTACTATTATTATAATAATAAAAGTAACCAATCAATATATGATATTTTAGTAAACTTTTTTTAATCGACCGGTATAATTATCAGACAAAATATGTGCACTTGAATGAGTCATAAATAAAAATATCGAGTTGACGCTCGAGTTGCAGTCCACCGCAACAAATGGATCTCAAGGACTTGCCTCCAAAAGATGAGTCGTGGGGGGAGGCCGAGCTCTGGCATTCTCTACCTACTATTGTAGTATTACATATACTTTTTATCAATTTACCATCTTTGACTTTTTTTGATATTTTGATTTTGATAAAGTAAATTTTATTGTTGCTAGAAAGATTAAGGTTGAATATGCTGCGCCTATTAAAAATAAACAGTTTTAAAACCTTAAAATGGACTTTTCCACACGTAGAACATCTATCTCGAAATTGAGTGACCGAGAAAAAATAAACCAACACATAAATGCAGAATATCTGTTTTATGCGACAGTTTTACTTTTTTCAAATAGTCCACCCTCGTGCTTTCTCATAACCACTGAACAGGGTGGGGTGTCTCCTATCCACCATAAAATCAATAGATGTCGTTTAGGAGACGTCTCCGATCAGAATCAGTCAAAACCCGATCGATCCGACATGGTTTAGTTGAGTTATCGTGTTAATAAAAAATAATTTCTCAAATAGTCCACCGTCGTGCTTTCTCATGACCCATGGACAGGGTGAGATGTGTCTTATCCACCTCAAAATCAATGGGTGTCGTCTGGGAGACATTCCCGATCAGAATTAGTCAAAACCCGATCGATCCGACACGATTTAGTTGAGTTATCGTATTAACGAAACAAATTTCTCAAATAGTCCACCATCGTGGTGCTCTCACAATTCATGGACAGGGTGGGGTGTGTCCTATCCACCTCTATATCAATAGGTGTCGTCTGGGAGACGTCCTAGATCAGAATTAGTCAAAACCCGATCGATCCAACACGATTTAGTTGACTTATCGTGCTAAAATAAATTTCTCATATAGACCCAAGGGAGGGAGTGGTGTGTGCTATCCACCTTAAAATCAATACGTGTCATCTGGGAGACGTCCCCGATCAGGATCAGTCAAAACCCGATCAATCCGACACGATACATTACTTTTCCGCTAGTATAGTGGAGTGCGGAAAAGTAATAAACTCATTTATTGTTTGCCTTCATTACATTGAAAATCTGTTCAATTGGAGGGTATAAGAAAATACTGCTTTATATAAATTTGTTCCTGTATACGTGTGGAAATTATTGCGAAAGTTATCTTCGCTTGGTGCGGAACTGTGCCATTAAATTAGACAATTTAAAACGTTTCTTTGGCAACAAAATATAATTTTTTCTGTAGTTTATTATATATAGTGAAGTGTATTTATATCTACTCAAATACACCTGTCGATGTGGCAGGTTGAAACTCATGAATTCTTATAATTATTGTCAATTTGTCAACAAGTTTCAATGTTGTCGTCAACAATATTTTGATTATACATTAACGGTTTGTTTTATATAATCAATAAAGACATATTTAGTTTTGCTGCGCATAGTTTATGAAGACTAAACTATGAATAAGCTTAATATGGAATGCAAAAATGAAGATTGAGAGACTCAATAATTGAATTTTAGTATTATTACTTGTCCAGGAGGTTTTTAGTTTTTTAAATCATCACACATTACATAAAAGGAATATTACAATGAAAATTTTGTCAAATACATACATATGTTCTCTGCATCAAGTACACTCTTGATTTCCAAATGTTTACTTGTATTCTAACAACTGCTTACTCATTCTCCGAAGCGGAATACTAAAAGGTGGTCCAACCAAAACGCACGATGTTAATTGTAAACAAAACAAAAAGTTTTCAGAGAATTCTCTTAATATTTTTTATTATGATAGAAGGATCTATGACAATTATGTATGAAACAAAATATCGGCCAAATGCTCGCCACGTCTTCGGTCGCATACCTCTATCCGATGGTCCATATTTTCAATGACTCTGACACATAATTGAGGTTCAATGTCGTTAATGTGCTGAATTATCTCATCCTTTAGCTCTTGAATTGTTCTTGGCTTATTGACGTACACTTTTTCTTTTAAATATCCCCAAAGAAAGAAGTCCAACGGTGCCAAATCACATGATCGTGGCGGCCAATTAACATCGCCACGACGTGAGATAACACGGCCATTGAATTTCTCGCGCAAAAGTGCCATTGTTTTGTTGGCTGTGTGGCAAGTGGCACCATCCTGTTGGAACCACATATCGTCCAGGTCCATATCCTGAATTTCTGCCTACAAGAAGTCCGTTATCATCTCGCGATAGCGAACACCATTCACGGTAACTGCTTGGCCGACCTCATTTTCGAAGAAGTACGGCTCGATGACGCCGCCAGCCCATAAACCACACCAAACAGTCACTCTTTGTGGATGCATCGGCTTTTCAACAATCACTCGTGGATTCTCATTTGCCCAAATGCGGTAATTCTGCTTGTTAACGAATCCACTGAGGTGAAAGTGTGCCTCGTGCTGTAGATGATTTTCTTTGTAAAGTCACCATTCACTTCTGTCTGTTCAACCAACCATTCGGCGTATTGACGACGCTTGAAATGGTCAGTAGGCTTCAGCTCTTGAGTCAATTGAACCTTGTAAGCGTGTAAATTCAAATCTTTATTCAAAATTCGCATCAGTGATGTTCGTGAGATGTTCAATTGTTGGGCACGACAACGAGTCGAGGTTGACGGCTCTTCTGCTACACTATCGCGAACAACAGCAATGTTTTCCGCAGAACGAACTGGGCGAGCATGCACAGGTGTTTTCACATTTCCTACAGACCCGGTTTGCTGAAATTTGCGCACAATTCTCCCGATTGTGGACATATTTCGTCGATTATGCTGACCAATAAGTCACGAAGTACACGAAATTCATTTTGATTTGAACGCCCATTTTCGTAAAAGGCTTCAACAATCTTATTGCGCTGCTCAATTGTGTACCTCTCCATGGTTGAATTTGTCAAACACTGAAACAAAGAAATGTCAAATTAAGTTGGGCAAAAAACTTGACGTTAAGGTTTGACTCACAATTAACATCGTGCATTATGGTTGGACCACCCTTTATTCGCCGTACGAGCGTCTATGAGAAGACAGGAAAATTAAAAGTACAACGCTGAGAAACGGCGCTTAGAGCGGCGGCAGACGATGTGTAACTTTTGCCATTCATAACTTATGATTAATGATAATTGCTGCGAGTTGCTATGAAGTTATAAATTGCCGAGGGGTGTGCTAAATCTATAGATTTATAAGAGCTATGTTTTTGTTTACAATGGGGTGTGATTTCGGCAAGTCAGCGAGATTATACGTTTGAGCTATAAAACAAGAGGAAATTTACTTGAAATAACTTACAAAATATTAATAGTGCGGGCGCTTGAGTTACGAAATTTTCGATGTTTTAATGTCTTGCGATTATATTATTTATTATATGTTCGATATTTGTTTTTCAGATACGATAATAAATAAGGTCTATATAATGAATCAAAATTATTTGCCTGTGTGACAGTATTTCAAGAAAATTATAAGTTTTGATAGTTAAAATCAAAATACAATTAGAGGACAGACGAAAAAGATGAGATATGATCTTATTTACAAACAAAATTGATAAAAATACACGTCAGTCAACAGTTTTTTTTTCATCTCTCACAGGAACAAAAGTGGTTACTTTAAGGGAAGAACAACCGTTTTGGTTTAAAAATATAGCCTTTTTTATTTTTGTTTTCATAATTCTGAATGAGATTCTCGATAGATTGGTAAATTTTAGCTCAATCAGAGAACTAGAAGTGGGTCAAATATATTTTTGAATCGAAATCTCGAGAGGAATTTTAACTCTTCGGCGGTGCCTCCAAAAATTTACAAATAATTAGATGTTATGCGAAAAGTTAATATTCGCCTACAGCATAAACAGTCCCACCCTAATGTTTTTTTTTCATCTTCAAACAACTCCCCAGATTTCTTTTTGCAATTCTCCTCTCTCTTCTTGCTTCGAATTGCATGTTAGCAAAATATGTATCCTCCTTTATTTTCCTTTTATCACCTTTTCTGAATGTCTCAAGGAAATTACACCCAGGACTTAGTCCAGTTTTTTGTTATGTGAAAACTCTTTCCTTTTTTGAAAGCACGATTGGAAAATCGAATCACAAAGTACGCAGTAGCAACAAGAGCAAAGGATGCATTCAAACTAACCTTGGATAGCTGTTCCTTTAGCTTCGACGAACGGTTAAACACTATCGATCGCGCATTGAATTAGAAAAAAACGCTCTCCTGAAAAATCGACAGCTGTATCGATATTCTGTAACCTCCAATCTCTCAACTCGCCTAAACCTCGTGATAAGGAACAATTTCTCATTCCAATGGTATAACATAGCTTCTAGTTCAGCCTCAAAAGGTTTTGTTTAAAAAGGGCAGATTTTTGAGAAAATATCGCTTTTGTGAAAAGAAAAACGATGCCGATGCTTCATTAATTTCTCAAATTTATTTAAAGGTCCCCATTAGTCGCAATATTTTTAGTTTTTATTGTAGGTTCAAATAATAAAAGTTTCGTCAGGAAAGAATAACCTGTTTTGGAGATACCTCAGTTGAAAGACAACTGCACATGTTCGACAGGGAAACAGTTGTTCTCCATTAAATGTATCTTACTAATTACGTATATTAACTTAGAAACAATATAATATTCACTGTTTTTTTGTAACTGAAAAGCTAGGAAATTAGAAAAAGAATCATTTAGAGAATCCATGATTTAAATAAATAAAATATTAAATTAACGGTTCCCTCCCTTAAGAAGTGTATTCCCTTCTCTATAAAAAACGTTCGTGCCACAATTCCATCTTCCTTGATATTGTAGGCCCATGTTATGAATGTTTTGATGAAATATTTTCCCTTGTTCTTTGAAGTTTAATTTCTATCTATGTGCAATATACATAGATAGAAATATAGAAATTGTATTTTAAGAAACAATTGGTATCGGTGATTAGTAAAAAAAAATTATAATAATTATTTGAACTGTTAATAGTTGTGTATATCGCTCTTACTTAGTTACTCGTAATTATGATCTTAAATAACTTTCATCGGAATGAACATTTGACGTAGACTTTATTTTTAAAAAGTTTTCCTATTTAATATCAACAAATCAGCAACACATATTCCTTGAACGTATTTCATAAGTTCTGTTCTGCTAACTGAAATTAATAGAAATTTAGTTTTAATTAACAATGATATTTTTTAATAATATTGTTTCTATGTTTAAATATGTCAATATTTCCCTTGTTCTGTTATAGAATATAGTTCTTTGTCATCAATACATATAAAGAAGACCTAAATCAACTTGTTTGTTATTGTTCCATCTACGTGGATGAAAATGGTTATTTCTGGAAAAAATCTCTCGGATTGGAACACTTTTCATTTAATAGAAAAAACGATAATAAAATAATTAGGCCACATGAAGTTAGCCAATTCATATATTTGGACAACCATTACTCATTATTATTTAAATATAATATATATAATCTCATTTATAATATACACATAAGAGCATGTTGCGTAGCATATTATTGACTTTATATTAGCATATTACTGATTCTATATGCTGATTAACATACTAATGATATCATTGGTATTTCTTTTAACAACTTAAACTATTATTACAAATAGTGGCTTTACATTACTAAATCATGGATCATACCATCATTTATATGTTTAATAAAAGGTACTATTACAAAATTCTAGATTACATCGTTAGTTACATGCAATGGCGGCTCGCAGGTTAGAAAATAGGTGAAGAGTTAGGATGTGTTAACAGTTACTTACAGTTACAAGATTTACTTATAGCCAAGCTTATAGCTATCTAATGTTTGTACACCAAATTAGTTCTTCGATCTTCTAGTGAGGCGTAGTTATTTATTATATCTTCATAAAATGGCTGATCCTTCTTAGTTCTAACAACAAATCTTTTTCGATAGAAACAGTTGCTAAAGATTTCTTCTTGGGAAATGGTATTTATACGCTTAAGAAATGAAAAGCCTCTTTCCACTCCATCCATATCCATTCCATCAATAGATGCGTCTATTGATGGAATGGATAAAATTATACAAAACAGTTTGTAAGCTTCTGTAACAATGTCTTTGTATTTATTCTGTTTTTTTGAGCAGTTCATGTAGCAGTATATTTCTGCAACTTTCATCACTATGTAACCAGGCAAAGTGTGTTTTTAAGTCGTTGAGGTGTGGTAAATATATTTCCACAAAATTGTTCCAAATTTTCAAAAGCATGAGAAGGGAAACATGAGCTATATTGTTCAAATTGTGCAGTATCAGCGAGACAAACAATTTTTTAAATTTCGCAGTCCTGAAACCTGACATATTTCCATTAAAATATGGTCCAATATTTCATAAAAATGTGCTTTATATCATATACTAATGGCTTCGTTAGAAAGACCAGCATCGTTTTGTAATTTCTAATTCCATCATTCTACTTGTTTTATTAAAAATTGTCTTAAAAAAGTCATTTCCCTTTTTGTTTAATATTTCACGTATCTGTTTTATTTGATGCACGCAAAAATTAATATCTAATGATTCTTTTTGTAGAATATCATATAGAATATCTGGACAGAATAGGTATGTTTATATAATGCCCTCGTAATATTTAAAATATCTACAAATCCATTCCTATTGCAAACCAATTGTTTATTAGAAACTAGTAAACAGGGCCAGCAATATAGTTTTTTGCTGCATTGGGCTGCTACATAACCATTTATAGTTTGTGAACCAAGGAGATTTTATATTTACGTTATAAGATTTACCAGATTTCTTAATCTCCTTTTTGGCGAATATTGATAAAACAGTCGTAGATCTTTCTGCCAGTAAAACGTCTCTTTTATCTTCGTCTTTACAGCGACAGAACGGCGTTTCCAACAAATTACAAATAATATCGTTAAGTGAATTCATTATTAATAATGTAAATTATTGTTTCATTTAATATTCTTACTAGCAAAGTTGAGAAATCACTAATTATACGATCACTCAGTTGGTGAATCAACACATTAAAATCAGAAAGGTATAAAAATGATATAAACACAACGCAAATTTAATAAATCGCTCAAATTCAAAAACAGACCAGCTTCAGTACATTAAATAGATGCAAGTCCACTGTGCAGATACCCTATAAAATCTCAGAAAACTTTTCACCTAGGTGAAGGGAGAAAACGAACTAAACTAACGTAGTCTATTGCGTGACGTCATGTCACCATGACAACTTGCTGTAAAAGTGCATATTTGAGAGCACTTGATTTTCATCTCTGCGCCTGGGAGTTATTTCTATTATGGATAACGCGCGCATGGACTAGTGAAGATTTAAAGGACGTTCCAATGTAAACACAGTGTTTTAGTAGCATAGCGGCATATTATGTTTGATATAAAAATATAATAGGTTTTTCATAACAAAATTTATTTCCCAGTCTCAATTTGTTGGTGAAGAGGCATTTCGCCTACTTCACCTGAATAGTCGCCAGTGGTTACATGTTTAGCAGGCAATTTTGTCGAGGCTTCAATAGCGTTCTACCGAGCTCATCACGCTGGTTCTTTATATCGGTTAATAGCTGGCCTTTAGTTACTGTTGGATCTTCCTGAAGCCAATATCCGTAATTGATAATTACTCTGCTTATTGACTATTGATTAATAATAATTATTTTGTTATGATTTTATTTATGCGTTATCCATTTGTACATAATTATGTGTTTTGTGACGAACGTACGTTAGTACGAACTAACAAACGACCATTTGTTGACACCGTAAAAAAGTTTATAGAAGAATTTATGGAAATAACATCCGACAGTAAAAAAGTAATATATTTAGTTTTCGATACACCTTTGATGGTGCTGAAACAAAAGGGAACTATAGGAAACGTGTAAACAGTGCAAGGTACATATGTAAAAAAACTGACACAAAACAAATTATGCAATTTATGTTTGATTTCACTTTCATGCTCATGGCTTGTGATATACCATTTTGTGTATTAAATATTGACTCATTTCATTAGTTATGGAATAAACACATGGATGACCATCTGCATGCGTTTTACTTGAAAAGTATTGCTAATTTAGTCAACAATTCTTAATTTTTGTCAAGAGCCAAATTTTCTTAATCAGACATATATTTGTTTATTATAAAATTATGGCTTGTTATAAATAGAAAATTATTAATTTCCTTTGTATATTCTCACCAGTTATTGTTGTGAATAGATATTTCGCTGGAAGCATAAAATACAATTTGTTATTTTAACATGTCATAGGAAATGTTTATAAATCTTATGAAACATATTTTTCCCTAGTACATGAAATATTAAATAATATATACTATGTTTGAAATAATTAGGGTTTCTTAATACATTCGATATTTTTAATTGTTTAAAAGAAACAAGAAAAGAACTTATACGTCTTTCGCCATATTCAAAATCAGCAATTATAATTTATTAATGACAAATAAATCGTTCTCTCGGTGTAGAATCTGCCGAACAGTGCCATATATATTATGGTCCGGGTTGATAAATGGGACTCGGTGTTAGGGGTGTATGCTTGGATTCAAGTCCCACCGGGGTGAGTTTGATACCTCTCTTTTAGTATGTGTTCCTCCTTGCCTCTGCGTGTAATCGTTCCTCCCACAGCCTGAGGGTTTAGAAGAAGGAGGTCAATTTTTATGTGTTAAAACGTAAATTTTTTTTTTAAAGTAATGCTAACTTTTGGGAAACACTTTTTATATAAAGCAAATATGGTCAAGTATTTTGTGCAGATATACCCAATCCTGTTTTATAATGACTTTAAAAATAAATGATTTTTAAAATTTAAACTAGAAAATTTAGAGTAGACATGAGGCTCGCAATTTATAATTTCGATAGTTGTGGGTTCCAAATTATTCACTTTTATCAGAAATATTGTAGATTATTGACTCATGGATATTTAAAATTAGCAAGTAAAAATATTGTGCGATATTTGCATTCACATGCCTTCTCGGCTATTGCTATTTATTATTGTTCGGTTAACAACATTTCAGGATAAAATTAGGCTACTAATAATAGTATATTAACTTTTACATAAGCAAAGTAGGCGAAATTTAGGTCTAATAGATAAGCTCGGCAGTTTTATGTTTGAAATGAATGATAAATCTGTTTTTAAACGTTGGCGCCCAACTCCTGGACTATTATTATAAAACGCGAGGAAATTCGCTTTAAACGACTTCGAAAACGTTGTTAGGAAGCACAGCGGTGTTGGAAGCCGACGGATCATGTGGCGCGATGTGTGTGGCTGCATACTTCTTCTGACAGCTAGATGTCATACTAATTGCTCGCGTTCCCCCTGCTATATGAATTATTACCATGCCAAAGAAAAATAGTTCATTTGAAACATTCTTTCCTAATGACGAAAGTTTTGTTTTTATTACCTCTACTTTTAATTTATTACGACGACTTCCTTCAGTAAATATAGCATTTGAACACGTTGCAAATTTATGGATTTTGTTGGTTAAAATATGCATAATAGTGTAAGATATATGTTTTTCGTGAAAGTTTCGAATGACTAGAGCCGAGAAATTACGTTTGCATTTTATGCACGAATACAGTAAAACTTTGCCCGGCAGGACCGGGTTTAGCAAATAATTCTTGAGGTACAAAAGAGGAAGACATTAATAAAGTCGCTAAATCGTTAATATCTTCAGCTTTCTCATGTAGTTTAACAATTTTCTATTTTCTTGAATCAATTCTTAATCAGAATTTAAATTTAAGTTTATCTTACATTTAAACTAACATAAGATGATATATTATTTACTGTAGAACGTAGCCACTTGTGAATAAGACATACTCTATTGACTAGAAATTTTTTTATTTGTTTCCATTATATAGGTCTGATCAATAGTCAATGTAATATTGTAATAAAAGTAATGTTTGAAATTATTTTTATTACAGACATAAGGAGTTTATACTCCAACCCATCTGCAAATGCCTTATATAATAAGGACTAAACAAATTAGGTCAAAACAGTTATTCTCCTGACTATATGTCAAACGCCGAGCGCTGATTTACACGAAAAAATTTGTCGTATTTTCGACAAACGGCATTTGGCATATAGCCAGGAGAATAGCTGTTTTGACCTAATTTGTTTAGTCCTTATTGTATAAGGCATTTGCAGATGGGTTGGAGTATAAACTCCTTATTTCTGTAGTTTGAATATTACCCTCTGGTAGTAAAACATTGCATTATATTGATTATTTTTATTAGTTTTGATAACACTTGTTTTATTTGAAAACGAAATTCGCTTCCAGTAGTTAATGGTTCAATTTAAGTATTTTCTTGCAAAACCCATTCTAGTAACTTTATGTTCTCTGGTGACCAGTGGTGCAGTAGCTGATCTTCTATTATCCAATCCCTCTTTATTAACTCTAAACTAGTAGAATGCCTATTCCTTATGGCGACTTGTATAAGATATCGCTCATCTTCTTCATTTGTACACTTCTTATCACCTTATCCTGAGATTCTACAGTAATTTTCAAGTTCATTGAAACATTTAACTGTTTGATTAATTGTTGATTGTCTAATTACTAACGAATTAGCTACATGTCGCTGACTATGTCCCTCGTTTCGTTATGGCTGGTTATGTCCCAGAGTTACCGTTTTTACTGCTTCATCTTCTCTTGAAGAATCATTTCCTCCACTCTAAGTGCACTGGATAAATTGTTTCATTCACTTGAGATAATAAATTTACAAAAAATATTACTAGTGTAACTGAATGTATTGCCATCTGCCAAACAATTGTAATTGCTTATCAATAGTGACAAATGATATATTAGGCCATCAACATAAAATCTTTAAGGATTTAAAACTTCGTAAAACTATAAGAAACAATGAAAAGTTTTGATGATACGTTAATTTATTACTCCTAGAAATGTATTTGAGCCATCCTTTAGGGAAATAGTGAATTCATTTATAAGTGAATTAATTTTTGGATTCTGTATTGAATATATTCATCAAAAGGTTTATTTTGTAAAGTAACTTATTGTAAAATATTCGTTATGATTAACTTATGCAAACATCAGTTAAGTCAATATATTAATTGATGATTTCTTGAGTGAAACCATTTAATTTAAGTAGTTCTATGATATAGGAAAAGCCTCTGATACAGGAACACTTGGATATAATAAACATACATAAAAGTTTTACCTTGATATTATTAATAAAATTTGTTAAATTCATTCTAACCCTCTCCCAAAATCAAGTATCATATAAAATGTTAAAATACTCAGATATACATTGTTATACAAATATTATCACTGGATTTTGTATTTGAATACAGGCTTCGCTGGTTTAGGGCCACAGCTATCTAGAGTCTGTAAAGGCCTGCTTACACAGTGCGAGCTAGCATGCCAGCTGGCATAGACAGTTACTGCAGTACAGCTACTCGCATCGTGTGACCTTCTCATACGAGTTACTGTCATGTGTGAGTCGGTCAGTAACTTGCATCCAAGTTATTTCAACATTTTTGTTTTTACTCGCCCATCGCCTTTACCCATCACCCACAAGGCAGCAGCTCGCATGCGACTCGGACATCAACTCGCACGATTTTGTGAAATGTCAGTAGCTCGTATACTCGGTGTATTTGCACACAACGAAATTTACACTTGACTGTAGTCTCTGGGGTAATACCTGCTTACCTGTGTCATAGCAGCTACTCTCATCGTATGACCAGTCGAGGCCAGTCAAGCTACTGTCATGCGAGTATACAGTGGCAGTAGCTATTTACTGTCACGTCATCAGCTCGTACTGTGTAACCACGCCTTAACTGCACTGTTACGTTACCGTCTACTGAATACAGTAGTATACTCTGGGAACCATGCACTATTAATAGCCTCTTCAGTCTCTCATGAAACTGGTGTTTCTAATAAAATTGTTGTTTTATGTAGAAAAAAATATATATAAACCAAAAAATATTACTAAGCGTATATTGCAACACTGTAACATGAATTTTAAATTGTCGTCGAATAAAGTACGAGAGTGACAAGTAACTTTGCATGGCTCTCAGCTGATTACAAAGCTGAAACACAAGCCTCGCGTGTTACCTAATAACAAATCTAGCCGCAGTTAGCAATCATTCCAGCAAGTTATTGTTTAGTCAGGTCAAGTTAGTGCACGAAAATGCATTAGAAGCTATTTTAAACCCTTATACTGTGTTGGTCTTCAACGTCCTTAGATTATTACCGAACACAGGGAATGTTGTCGTAACATAAAAATATGTATGTGTATTAATTCGTGTTTCTGACAATGTAAATGACAAAAGTGAATTGTAGCGTAGCATATTCAAGGACATCTATGCAATAATGTTTGTTGATTTTGGCATTATGGTTACTTAATATTTTTTGCTTAGTAATGAACTACTTTTATTTGTAAAGGAGATCGATGAAATCTGAATATTTGAAACATTATTTAAATCGCAAAACTTTCTGTACTAAATAGGTTGCTAAGCTTTTACTATAACCACACCAAATTTCAACATAACATGCGTCAGTTTATAGGATCAATATGTTATAAATTCTTAGATATAATAGGTTATAATTTAGCACAGAGTAACTGAAACCGTCAGCCATTGTAATTGACCATTGCGTTTTACCTTAAAAAAAGTAAGGGGGACATGTATGTACTCGTATGTATCTGGTGTATATGAAATCAGAAGTCAACTACTCGTACGGTATAAAATGTAAAAAATTATTTAACCATGAATGATAGACTACATACACATAATATTGCAATTATTATATAGCTGAAGTAAATATATAGCTGAAGTATACATATATCGTTATAGGTAATATAATTTGATAAATCAATTGACTAACGAATGTTGTATTAAATATTTTTAGTCTTATTAGAATTGATTATTTTACGTTTTTTTTTGTTCAGAATCACAGAGAATCCAGCTTTATTGAAAATTACATGTTACGCTATCTAGATTCTACTTGGAATCGGCACAAAAGTTTCACATCCAATTTAACACTGTCAGAAACGTCTACGTTAGTTCCTGAAATAATGTTAAATTGACATTGATTGAGAAAATACAACTCCGCGATACAAGGACAGAAATATCATAACAATTTTTATCTATTTGATATGGATCAAAGATATATAGATTACTTTATCTTACAATAAAGCGCCTTAATTGTTATTTGAAATAACTGTTACCTTTGTTGAATTCCTTGAGTTCCTTCTTTTATCGTTGTTTCCTACAAGGATTGAAGCACCCTTAAAAAAGTTTTTCATTTCTATAGCCTGTCTGTGATATTTACTGTAAATTGAAGAACCAAATGCCTGTTATTGTATCCTGTAAAAGTTCCTTCTTGTTCTTATTACTTTACCTTTTGATAAAAAAATTGTTTAGAAGGAAAATATTTTGTTTACAATATAATATTCACCCTATTATACGTGACTTATTTTCATTTACTTGTGAACATTCGTGCTGTACTTATGATGTTAAGGCACAAGTTTTTAAATAAACTCTTAACTGCTGTGGCGCTTTAATAAACAAAGGCAGTGACAATTTACTGACTACTGATTATTGTTAAAATATATTTCCTGAGTAGCATATTTCAACCAAAATTTATTTAAAGGTTTCTCTTCACAAAAGGGAATCACTTTTAACACACCAAATTAAAAAGGTGTTAAATCGATAAAAACCTTTTCGTTTCTGAGGTCTGACATTAAAGATATTCTATTAAAAATATCCAGATAAACTTTATCTTTCCAGGTTATATTATTATTTAGACAATGTAAATTGTGCAATTGTGTAGTTACTTTTAGTATTGAGATATTTAATGTTCACAGATTAAGAATAAAGCAGTAGTTCAATTAAATTAATTGTTGCTGATATTGCTTAAACTAATCTGTACATCGAAGAGGCGATTAATGTGGTAAAAGATAGAGTGGATTAGAGAAACTAAAAATGCTGAGATTCGTGGATGATATAGCAGTATTACCATCTAATAAGGAGGAATTAGAATCAGCGTTGAATGAAATGGAGGCAGTGTTGACAGAGGAATACGGAATGAGGGTGAATAAAAACAAAACTAAAGTGTTAGTGCGCAGAGGCCGCGAGAGCAGATCAAAAACGAAAGTACAAATTAATAATGAAAGATTGGAGGAAGTTATAGACTTATTTAGGAAGTAAAATAAATTGGGATGGAAGAAGTGATAAAGATATAAAACAAAAAATAGCGCAGGGTCGAGTAGCTTTTAACAAAAAGAAAGCACTTGTATGCTTGAGGGTAATAATCTTAGAAACGAGGAAGAGATTTTTGAAAACGTATGTATGAAGCACGGCACTATACGGTTGCGAAACCTGGACGGTAGGGGAAGCAAGTAGGAAGAAATTAGAAGCTTTCTAGTGGTGTTACCGAAGAATGATGAAAATACCGTGGACTGATAGAGTTAGAAACGAAGAAGTATTAGAGAAAATCGGCGAGAAAAGAAGTATGTGGAAAAACATAAAGAAGAGATAGAACGGTAGACCACTTGATGAGACATGGGGGCATAGTCTGCGATATTTTGGAGGCAGAAATAGGAGTGAAGAAAGGCAGAGGTAGACCTAGATTAGACTACTGCTCGCAAATAGTAAGGGATGTAGGTTGTAGCACAATTAGCGAAATGCGTAGGTTAGCACAAAATAGAAGAAGCTGGAGGTTAGCGTCCAACCAGTCTTAGGACTGATGACTTCATGTTGATGATTGTTTAAACGATGCAAAAACTAAATTTTACATACTATTGGATTCTCTCGTTTAATATAAATTTTTTGATTGAAGTAACGTAAAATATGAACTCTGGGTGAACGGTGTAGCTTACTTGATATAATGTAGAAAGATCAAAATATGCAGTATCTCATAGACGTTTCTAGCACTGATGTTGATTTTACTATTCTGTTGATTTGTTTCTGTATCATAAAAAGATTCTTTCTTGAGTATACTTTGTAATATCGGAGGACTTTCAATAAGAGGGTGTGGAACCGAATCCTTTGAGTCAGTTACGTCATTCGTAATCCTAATCCTTTTTATGTCTCTGGGGTCCTTTTTTCATATAATAATATTGTTTCACCTCACGGGACATCCCTTTTGAAAACAGCTTTAACATATACGTAATTTTTTAAATATGGCTCCGCCACTCATGAGGTATCCAAGTGGACAGCTCTGATTATATTTCACTCAATCTTTACACCATTTAAAAACAAATGTTAAAACATTTTCAGATATTTAGATTTAACGTTTCTTACTTTCTTAAAAAAATCACAGTACAATAATGTTCAAACTTTCTGTGTAATAACAGTCACAGTGCAGATTGTTTAACAATAATATATTTGTTGTAATAGCAACCACAGAAAACGGCACTTAGTCCTAGATTATTAGATACCTATAGTGCATTTTTAATAATAATTCAATATTTGACTTTCAAGAGCCTACATAACATCATGTTATCAATTTTACCGTTTTTTTTAATTTGCGCATTTACCATATAATTTTTTACATAAAAGAAATAATTTTTTTTTAATTAACCGAATCCAATCATGGAAATTATTACTATATTTTCTACATATTACAATGTTGATGTAACTTAGCAGTCGATTTCATTATTATTTATCTTGAACAAATAAGTAGGAGAGAGGCTCCGGAATTTTTATATAATTTTGGTGGAACCACCGGATGCGATGATTCAACGCCTGATTTCTTATTCAGTATGAAATATAACTGATGGGAGGGCGCCTTTATAGATTTCAGTATCTTCGTGTTGGTTTTGGTCTCGCGAGAGATGCGAATAGATTCTTATTTCAACGTGAGCTGTCTCCAGCTCACATGAAACCTCCTTACTTCCGCTCCATCCGTTTTTCAATCAGGACTGGAATCAATAAAGGCAGGTCGAACGGTAAAGGGAAGAACACCTCTATGACGATTGCTTATCCTGTACGGAACTTTAAAACTACCCCGTTTCACAACTTAGGAAGACATTACAATTCCTGTTACGTGAGTGCAAGTGGTAAAATTTTATGAGATTTACAAGAAATTACAAGAGCAAATAATGGAAATCCGGGAAAGTAACGCGCATTGTGAGCAATAACAATAATTCGGAGAAATGGGTAACACACCGTCTGCAATCTAAAATATCATTCCGTCTTTCCCTGAATGGATTCGGCGCTAAATGCTAGATTAAATGTTTCAGTGAGCAAATGTTTGCTGAAAGGTGCTAAATAACCCAAGATTAATTATTCCGTAGCGGGGTTTTTAAGAGAGAATAATAAGAGTGTTTCAAGGATATGCAGAATATGAAAACGAATGAATGTAAAATTATATATTAACCTAGCGAATCTGTTGGTTTTAGTAGATTTACTTAACAATATTAATTTTAAAATGCGCAATATAATGATATGATCCTATTGTTAGGATACAATTATTACACATATTTGACACTAATATGCTAGTATAGTGTTTATACAATATATTAATATATTGTATGTATTGTATATCTCTGAAATAACCTACTACTATTTGTTGAAATAGACTTGTTTAAACAGTTGTTGTACTCTTCCGCGATTTTTTTACAAATAAACTTTAAAGTAAAACAGGATCAATTGTTGATATCATATACAGGAATGGATAAATGTGCGGAAATGCTTGATTACTAGTTAAACTACAAATTTATTAAAAATACCCGTTACAAAAGTTCTTGTAGTGGTTTTAATCTAATTAGTAACATACATTGATTTCCAACGGTTACCCTATAAAGTAACTGATAAATGCTTGCATTTGGAAATTAAGAATATTTAATATTGCTGTTAAATATTCTGAATTTGGTGCTACTTTTTATGTCGATTTCCATGTATCTGTTAACATGCCAAATAATTGTTTCTTTATTCCTTACTCTTCTATTATAACTTTTCCTTATTCTTTTTGTTGTATGTTATTCTGCGTATTCCTTTCTTTGTCTACTTGTTCTATTTGTTGTTAATTTATGTATATTTTCTTTTCTGTGTATATTTCGATCATCATTTCTTTGATTTTATTGACATTTATATGAAGTTTTATTTTTGCAACTTCTTACTCAGTTTTTCTGGATTTTTTATTGAGTTTATTTCTTCTATTTTTTCCTTGTCATTACACTATTAGTTATTAGGCATATATCGTCGCCATGCCTTAGGTCTGCTAAGTTTGGTATTCTTAAGATAGTTCTATCCGATTCCATTTACTTCATCAATTACAGTTTAGAAAAATATTAAATAGCACTGATGACATTACACAACCTTGTTTGATCCTCTCCTCTATTTAGATATTTTCCGTTAGATATCCTCTGTGCCATACCTTATTAAGTAGTTCAAATTTGCGCAGAGTTTCTCATAATATGTCTTGTAGCAAAACTTGTAGCAAAATCTACCAACGTAAATGGTAGTTTCGATTTTTGCTACCGATTCTTCCATTGGTAATCTAACTATAACTATTTGGTCGATAAAAGACTTTCATCGTCTGAATCGTAATTGTTTATGTCGTAATTTATTTTTAGTGGAATTTTTAATTTTTTCACTTACGATCGAGGCAAAATTTCTACTTACGTTACATAGAAATGTTATGCATTTCCTCCACTTTTCACCTCCTTTCCTATCCTTTCTTAGATATATTTACTACTATTCAATTAAATTAGTCCTGAGGAATATTTTCTTCCTCACACACTTTTTCTATCGGTGGTGTTAGAATCTCGTGATATTTATATTTGCTTTTCAGATTTTAACTTCAATCTATTCCGGAGCTGTTTCAGTATCTTCTTATGAATAATACTGTTTCAGTATCTTCTTCATATCGTGAGGTTGTCTTCACGATAGTTCAATGATCATTTCCCCATTTCCATTTTTTGCTACAAAGCCATGTTTTTCCATTACTCCTTCAGATCCCACGTTATTACTTCCTACTTTTTCATTTAAGTTATCCATTGTTAATTTTATATCCCCATATTTTTGTTTGTGCATTGGGTCAGATAAGGCCTAGTAAAATTTTTCTTTTGATTCGATTTCTGATATTTTTCCCATGAATAACATTGGGTATTACTTCTCGTAGTAGACTGTAAATAATCGTTCTGAGATAGAATTTCATTCTAGTAAGATTCTTTTGAGTTCCTTACTTAAAACTACGCCACATCTTATTTTCTCTTCTTCTTTTCTGTGTAAGATAGTTTCATATTATATGATGTTCCTCCCTCCTTGGCCTGGCTATCTGGCTTTACATAAACTTGGTACTTTGACGTTTAACGTATCCATTTATTTTATTATTTCTCTAATTTTGAAGTATCTAGCATTGTTTGTACATTCCATGTGCCTCTTCTTAGTTATTTCATTCTCAGATTGCTTAATCTTCTGAGTCTGTGAGCGTTGTTTCGGCTTCTGTGATGTGGGCGTTTAAGGTGAGTAGGTCAGCATCCCTCTGCACCCGTCCAGTTTATTTAACCCGTTCGTAAACCTGCTTAATTATTTCCAGTGTTTGTTCGCCCTGATTCGATCGCCTCATGTGACAATCAATTCCTATTTTTTGAAACATTACTTTTACCTGTCTACTTTCTTGCTATTTTTCCCTAGCGGTATATCTTGTTATTTTCTGTATGTGTCTTTTGTTATCACTATTATTATCATTATCACTAATAATATGTCCAATTTACACTTCCATTTCATAATTTGTGTTTTAACCGTTTGCTTTGGACTTTGCATTTATTTCATGTATATGAAATACATCTTGTCTATACATCTAAAATTGAGATTAATCATAATTATATTTATGTAGTGTAAAAATATTACTGTAGTAAACATAAATTTTCAACTCAATACGCCTCCTGAATTCGTTTCAAATTGTTGAGATATTCCTGGTAGCCCAAAAATAATCTTTAGTTATTTGTCACATGTTCTGCGGAACGATATGTACATTTTAGATTCTGGGATACGTTCCCAGTCCGTCACTAAAGTTAATGTCAGAGAAATCAAGGTAGCTCGTTTCTCTGGGGAAAGTGATGTTTTAGAACGACGTTCTGCTTTCCTGAGATATGTGGCAGCTTGGCTTCTACCTAATTATTTTTAACATATCCAACTCCAACTTCTATTTTTTCACTTTCGATTGAATATTTATGAGGATTCTACATCACTCGATATTTATAAGAAGTTTCAACGTTTTATTGTAGAAAAGACATACATATATCTATGTAAAAGATAACTGACATCTAAAATTTACACTCTTATCTCAAATTCAAACTGTTCGTTTACTGACAATAGAATATGTTTTCAGAATTACAAAAAAAAATTAATATAACTGGGAAATATTCACTCGATGACATAAGGAAAAATATAGGAAGAACATCTTTATTAAGGATATTTCTCAGGAATTACAAGGTGTAAAACTACACTATCAATTCTGTGCCTTTTAAAACAGTTTGCGACATTTTTCTGAATACAAATTTTCTGGGTGTCTCAGTTTCAACTATAGGATTTGAATAAAGATAATGTGTCAATATTTAACGACTGTCATCTACAAACCATACAACATCAACATGCCGCGATTAACAGTTCATAAACGAATAGTTTGTGTAACTGTTTTATGAAAGTGAGCGATCATATACAGTTCTGCTATAAAAAATTAGCACAAAATTAGAACAAACTGAAGTGTCTACAGACTTAACAGTTCATAACTTAATCAAGACATTTTGTGAGGCGGGCTCTGCTATTGATAAGGCAACACCAATGCGTCCTCGTCGTTGTTGATCAGATGAAAATATTGCTGCAGTGCGGAACAGTGTACGGGAGTATCCAAACACATCAATTCCACGTTATGCATAACAATTGAATCTATCAAGAGCCACCACGCATCGGATTTTAAAGCAAAATCAGCATCTGTTAGCATACAAAATTCAGTTGACACAACAATTCAAAGTTACAGATTATATACAACGTCGTACATTTGTTAATTGGACGTTAGAATAGAAAGAAGGCTTTGTTGACTTTTGCACACGAAAATTTTAATAAAACTTTGTTTAGCGATGAAGCTTTATTTTTAGATGATATTTTTCATTTTGATGCATATGTCATCAAACACAGTTGTCGAATTTGGGGTGCTGAAAATCCACATGCTGTTCACAAAAAAGAAATGCGTTCACAGAGACACACGCGCATTTGATGCGCATTTTTGAGTGGCGGGGTAATTTGGACCATACATCATTGAAAATGAAGCTAGTAATGCTATTACAGGTATGTTGACATCGAATGGTTTGTAGATGATAGTCGTTAAATATTGACGCCCTATATTTAATAGAACACAAATGGCGCAGGACTCAAACCTTACAGATCTAACTGAGACACCCTATATAATTCTTTAATGTGCTAAATAAGTCTAAGCTTTCTCTTTTCGTGTGTATTGGTCATTAATGCTTTCCTACTATAATTACAATATTGTAACCTAAATCACATTATTTGGTATTTGTGAAAGTTATTGAACTACTGGGTACATTGAAATATTAATTATTATAATATATGGAGTAAGTGACTCAACTCATTTGCGAGTTTTGGATAAATAACAACGTGTGTCTTGACTCATGACACGTGACCATTGTTTATAAACTAATATACTCATTATTTAAAATGTACAGCAGGAACAACCCCTACTATAACCATTGTATATTAACATTTTGTGGTCATCATAACCTCTCGTGGTTCTACTGTCAAATATCAGTCCGTCGATTTATTTTCTCCAAAAATGGCTAAAATGTTATATAACATCAAGATATCCTATTGCCAAGTTTAACAAATTCTCATTGTCGTTTTGGTGCTTAATGTTATTTTGTATATACCTACACTTATTTTTATATTATTATTGTTTCAAATGGTATCATTTAGAATGGTAAGTGGAAACGATAAACGAAAATTTAAGACTTCATGTATTTACATTGCAAATTCTAAAACAATAACAGTTTGCCAGCAGTATGTTTGTTTTTGAAAATAGTACAATGTACTATTTTGTGTAATATTTATAATTTTATGTAGTAGTTATTCACTAGCTAAGCGTTCAACTAAAGTGGAAATATTTGTAAAAATAAATTTCAATTTGTGTTGCATTTTAAATCTTTTGCAATATTAAATTTATTTGATGAGCACACCTAACAAAGAATAAATAACGCTTGCGGTGAGACATTTTTTATTCTCAATTGTAAATTGTGCAAATTAATAAGTCCTGTCGACTAATTTATTTTTTATATTAAATTTTCTGAAAGTTAACAAAAACAACTGCGCTCCATTTTTACATCTCTTATTTATTTCTCCGAAGACTGATGGACCTTTCTGGAACGTTTCCAGAATTAATGTATACTTCAATAAAAAATAATAATTAAGCTGTGATTGAATTTATGCTTTGATTCAAATCACTTTGAACTATTATTGAAAGAGCAATATAAAATATTCTTCTAAGAAAACTGTAATGTAAAAAAATATATTAATTAGTTAATTTTGCAATATTATAAAGGAGCTGAAATCATCTTTCATTTCTGCCGAATATGGTATGCCAATGCTACCCAAACACCGCTTAATATATTTTATAAAATATTAACTCCGAATATTAAAGAAGTAACACATCGCTCGGTAAATACCAAAATGGTAAAGTCTGAATGCCAAAAACGAAAAAATCAAGTAGTCGATGATTATCATGTTCACGATCTTTCATATAATTAATTATAGAATCAGAAAATTCTGGATCAGAACGAAACCTAATCACAAAAGAATTATTTAAATATCCAGTAATTCGGCACAACGTACTACAGGCAATCTTGTATCGTCTTGAATATTGAAATCATCTTGTTGTGCAAGAGCTGATATTTGTCATCAATGGATTCAGGAATAACCTCGACAACTCATCTTAATACATTTCGTAATCGACAAAGTACAGATAAAAATCATGTTGTCTCAAAGCCCAATAAACGTGTAAGACCAGCAAATGTGTGAAGTTAAAGAAAATTCATTAACATTAATCAATTAATCAATATACATACATTGTTGTCGCAATATTTATTAATATTCAAAAAAATTATGACGACGATTAAAGTTTTAAGTAGCACCACAAACAGTTATATATAGATAAATAGTTCTGATTGCAATACACGTTTTATATATGGGTAACATTAGTTTTAATTTTCTTTTACTATATTCCACCAAATTCACACTTATGTAATTTTTATGCGTAATAGTTAACTAATGAAGGATTATCCATAATTATTTTTGTTGTTGTATCTCGAGAAGTTATTATAAAAAACTACACCTAAACAAATAATTGTTTATTTTGCACTCCTAAAAATTAAGCGTTACGAAAAAAAAAAATATATATATATATATATATATATATATATATATATATATATATATATATATATATATATATACTATAGAACTAATAAATACCCTTATATATCTTCTTTTTATTTTATTCAAATAACAATAGGGGTTGCCACTCCCATATCTCTCTTAAAAGAGAAGTTAAGAGGTCTGAAATTAGTGGTAGTAATACTTCAGGCAAGGGTCGATATGTAAAATGGTAAAGTGGATAAATATACGTCAGTGCATCTTTTAAATGCTAAACCGGCTAGACCCTTTTATTTGATGAAATAAACAAGATATAATGTCGTTTTCAAACCGCTTTGTTTCCTTCTTGAACTATACCTAACTTTAAATAACTATGTGATGACTGATGTCTTAATACGATTATCAAGTTGAGATATCGTTGATGTGATTTTTTACGTTCTGTCACCTCGAATTATTGTTATATCCATAGTATTAGTTTAAACTCGTATATCGAGATCTAGTAATGTCTACGGCGAGACGATGAAAGAAGGGATTTAATGTGTATAGACAACAGATTCCATGTGGTATAATTTCGTGGGCGTCATATTCAAAGCCGTGGTCGATATTGTTAGACTGGAATTAAAATAATGGAATATATCAAAATGAGTGCCACTTGCCACACATGTGGATATGTTTTCTACTTACCTTCCTATATAAGAAATGATTTGAAGTGCATCTAGACGACGGATGGGAAACAAGAATTGTATTATTCTGAGGGCAAGTCAAGTGAGATAAATTGCTTTGTTTGAAATTGTGTACACAGGAAACTGATCAGATCTACTTTATATGTAAAACAAAAAGTTGTGTTATGTATCAATGACCAATGTAATAAACGATGGACTTGATTGTGTATCTGGTAATGGAAGATAACATGGAAGGGGAACATATATCTACTATATCTATCACCTGAAAAACCTTAAAATGTAATATATTATTTATAAAAATATACAACAATTCAGTATTGTGTCAAATACAATTGCATTAATTTTGAACTGTAGTAAAGAAAAGTAAAAGTAGATGGCAAATCTTACATCTTATAATCTGAATGGGTTTAGACTTTGTATTTGAAGAATAGTGTTGTAGCAAAATATTAATACAATAAAATTCTGTTTAATATGGCGGTGCCGAAATGTAGAAAGGGAAAAGGAACAGAGTAATAACTGGTAATAGAAAATATTTTGATATATAATCATATTTATTCTATTGTTTTTTTTATTATTTTATTGTCTATTTTCGTTCCTATTAAAAGTATTTTTTATTTCTATTATCTAAATACTTTCATTTTTATTTCATTATGTGTAAGCCAATATAGAACTATTCTAAATCAACCATTTAAGTACATGCAAATTGATACTGAAATTCAATTGAACATGCAATTTGTGTATGCATTAGAAATAAAAGTATTATGATTTGATATACTTTCAATTTTTAGTTGATTCTTAATGCAATCAACTCATAAAACGGAACGAAATTTCAATTCTTCGTATATATTAGAAATAAAAATGTTACGATTTTATATACTTTCTATTTGGATTTGCTTCCAATAGCAATCAATTCGAAATACAATGAAAATAATGTCATCTGAATGATTTTTTAAAGAAACTAATTTATTTTTATTCTATTAAATGTCCATAATATAAATATATATAATAAAATACTCAATATACAATTAAACATGTAAATTATTATCATTACTATAATAATATGATCAACAAGGTAAAGTATGAACAAAACTGCACATCATGAATTCCATTAAAAAAAAAATACGGACCAAGCCAATAAGTAATGATGATTAAGGACAAACACTGGAGAACATGGCAAGGAAACCAGAAAATCAGTTGTCCAGAAGCATATCATGTTCATCTGATAGTACCATGTAATATGGTAACAAAATCTAGATGAGCAGTCATGGTATGTGGTGAAGGTGCCGGGAATTCTAGTGCACGTAGCGAGCTAAAAAATATACTGATTTGCCGAAT
The DNA here is from genome assembly GCA_037954035.1 of Rosalia funebris. Classification (NCBI taxonomy): domain Eukaryota; kingdom Metazoa; phylum Arthropoda; class Insecta; order Coleoptera; family Cerambycidae; genus Rosalia; species Rosalia funebris. The sequence goes on along the minus strand of JAZFAV010000035.1, from coordinate 13,957,363 downwards.
ATACAACAGGTTATCTAAAGGCTTGATCGAATGCGTACAAGAACCAATTAAGGCAAAATATCACTACTATTATTGTGCGCGAACTTTATTAATGAACAATACCAGATACAGTTATATTATAGTCCATTTACTCTGTATTTTTTATACGTGTGTATTAGTTTATATAACGTTGTAACACCTATATGATTTTGTCCGAGTCCAGCTTTATGATATGGAGAAAATGTATCACTTGAATGGACAGATTTTACAAACAAATCAAATTATTTTTATTTCATTAGGCAGTCAACTGCTCATAACATAAATCACTACACATGCGACATAAATTAGACAATCTCTCAAATCGAAAGCCAAAGCTGTCACCCCACCGACATTGCCAGTGCTGGCGTTTGGGATCTCACCAAGATCACGACAGTCACATAACGCGCTTTAACAAACTCGACTACCGTGAGGGCCATATATATGAGCTATTTAAGAATAATATAAATAGTATACTGGGACAATACAACTGAATCAGAAAATTAGCTATTAAGCACCTCTGTCTGATGGTATCATAGCCTTTTCATAGTATAATATGTATTGACCTTACTAGGCCTTGTTTCCATATGTTAATAGATTTCTTTTTCCTTAATAAATTGTTATATATTTCATATAATCCATTTTATTTCTTTTGACAAAACAATGACAATATCATCATTTAAATGTTTTATATCGTTATTTAGTCTTTATTCGTTCTCAAGACTTATTACTAATGACGGGTGACGAGTTAATTCTAACAGAAAATGTGTTGAATTTCCATTTCTATGGGTGGCTAGGAATTTTTATCTAACAAAAGCGAGAAATAATCGACATGAGACCTTTGTCTTTACATCCTATCCGATGGATGGTGTGCCTTTAATTTGAACCTAAATTTATGTAGCTTCCGATGAGCCGGTCCATCATTCACTTAAGCGAATCTTGCTGTAACCACTGTGTGACCATGCATATTGATTATATATTAGACAAATCTATCTATACAACTACCTCCCATTATACATTTTATTTTTGTCCCGTTCAAAAATTCACTCTTTTGATATAGAATATATGTGCACCAAAATAGAAATTAGTGAAGTGGTGTAAATGGAAGGCTTGGACATTATCATTTATCATGGACATTTACATCATGTTAAAGTGATAGAGTGGTGATGTATTAATTCATTTCTTTTTCTTATATTCACTATATATTGTATATTTCCATAATTGTTTTTGACAATTTCGCTTTAGCAACGTTTATTAATTGTATTTCTTTCTATTTTGTATAATAAGCTCTCTTTTTTTCTGTTTTATAGACAGATACCGATTCTCTGTAAAAACTCTGTTTCTGATTTTCTTTCATATGCATATAACAGACTGCATATGTGTATTAATTAGCACCTTGCTACAAGACGTCTATATTTGTTGTAAGTAATAAAGTTATTATTTATTATTATTATTATTATAGACTAGTATTGTCTGCTTTCCATCCAAAATAGACCGAACCGAAATATATATAAACTTTCTTTATCAAATAATTCCAACAATCTAACGCAATTGAATAATTAATAATTCAAATTATGGATCATTTAACTACATCGATTAGTGCATATCTGATTCAATTAATTATTAACGATTTAGCCAATGATCAATATGTTACACGATATCTCTACATTGTAAATAAAAAGTTCTATTGAAGCATATTATTAGAATATATATATATATATATATATATATATATATATATATATATATATATATATATATATATATATATATATATATATATATATATATATACCTATAAAGTCTAGATATTCCGGATACATTTTTCGCAAATTCGACTTATTATTATTGTCACTCATTGTTATTCTATTAGTTATGGGCCATAGTAATTATAACAAAGGCCACTACTATCTCAATCGCAATTAAAATGACACATGAGGACTGATTTTTTTAAATAATTTATATTTTTAGTTATTAGTCTTAGTTATTGTTTTACTTATTATATTAGTTATTGTCTTAAACAGTGTCTTTAGTTATTGCCAAAATAGTTTTTTTTTCACGTAGTTTGGTAAACACTACTGTGGTTGAAATGGTTGAATGTATGTCATGCTATCAAATTAGTGACCTAATTGTTGCTGTAATTTATTAAACTGTTGCTGTAATTTCTCACAGCCGGCGTAATACAATAATAATGAAAATTGTTGTATCTCCCTAATATAAAATCAAAAGCCTCAAGTAATTTAGTGCATTATAGCTTCTATCTCTACCATTTGGCAACAATTTTTACTAACATAATTTTCTCAATCGAATTAATTTATCAGTACTATTATTTCATTAAATATATATTCTTTCGTTAAAAATAGCATCATTATAGACTAGTCAACTAATACTGTGCTGTAACTTTGAATGGTGATAAAAATAACCTCGTTGTCGTAATATTAACTGTCATATAAATCTTTGTTGCAAATGCCATCTAAATTATTCATAGCTTAGCATACTTATGTTATATACAGTGTGGTTATAATGTTTCGTACAATATTGATAATTATTAAATATTTTTTGGAACACGCCAACTTTATTTTTTAAACAGATATTAACCGACGTAAAATTTGGTTTTTTTTATAGATTTTCTGTTTGAGCTGCAAATCATATGTTGTGTGCAACCTCTTCATTTTCAACGAGAAACAGTTACTTAAAGTTTTCCATGTACAACGACATACCATGTTAGGGGATTAGTATTTATCGCTTATAAGAAAGCGGGTGTTTTTGAGAATAATACAAATAAATTAAATACGACTTAATTTTGTATAGAAATATTAAAGTGTTCAAAATGCTTTCCATTAATAATATGAAATTGATCCACACTGGTGTAAAGTAAATACTTAGTATTGAACATTTAATAATTTTCGGGGAGCGGGGAGGTATTTTCCATTTAGACTCGAATTCATTGTTTCAGATCCTATACATTATTTCGCCTTCTAACACAGACCAATAATATACCTGGATTTAAATAATAATATCGTTATCGATCATTTCAATGTTAGAGAATTGATAAGAAAAGAAAAGTTCCATGCTTATACAGTATACTTAGTAAAAAGTTGAATGAAGATAATCTAGATCATCATAAACAATTTGTAAACAATTGTTATTTCTTCCCTTTCTTGGCCGTTTTTTTCTTTGAATGGAATAGTCATCGTCATAACTACAGATATTGCCAACGTCAATAGAAAATAAATGTGTGTAAATGTGTGGCTACAATTATGCGAAATGGTTTCTTGGCCAATTGGACAATTTTTCGTCTGGTATTTTATATATAGATTGTCTACGTTTCGACTTAGTTGTACATTTAGTAATTCTTTATCTTAAGAAAGATGATGAGAATGATGATTTTCCCATCAAAGAACTTGATTTCAATAAGACTAAATGTATTGCCATCTCAGTTATACCAGGCTGTCCCGGAACTGCATATCTCTATTTAATCCTTATTTGGAATCATCAGTGCAAGTATACCGAACTATGTCTAGCGCATTAAGAATATGAGATGACTCTAAAGACGATGAAGATCACTAGCAAGCAGATGGCGGTTGTCAAGTTTCTATATGTATTGCTCGTACTGGCACGATATAAGATTCGTATACTAATACCAGAGCGCCAGAAACAGTCCGGTATACTTACACTGAAGATTCCCAATAAGAATAAAATCGAGATATGCAGCTCCGTGACAGTCTGGTGTAATTGAGAATAATTATATAGCAATATTCTTTAATTACCCCCTCAAGTAGTATCACGTGAAAGGTTGCCTTAGATGAAATAATCGGCGTTATAAATGACAAGTAGCATGGGTGCCGTAGGTGACAATTTGTCATTTAGCAGGCAGATGGTGTTTGTCAAATTTCTGCAAGACTGTCATTTGTTGATGATTCTTTCCCTAGCAGATCGATAGAGCAACAAGGACCAATTGAACGGTCATTGCGTTTACCTGATTTGATATATTTTTGTGGGGTTACAAAAAATCGTGAGTCTATTTAATATAATAGACTCACGATTATACTCGAAACATTATTTCGATTATATTCGAAATACAACGAATTATAATCGAAACCGAAAAAATTAGTAACAAAATTATCGAACGCTCAATATAAACTATTTACGTGCATGCTGGCCTATTTCAAATTTTCTATGTAGGAAGGAATCATTTTGAATAACTTTTTTGAAAAATAAAGCCATACTTGCTTTATTTCTATTTTGCTCAAATGAACACTAAGGAATTAATATCTGTTATAAAAGAGGAGACATCAATTTAAAGAAAGACTATGATGGCGCTACATCCATATACGAAATGCGAAAAAAACGTTTACATCCTTTCAAAAAATAATATTGACAGAGCTTTTCAAAAACTCATTTAATAACAAAAGTTCAGTAATGGGAACCATGAAAATCAGATTTTTCACTGAGCACATTGCTGAAACCATGGCTGAGTGAGAAACATGTCGCGAAACGCCTCGTGTGGGCTCAAAAGAACTTAGATCGTGATTGGAGCAATATAATCTTCACCGACGAAGTATCTTTTTGGGCGTTTTCGAGCATCAAACGTGCCTGGGCAAATCCCTCAAGCAGATTGCTCCAACGGACTGTAAAACACCCCGTCAAGGTCCATGTTTGGAGATGCCTTTCAAAAGAGAGTTTCGGTACTTTGTATCTCTTCACCGACAACTTGAACGCCGAAAAAATGAACAAAATTTACCAGAAAGCTTTATTACCGTCTGCTAAACGCTGGTTTAATACATTGAGGATTGGATACTCCAAGAGGACAACAATCCACAACACCGGAGCAAATTGTGGAAATAGCAGAAAAGCGTCGTCACTTTGGATCGGCTATCTCAGTCGCCCGATGCAAATTCCATCGAAAATGTATGGGCTTTTATCAAGCTAAATCTCCGTAAAACCGGCCCTGCAATTTGGCTCAGCTCTCCCAACGAATTCGAAAAATTTGGAAGTCTTTCCCAAAGGAATACGGCAAAGATCTTGTGGAAAGTATGCATCGAAGGTGCCAGGCAATTATCGATGCTAAAGGAGACTGGTCTTACTAATGGCACTGCTAAAACGGCAAGAGTTCCCTCTACATCGGAAAAAAAAGATAAATGCCTACAACTGGCTGCGGATAATCGCCGCTACGGTCTTATGTGACAAACTGTATTTACAAGTATTTACAATTTCTATTTAACTTTTGAGTTGAAATTCATCCAAAATGATTAAAATGAAGGAGTACCAAAACCACTGTCTACTTAGTCACAGCCTACTCACTATTAATATACGTACATTAAAGTTTTAAAGTTCAAGAAACTGTAATTTCATTTTCATCATACTACTATTGTATTTTTAAGTCTGCCTAATTTGTCTCTACTTTCGTATAATTTCAAGTGTCCTAAGTATTTCCGCCCCGAATATATCTTTTACGAGTTTCGCCTGCATGTTACCATTTATTAGAATTGTTCGGTAGGTATTAAGTGTTTACTTAAAAATAGCTGAATAAACCAATTATTTCTGGTTGTAAATAATATTTTAGTCGGGACACCGAAATAGAAATAGTTTGAATTAACGAGACATCAACTTAACTAATCTGCTTAAACCTTCCGTTTGATTTATGCTTTACGATTACAAAATCTCACTTTAGTCATGCGTCATTTATAAAACGAATCAACGTTAACATTCTTGTGATTTACATATATAAAAGCGTGAACTGTATAACATTATGGAATATTCACCTTTACACTTCCGTGGTTTTAACCTTTAATGTAATGCATTAAGTATTAATGTTGCACTTTGATGACTTTTAATAAATTAACTGAATCCATATAGAATTCATATATTTTATGGCTGGTCTTTATGGAGGAAATTATATACTTTTTTGGGATATGCGACTGGAATTAGGACTATGACTAATAATCATGCAATATTTGGGTAGCGATCTGGTTATTTAAATATTAATATTACTGTATCGTTTAATACATTGTTAAGACTCAAAGTCGAGCAAAAATTGAAACGAAACATTGGTAGTGGAAATGAAAATTTTTATACAGAATGTATATAAATGAATCTGTTTTTTAAGTAATCTCATAAAATCAATTTGATTTATTTTATTACTGAATTCTTACCAAACTTGTTATGTATGTCAAGCATTTTATCCCATGTTTGCCCAGGTTCCCCGTAGGGGCCAAATTTAGGTTTATTGTTAATTTAATTATTTTCATATTTTATAAATACGTAATACGCGAGGAGATAATATGTGAAATATAATTTTTGTTGACTACTTAGCAATTATTGTAACATTATACATACGTTTAATATGTTGTGTAAAGAATTTAGGAACTGAGTTTTAATGTAAATTATAATCTAAATAGCATATAAATGTTATTATTTTTTCGTCATTAAAATCATTTTACTATATTATTACAAAATCTAACCCCTTTAATAATTATTTCAAATTTACATATCTACTATACCAATGTAAAATTATCTTGTGCCACAAATTACTCCTTTTGTCACAAGATCCCTATAAATTTTATAGGGATCTTGTGATACAAAAATAGGGATCTTGTGATACCAAAGCCAAGGGTTTGGAACGCACTAATAGCGTAGGAAAACGCCGACTTAGCTCAGTCGACAATACTGTTTTAACAATATGTCTTAGATTAGAATGTCAAAAAATTTCACAATAAACTTACCGTCGGGGCGCCACGGCGCCACTAGGCATTTGTAGTCTTGCTAAAAGATTTATAGACGAAACGAGATTCCAAACAAACTGACTAGCATAATCTCTAAATTTTTAATTACGGGGTTTTTTAATTTATTTCAAAAACAAATTTTTATAAACTCTTGAACTTTTTTTTAAACCCTTGTGTGATTACCCGTCGGAGTACATATGAAAACATATATAGGGTGCTTTATTTGAAACTATAGGATGTGATTTGTGAATTAAACTAACAATATTTGACAAAATCAGGTATTTTATTCTTCAATATAAAATGAAGAAGATACGACTACAAATGGAAGAGAATATCGTTCATATGACCACCTCGATTTATCTGGTATGATGTTATTCATTTAGCAAAATTACTCATAACATAGCTCTATTTCCGGAATACCACCTTGAATGTTTGCTTTGAGGTCATTGATTTTTGCTGGCTAGATGGCGTATACTTTTAATTTGACATAACCCCAAGGAAAAAAGTCCAGTGGTGCTAAATCACATGATATTTCACACTAATTGATTTCATCATTCCGCGAGACATGACCAGCAAATTTGGTATGCAACATAGCTTTGGTTCCACATGCTGTATGACACGTTGCACCGTTTTGTTGAAACCACATGTTGTTCAAATTCAAATCATCAATTTGGTGGAACAAGAAATTGTTTAGTATGACACGATAGCGTTCTCCATTTACGGCGCTAGCATTATCAGCTTCAATTTTAAAGAAATACGATTCAGTTACTCCACCATTCCAAAATGCGCACCAAACCGTGCATCTCTGTGGATGTATTTCTTTTTCATGATCAGTATGTGTATTTTTGGCACTACAAATTCGAAATTTTTTTTGCTGATGTATCTGTCAAGATTAAAATGTGTTTCATCGCTGAACACAATGTTGTTGCAAAAATCATATTTCTTTTCTAATAGCCAATTAACAAATGTATGACGTTGTAAATGGTCTGTAGCGTTTAATTGTTGTGTCAACTGAATTTTGTATGCTGACAGATGCAGATCTCTCTTTAAAATTCAACGCGTGGCTCTTGACAGATTAAATCGTTGTTCACGACGTCGAATTAATGTGTTTGAATACTTCCGTACACTTTCTCTCAGTGCAGCAATATTTTCATTTGTCCGACAACGACGAGGACGTATTGGTGTTGCCTTATCAATAACAGAATCCAACATTTTAACTATCTTAATTAAATTACGAATTATTAACTCTGTGGGCGCTTAATTTTGTCATTATCTTGTGCGAATTTTTCTTAATGTAACTATAAATGATTGCTCACTTTCATAGCACAGTTGTACACTAGCTTCTCGTTGGCATGTTAATATTATATGGTTTGTAGATCGTTAAATATTGATGCCCTATTTTTGACAGAACTCAAATGGCGCCCAATTCAAATTATATAGTTCCAGTTGAGACACCCTATATAAAATAACTATATTGACTAATTGATAATAATAATAGAAAAAAAAAACAGAATTAAGTATAACATTTAAATGGTATATCAAATTGATAAATAGTTGATTGAGACAGAAAATTAAATGGCGAGAAACTTCTATATCTTGACTTCTTCCAGTGGAGGAGAAAAGTACAGCCGAAAGATAACCCATTCACAGGATGGCAGACAGTCCAGTATGTCTAGTCCTGCTGAAATATGATAGCGATCGGCACGTCCTGGCAATATCGTGACGAGATGACAGGTAAATAAAAAATATCCCTCCAAAAAAAGCCCTGAAAATTCTGGAAAAGAAGAAAAAATAATTTCGCGAGGTTACCTACTTACTTGACGAAGAATGATGATTTTTAAGGGATACTTAAATGTTCTGTCTAGGATAACCTTGTTGAAACTCTAAAGAACCACGTATTATGTGAAATTCTAGAACATACTAAAAGAACTTACGAGTCAAGTTTCACTAAAACTTCGGCACAGATCCTGAAGAAATGCAACATAAATCTAAACAAGTGTGGAGTTCACTTCCAAGTTAAATTTCTTTGGAGAATTTAAATCCGTCTTAAAGACGAATGCACTTTAATGGTACTTAAGGAGTAGAAATTTACAAGTGTTGGCGTGGTAACAATGTAAAATATCAATATAAAATGGATGAATGAATATCTGTCCAGATCCATTCCAGTAGGTAATTTAAAAAATGAATTAATTGAAAACAAATACAGTTTTACAAGAGAGAGGGAGAGAGAAAATAGAAAATTGTAAGATCATGATGATGACTGTTCATAGTATATCAGAAATAAATCGTCACATCAAAATTAATAAAATTTATATGCAAACTAAGGTACAATTAGTGTAATTAGTTTAAAGGTTGTTTATAAGTACTGGAAATATTATATTTATAAATTTCATATAAAATTTTAATATACCTATTCTGTATTTATAAATATTAATTAAGTATTGATATATTCTGTATTATGTTCTGTATTTAACATGTCTCAGTCATTGTGTAAATTATATTGTACCTATATGTTAATAAAATTTTAAGATCAGTACAATTACTTAATATATCTTAATTTGACAATAACATAATAATAATAAAAAACATGACAATAATACGTAACAACTTGATTAATTGACCGATTTGGATATTAAATCGATACGTATATTTTAATGGGCATAGTAATTAAAGTTGAACTGTGCATAGAATCAATAATTACTTTACCAAATATTAATATCGTTTATTCCCCAGGACTAAAATTTAGTTTGAATATGTTTATTTAGATGTGAAATTAGACAACAACTCAATATGCCATCAGATATTGGCATAAACATCGTTAGTGTAACATGTTTTATATCAAGAAACAGTTATGTACAAGGTATGTGTGGTAGAGAATCCTTTATATTAGACATATTTTAAGTGAAAGAGCAGTTAGAGCAATCTTCCACAAACTTTATTACTTTTCCGCACTCCACTATACTAGCGGAAAAGTAATGTAATCGTGTAAAGAAAAAGTGAAAAAACAAAATTCTTTTTGGGTTTATTTTTCGTTTTTCAGCCTAAAAACAAAAAAAAGATGATTTTTAAAAATTTCTTGCTGTGTGTGTGTCGTCGTTGTCGTCGGCATTATAATTTCTTGTTAGCACGATAACTCAACTAAATCATGTCGGATCGATCGGGTTCTGACTGATACTGATCGGGGACGTCTCCCAGATGACACCTATTGATTTTGAGGTGCATAGCACACATCACCCCCTCCCTTGGGTCTATTTGAGAATTTTTTTTTGTTAGCACGATATCTCAACTAAATCGTGTGTCGGATCGATCGGGTTTTAACTAATTCTGATCTGGGACGTCTCCCAGATGACACTTATTGATTTTGAATTGGATAGGATACACCCCACCCTGTCCATATGAGTCATGAGAGCACAATGGGGGACTATTTGAGAAATTTGTTTTGTTAATACGATAACTCAACTAAATCGTGTCGGATCGATCGAGTTTTGACTGATTCTGATCGGGAACGTCTCCCAGATGACACCCATTGATTTTGAGGTGGATAAGATACACACCCCACCCTATCCATGGGTTATGAGAAAGCACGACGGTGGACTATTTGAGAATTTTTTTTTGTTAACACGGTAACTCAACTAAATCATGCCGAATCGATCGGGTTTTGACTGACTCTGATCGGGGACGTCTCCCAGACGACACCTATTGATATTGAGGTGGACCACACACACTCTACCATGTTCATGGGTCATGAGAAAGAACAATGCTGGACTATTTGAGAATTCATTTTGTTAGCACGATCACTCAATTACATCGTGTCGGATCGATTGGGTTTCAACTGATTCTGATTAGGCACGTCTACCAGATGACATCTATTGCTTTTGAGGTGGATAGGACACACCCCACCCCGTTCAGTGGTCATGAGAAACCACGAGGGTGGACTATTTGAAAAAAATAAAACTGTCGCATAAAACAGTTATTCTGCATTTATGTGTTGGTTTATTTTTTCTCTGTCACTCAATTTCGAGATAGAGATGTTCTACGTGCGGACAAGTCCATTTTAAGGTTTTAAAACTGTTTATTTATTTTATATACCTTTTTTAAGTTTTAAGAAATAGACAATGTTTTTAAACTTAATATAGAATAAAGGATAGAGTGTACCTCAATATATCGAAATGTCTATGAACAAACGAAGACGTGTTAATATATTGAAGAATAATATTAAAAAAATTGGTTAATTAAAAGGTTGTGACGAAAGACTTTATTGAAACTCTTAGCCATTCTAGAGAAGATTGTCGAAATAGATTTGGATCGAGGAGATGATTTGAACATTTTCTATGATAGTATTATTTCGTACCACGGGTCGTATTTTGTACTACGGTTTGGGTATAACGAAAAAAATCTGATGCATGAATTCGCACGTCTGAAACTAGGAAGAACTAAGAAACTTACTATTTGTTAGCATGTTTCTTCTGAATGAATCTTCCAGGTTTTGAGATTGTATTGTAATTAGAAATGATATATTATTATCTAAACATTAAACAAAAAAGAAACATAATTTTTAAACGTATGAATTAATATGAGCATTGAGTATGACATGTATATTTATTTATGTATTAATAATTTTAATTGCATTTATTTGACGATAACACAGAATGAGTAAAAACTAATAGTAATATATATTACAATTACTGCGACATTGCTGCTCTTGGTTTAAAATTATTTTACTTTAAAATATACTTCTTAAAGAGGATAACGCTTCTACGTACACAATATATGTAAGTCTTATTTTATCAAATTAATTATCTACACATTTTAAAAAAGATAAATATATAATTTCAGATATATACGAGTATTTATGTCAGATACACATTTGTTTGCTGATATTTTTTGTTTACAGCGTCTATGAAACACAAAATTTTTATATTCATATAATCTGCAATATATGCAGTATTCATTTTATGTAAGAGGTAATGATACTTCGTTTTTGTCATTATATACATATAAATGTGTTATCTATTTAAATGTATGTAACAAATATTGAAATTAACGTCTTAAAATATTACTTCTCTAAAGGTATTTCCCTTTAGAGGAACATGCTGATGTTCTTCCAAAAAAAAAATCTAGAAATTATCATGGTGCGATTATGATGGGCTATCAAAGAATGGGATATAAAAATAATAACTTAAAATAAGAGCAGCGTCTTATCTTATTGAGTAAATTATATGAAAATAAAAGAAGAATGGATAAATGGTGTGCGTGCATTATCTTAAAACAAAAGGTTATCAATTCTTCTTCATTTGCGCTTAATATATTTTTTAATTATACCATATTCTCCAAAACTGGAGAAATATTTGAAATAAAAGAGATTGGTGTTATATAAAGCAGTAAGTGGGTTACAAATCATAATATAGATTTTTTTCTGAAGGTGTAGTTTATGCTCTGTGAGCGCTGTAGATACTGTATGAGTTTAAGATCTCAGAGAGAAAGTTTAAAAAGCAATCGAATAGGGAAGTTTAAAAAGTATTATTTAAAACAAAATATCACTATTATTATTTGCACTATTATTATATTGTGCTAAATACCACTTCCCCTTAAATTATACTTTTATTTAATATGTACATATAGTACATATGTATTTTAAATGAGTAACACATAAAATACATCAAAGCCACTGTGAATTTAAAAGGATGATCTATTTTGGATCTATCACAGTCTGACGTAGTGAACGTTCTGCATATTTGAGAAAGCCACCTGGTGCATATTTGGAGATCTGTCAAACAATAAAGAATGACGGCGTAACGCCGGCGAATGAGCATAATGCCCTTGCCAAGTTTAAAGTCCGGCTAGAGTTTCCGGCCCAGACTAAAGGGGATAAAGGAGACAAGATGGATGGTAGCATAGATGAATGATAACACTGCCACCTGAGGACGGTGTCCATCGGTCATCCATTCATATAGTAAATTACTTGGGGCCAGTGCAATTTTTCATTCATATTTCATATTACGCCTCGGAAATTGGGGTAAATTAAAGAAATTAAAGAAATATATTGCAACCATAAAACACATCGCTTAATGGGACATTTTCTTTTTGGTATTGTGTTTGATTTAGTGTTTAGAATTTCTATTTAATATATCTAACTGTGACTTTGTGTAGGCTGTTTCAAAATTAATACCAAAACTGTTTCCAATCAAATGATATTAATTGCATATATAGAGTATACAAGTCTGTACATACGAAATATCTTTCGAGGTAAAGCAACAATGTTTAAATCAATCAACTTATAGGACAGGCGTCATGAGGAAGTGCATCATATTGCACACATGTATAAACATACATAATAAATATTAATGCAAAGTAATAAAAACTAAATAAAATAAGGAATTGATCTTGTTTTGAATTTTTGTATATATATGAAATCTAATAAGAAAATAAAGAATAATTGATGCTGAGAATATTAAAAATTATAAAAAAGCTTTCTTGTATAATTTGCTTTTATATTTTTGATGTGAATAGTCCCTCTGTCCACTCTAACAGTAATCGGCTATTATATGACGATCCCACCTTTCTTAATATCTTTTGTCAATTATTCGGATATCATGATAAAACCGTTCACCTTGTCTCACTATAACCTTCTAAGTTAGAAGGATATTTGTCTAAGTGACTATGCAAAAAAAAATGTTTTTATTTAATGCTTTTATTGGTTCCCAATTTTTCAAAACATTTTAGCATCTTATGTACTAGTTCTTGGCAGTTATTTGCCTTGTGACTATACAAAAAATTTTGAATTACAGACACCTAACTAAAGCATACATCAGATTCCACAACGGTCACATATCTCTTAAAATCTTTTACCAGTTTTCGAATTTGTGGACCGCCGAAAATCCCTGGTTTTAATTTTTCCATACTCAGTGTTGCAAATGCTTGGCAGATATATTTAAAATAACCACCTGACTTGTCAATTGCTCTTACAAACTCAGGAACTTATCGTAAATTTGAGACTGAATTGACTTGAGAATATATTTTTTTTCTTCCTCAATATTATCATTATATTGGCTTTGGTACACAAACATATTTGAGAATTAACAATTTCAAAGTTTGGATTAACAATTTCGAATATATTATATCCTTCAATTTACTGAAAAAGAGTAAGGTTTCAAGATTTTGTTTTTATTTATAATAAAAATTAGATGTTAATTTTCCTTTTTCAGAATTTTTTCAGAACCTTAAAATAATCTCTTGGATATTAAGTTTATTTCTGTGTAGATGACTATCCATATAAGCATAGCTTAATAATATATATGTCAACTAACCTAAAGTAATGTAGAATGTGAGTTATCAAAATAAGTGTTAGCGTAATATCGAGTTGTGTATTTTCTTTATCGAGATAAATATAATTTTGGGCATAAAAATGTCGATGTTGTTCGTGTTTGGATGTCAATTTATTAATAGAAAATCATGTTATCAGCCTTTATGGGCGAGATTAAACAATGCCCTTACTTCGTTAGTGTGATTACTTCTAACTGTGTTCTATATTAAAATAAACAGTTTTAAAACCTTAAAACGGACTTTTCCGCACTAGAAGAACTCTATCTCGAAATTGAGTGGCCGAGAAAAAATAATATATAAAATATGTTTTATGCGACAGTTTTACTTTTTTCAAATAGTTCACCCTCGTGCATTCTCATGACCCATGAATAGGGTGGGTTGTGTCCTATCCACCTCAAAATCAATAGATGTCATTTGGTAGACGTCCCTAATCAGAATCAGTCGAAACCCGATCGATCCGACACGATTTAATTCAGTGATCGTCATGACAAACAAATTTCTCAAATAGTCCACCATTGTGCTTTCTCATGACCCATGGACAGGGTGGGGTGTGTCCTATCTACATCAAAATCAATAGGCGTCGTCTGGGAGACTTTCCCGATCAGAATTAGTCAAAGCCCGATCGATCCGACATGACTTAGTTGAGTTGTCGTATTAACAAAACAAATTTTTCAAATAATCCACTATTGTGCTTTCTCATGACTCATGGACAGGGTGGGGTGTGTCCTATCCACCTCAAAATAAATAGGTGTCATATGGGAGACATCCTCGATCAGAATCAGTCAAAAATCGATCGATCCGACACGATTTAGTTGAGTTATCGTGCTAACAAGAATAAATGCCGACGACAACGACGACACACATACAGCAAAAACAATTTAAGAACCATTTTTTTTTAGTTTTTAGCCCGAAAAACGAAAAATGAACCCAAAAAAAAATTATTTTTTTCACTATTTCTTTACACGATTACATTACTTTTCCGCTTATAGTGAAGTGCGGAAAAGTAATACTTGTATGCGAATACAATATTAAAGCGGAAAAGTAGAAACAGGAGACAAGATTTCCACAAACACCGAAAGGTTTTGATTCAGTAAACCATGTTAGTATCATCAGGAGATTATTAAAACTAAAGTTTTAATCAGTTTTAATCGAAAGCACTAATAATCTCATGATGATTACAACCTGGTTGACAAAACGGGCTTCAAACAACGTATAATATTTCTGTGTTTATGAAAAACTAGTCTCTTATTTTTACATTGAAGATTCCAACCCTCTCGCGGAAATATCAAACTTTGACATAATTTAGAACAAAAATAGTCTGAACTCTATGTGTATTTTTTAAATGTTCATGCATTTTTACGTCAACTTCTTATGTAACTTTTTTTATGATACAATAATCAGAAAGAACGTATAACAAATCTAATAAAACAGTAGTTGCTATTTAAAAAATTATATAGATTTATTTGTTCAGCTAACCCTGCTACACTACTCTATAAATTACACGGCTTTTAACATCAAGAAAATTATGTTTAAAAATTTGTTGAGCATATTTGTATTAAAGCATATTTATGTCGCGAAATACGTTCTTTCATGTGTTTTCGACTTTTTGATAGAAGCTCTGTATGTAATCAATAAGTAAAATATATTTAAGTTTATTGCATATTATGAAATACATCGAAAATACAAATTAAAAAGGGAAACAGTATTATTCTTGACGCATTTTATACTAAGAGGATATCACACTTTCGAATATCTTTCTTAATAAAACAAAACAATTAATCACTTTCGGGGATTTCGGTTTTCAGAGAAATTTATAATAAATGATTGCATTGAAAAATTCTAGAATTATATAATTTTTAAATCAATAATTCATGGTTTTCAATCTTACCCCAAATACTTTAGGATCCTAGTTTTGTAATAGAAATATACATAAGAAAAAAAAAGACTAAGCTACCTCTTTCAATTTTCTAATATTATTATTAATTTATATATACGCATCTAGAGGTTCATAATGATTAAAATTCTCATGCAAATAGCCGTAATATCCACCAGAACTCGAGGATGGTTTTCATTTTCTCTGCTGGGCAAGTTAGAACTGGCTTTATTGTTTGGTACATTACTATTAAAATGTGACCTATAACCTACTCCCTTCGAATACCGGGTCTAACGAATCCAATTACTCTGAATATCTAAAGATTTTTCAGGTCGAAGCCGGAGAATAATAATTAATGAAAGGTTATGTTACGTAACCCCAATATTACCTAAATTAATAAACTAGTAGGTTAAAGCTTGGTAGATTAAAGCTAGTATTTATCGTAAAGTCTAATCTTTTTTGGACTTAATTAAGAATATAATGGATAGTCAAAATATAATCGATAGCCCCTGCTAGGACAGGGAGGATAATAAATCACCATTTATATTTTTGTTAACCATGCAATTACTTTTATATTGTCTTACTTTGACTGGCTACTATAACTTAGTCAATTAGAGTAGCCATATTAGAACAAAGTACACAAGTTATTTTAGCAACGTTATATATTTTTTTTTTTTTTGAGAAAGGAAAACCACCTCCTACGACATTTTAAAACACAACATTGGTTAAGGGCTTCCTTTTTTGAACTCGCCGACCTTTTTTAATGTGAGATTAATTTAATATTGTCAAGACTATTTTACTATTTTGAAGAAATACGTATGACGTATAACGAATGACATATCAAACACGGATTAAATCAATCTAAGATCAAAAGTAGCCCTGGAAATCTTATTGCATATTTTCATCTTGCAGCTATACTATTTGCATTCCATAGATCGTAAACTAAGTGCATGTCTGTGTATTCCTGCCATTTTGTAAATAGTCTGCTGTAATAGCCTGCCATTTTTAATATTGATACGTTTGAGTCTTTACGACAGTACGTGTGATTATATAAATGTAATTTACCAGACAAACTGAACTCCCTTTATTTTCGGAAATTCGAGATAGACACGATATTACATCACTCCACACGACATAAATAATGTATGCCTATTAACCATGCAAACTAAATATAAATAACATAAATATAGATACAAACATATAAAATAAAGTAAAGCACAACTGAGTATCAAACTCTGTTTACCATCATGTTAACTCTGGTTATAACCTTGTGTTTTTACTAACATACATAAGTATTGTATTACAATACGTACCAGGTATGTAAATATAAAACAGGATTTTTTTGTACAGAAAATACACGTTGGAAATGATAAAACATATTCTATTCGAATTATTGTCCATTGCTAGCTATATATTTTTCCCATCTCTCTGACAATTTGTGGATTCCATGCCAAAAAAAAAATCTTGTTCTCTTGAGGCCAGTTATCCAGCCGTTTTCGTAAGAAGTATAGCCCTGCTCAGCAAGTGCGGTCAAATAAGTAGTAATCGGATGGAGCCAAGTCTGATGAGTAAGCCGCATGCGAAAGTATTTCCTAACTAAATACCTCAATCATTTCCTTGATCGGTTTTGTTGTGTATGATGGCGCCTTATCATGAAGCAAAATCATTTTGTGATCCTTTTCTGAAATTCTGGTCGTTTTTCACGCAAAGCTTGATTCAAATTGATCATTTGTTGTCGGTAGCGTTCAGAATTAACAGTTTGGCCAGGTGTTAGCAGCTCATAATAGATCACACCAATCTGACCCCAATTAACACAGAGCATTGTTTTTCGTCCATAGCGATTTGGCCTTGCAGTCAATGTCGATGGCTCTCCTGGAGTTACTCATGATCATTTACGCTTAGAATTCTCGAAATATATCCACTTTAATCGTCAGTCACGATTCGATGGAGATGCCTTTCTTTTGTATCTGGCGAGCAGCATTTCACAAATTCTTGTTCGGGTTTTTTGCTGTATTTCATTCAGTTCATGTGAAAACCATTTTTTCGTCTTCTGGATCTTTCGAATCCAGAAGATAGAACCCTCCAGATCTTTCTGGAGCGGCATTCTCATCGAAAACTGCTTGCAATTCGCTATCTTCATATCCACTTTTTCTTCGTGGTCTTCCACATTCTTCGTTTTTCATGTCAAAATTGCCACTTTTGAATCTTTTAGACCACTCAAATCAGCGTGATTTATCAAGAGTATGCTCACCGTCGGTTTCGACAAGTCGTCGATGCGATTCTGCAGCAGAATTCTTCAAGCAGTAACAGAAAATCAATGCTGTCCGCAAATTGTAGTTTTCAGGCACAAATTCGATAGGTTCAACGCTATTAAAAATGATTTTGTTGTATGAAACTTGTATTGTTGTGAGATAAAAACCTTTATCAGATGTCAAAACAAAAAAATGGCGCCAACGACGCGATATGACGACGGTAACTACATTAGCAGCTATTTTTTTATAGGTCATCTATGAGCAAACTCCGGTTTCATATTTACATACCTGTATATGCAAACAAAATTTTATCAAAAACATTTTATTAAAGATGATATTATAGACTTAAATTGTGAATTTTCGTTATATTATATTACACAAAATACTACATCCGCCGCTCCTTGTGTTGAATAAAAATATCCCGAGAAGGCACTAGAATTAAAATGGTGCGGAATTAGCGGAGCGACACGGGATTTAAGACGCACCTGGTGCACACTTTAACGAGCTGTCAAATGTACTCCCGGCAAACGACGACGCCATTAACCCGGCGTAATGCAAAGTCTTTTGTTGACGTTTCAATCAAAGTAAATATTCCTTTTTACGGTGGCTTGGTTTACATCGACAATCCATTTAAATGTACGCTGATTTTAGTGTCCTGATAATCTGCAGCAACTGTTTGTGAAAATTCTTGTCAGTCATTTCTGCAGTACTCCAATAAAACCAAAGACGTAATTAATTACATGTAATGGGTGTCAAGTTAAATCGGTATGATTTAAAAAGGAATCAGCGTTCAGCGCATTCGTGAAACATCATATTCTATCAGTTTTCAGCGTTCGTCATTGGTAGACATCAAGACGGATATAAAGAGTTTGGGGGAGGGGAATGTTATCCCTTCATATAATTGATGTAATCAGAAGAGACTTCTGGAATAGTTGATGATTTTGACAGTACTCGACTATGAAATGTTTTATTGTTAAGCTGAATGAAAATTACAAGTCATCGAAACTAAAAGTCTAGCAACGCCTGTAACGTCTATTACTTGAATGAGTAACGGAAAAGCTCGCCTAATTATATGTATGTATTAGCTTGCAAAAGCTGCATAAATTTAAGTGATATTTGTGTAGAAAACATGTGATTACATAGATACGGTGTAAAACAGGCAGTCTTTTATCTGTTATATCTTAGACAAAATATCTCAATCCATTACAAAATTAGGGGCGGTTCGGCAAATTTTTTCTGGTTGAGGACTCATCTCCTGCTATTAGTTTGGCAGTGTTAGATTGGCTTTAGTAGTGGATATGTATGTATGTAACCTGCAAAGCTAATTGTATACGAAATTTTGTATTCTCCACGAGAGAATCTTACGTTATATATACTTGATCTATGAATTTAGCAGAGTAAATAGTTAGTACTAAGTATGCAAATATATAACAGATATAACCTGACAATAGAAATTGGTTTAAGCACGTTTTCACTTTGTCAGAGGCGATCTACTGTGGTGACATCCATCATATAACCACATTCTTGAACATGCTTATTCTGTTCGGTTTTTTAATAAATCCTAGACGAGTAGGATTTATTAAAAACAGGACAGAATATTATCAGGAAAAGTAATCATACAATATCTCGACTACTATTTCATCGAATATAGCAATTTTCTTTTAAGTTAAAACGATATATTAAAGTATTTTGAAAAATGCATCTCTATTAAGGTAATACTGACATACAAGATTCTGAATGGACTAGAAAACTAAAAACAGTTTCATTTCTAGAAAAGCAATCACTATCGCGATGTAAAAACTTTAGTATTGATAATCAAATTACTAAAGCCATTTTAAATCCAATTTTATATATTCTGAATGCCATTTGCCCATATTTTGTAATCTATAGAAAAGCATTGGCTTATGAACTTTGCGATTTTGATGCTCTGTTTCTCTTCTCAATTATTTTCTAAATGAATTTGCCTGATGACGTCATAATAATAATTAATAATAATAACTTTATTACTTATGCAAATATACACCTAACAGTAAGGTAAAAAGCAAAAGAATAGATAGAAATAATAAACTAGAGGAACTAATAGTACTAGTAAATATGTTGTTAGAATATAAATACAATCATTTTTAAGACATAACTGACATAAATAATTGTGGAAATATATAACATATAATAATAAATACAAGAAACGAGTTATTCATTTATTAAAAAAGCCCTAAGCCTAAGAATGTTTATGAGAAGTTCGCTGAATGCTTCGTCATTTTGATATGATACGTTCGCACAAAGAACAAACTTCTGTTAAATTAACTTTATAGTAACATACTTTGAATATAATTTGTAACATATTTGCGTTAGATAAACGTAGCTCAATTTAACGAAATAAAGCTTGTCCATTTTGTATTTCAAATAGGGTTAAACATCTTTTTAAGACACTTTTTAAGACATTTAATACTTTTTCTTTTCAGTACATGTGCATCAAATTGTTCAAATATATTTTTACAGAATTAATTTCAGTGAAAAATGGTACGATTTAACCAGCAGAACTAATTTATATGTTTTGTCAGTAGGACCAGAATTATATAATTTAAAAAAATATATTTTTCGGATATCTATGTTTTTGAAATCTATGGATTTCGGTTATTCATATTTAGGATTTTTATAAAAAAATTTAAAGCATGTTCAAATATTGTAAACGTTTAATTGAACCGTGTTTAAATAATGTTCAGTCTAATGGGATATAAAAATGTCAGTTTTGTTATTATTTCTTGTAGATAAAAAAAGTAATCGTCATTTCATATTGTGGTACTTTTTTTATTTTGTGTAAATAAGTTACTACATATGTCTACTTTCTTTATTAGTACCTATCTAAATTAACCAAAAGTAATTATAGTAACTAATTATATTGGACAAAATATTAATACAAATAACTATATCTTACCAAATAGATCACAAAGTCATTTGTTGCATTGTCATCAATTTTTCGGCCAACTTACCTGAAATGAAAAATAAAATTAAAATAGACATTCTCTATTAATAAGTCGTATTGTTAGTAAGAAGAAAAAGGGTTAACATCTTCTGTAATCGTAAAATATGTAATAAACCTGATAAGTAATGAAAAGGATGAGAAACATAATTTAATGGTTCACGCAAGTACATTTTTCACTTGCTTATTATATATGCAGTAAAGATATATTTATGGAATACGATAGTATTTTAACATAGAACTATATACCAGGTTAATTTATAATAACAGGGATAAATTCTTAAACATGAATTGCATGATAAACACAGAAACTTAACTGGTACAAATCCATAAGCGATGACGAACGATATGCATTACTAATATACGAGTAAAATATGAAACTACAAGAAAATAGCTGGTCTCTCAAAATTTTTAATTATTCTATACCTGTATATGTAAATTATCAGAATATACATAAATTAGTATTTCATTCTTAAGGAGAAATAGAGAAATATCATGTTATATATATATATATATATATATATATATATATATATATATATATATATATATATATATATATATATATAACATGATAACAGAGAAATATATATTATAGAGAAATATCATGTGAAGTAAAACTTATGGTAATTAATACATTCAACTATTATTCCTATTGTTAAGCGATGAAGTCAATATTTGCGAGTGAAGCGACGAAGAAAGTATATTATTTTAATTCAAATGATATGGTCGTACACTTAACAATAATATATAGGTAGCATCAATATTATATAAACAAATTACCCGTATTTTGAACTAAAAGCTGTACGATTTATATGTTTACATTTTAAAGTAATCTTAAGAATAATTTAATAATAGTAAAAGATATACAAATAAACAATAGTTTTATAGAAATATAAATAACCACAGGCACAAATTCAATGTTTTAAATATAAATTACTTTTTCTGAAGACACCTATTGTATTACTTTGTGACAAACAAACACTTTGTGAAAGCTATAAATCCATTGACCACACACATAGTCATGTACTAGTATAATATTATAGGTATAATTATCATAATATTTAATATTCTATTGGGCTTATATTAGAAAAAAAATATTATTCTATTCTTTATATCTTTCGAGGATTCATGTATTGCGTTGTTCACCATTTTAATATTTATGATTCTATTGTATTTTTAATCTCTAAAATATACACGTATGACCGTATACAATAATCGATATGAATTATTAACCATTACGAAATATCTTAGGGAGTTATATTTGCCGAAAGCTTCCTCAATATTAAACAAATTTACTGAATGGTATATCACCTAAAACTAATTTGAATTCACTACCCTGAATTAGGATTCAGCAAGTAATCAGTTCAACAATTTGCTGTTTATCTAAAATAACTGATATTATTGGTAATATGCTAAGTATATAATTAATATACTTCGTAAACTATCTATTTATTGCAATTCGTGAATAACGAATTTACGGATGGCCTGTACAATGATAGAAATTAATGGTTGGACGATTATACTATGTTCCATATTTATATCAATTTATATTAATTTACAACTATATACTCGTATAAATGTATATCTAAGTTTGCGTCTGAATTTCTCGCAGAATCAAGATAGGATACATTTATCCTCATAGTACAATTAATATATTCTGTAGTATTGTGAATACACAGCTAAATATACTTTGAGTGCAAAGAATTCGTTTTTATAACATTATCTAATAATAAACAACGTTTTGACAAATATCTAGAGGACTGGATAGAGGAATAGGCAACAACGAGTAACAAACAGAACTATTATTTCATTTTAATGAGAGTATCAACAAAAACTGTAATATCTATAGTGTTTCATCTCTGGTTTGATGCCGTTCTTGCCTACTGGTTTTAGAATTAGGCTTCCCACTTTCAAGAAAATCAAAATTAAATAAATAAGATGAACTATTTTGCCAGCGTTAGAGTAACTATTGACATAATTAGAGAAAAAAAAACTGAAAATGATTTATAGATATCGCATCGGTACGACTGCTGAAAAAATAATTGCATTTAGAAACTATTTTTCTTTTATGTCTGCTGTGGGATCAACTGTGTATTTTATTTTATTGGTCAAAACATTAGTTAATTCTCTATAATAGTTGTTCGTTATATATTTAAGTTTACTGAATTAATAAAAAACATGATGAACTGAAGCTAACAAAGAAATATTGAAAAGCACCAATCACGATCTCAAAAATAAGAAGAAATAAAATGCAATTGTGCTATTCCAGCATATAATTAGTGTGCTAATTGTTTTAAAATTATTACAACGCGCGACATTAGAAGTGCTCAAATGTATCGAATGAGGTTCACCTTGCAAGGACAAACTTAAAAGGAATGAAAGGGTCATTGTTTCATTGAGTATATAATTTGATGTATGGAATCATACAAATGGAAATGTTACTATTTAGGATTTACTAAAAATACATATTTTTATTACAATTATATAGAAGATTTTTTTATTCTATTTTAGAATGACATGGCTTCACATTGTACAATTATTATCATAATTGTTATGCATTGTAAAGTAATTACTTATAGATTATTTAGAAGAACGAAAAGCGTTGTTGCACGTGTGAAAAATTTACATTTACAGTAATATTTACCTCATGGTAATGGAATTTTTCATATATCATAATAGTGTCAACCATAGCAATGCATCCAATTCAGTTATCATCTATTTAATATTACAGTGTAGTATAAAATAATCTATTTAATATGAATCTCATACCTGGAGCTACAGGTATGAGATTCACAATTTTTTTAAAAGTTCAATATTTGGTCGTTTACGAAAGGCATTCGTCACATTCTTGTAGCAACATCTAAATATTCTTATATGTAGTGTGAACTGTGATCAGTAACTGGAATCCATTAATATTATTGTGCTGTTTCAATATTACGCAATAACATCATAATCTATAATTTTTTTAATGGGAAAAAGCCTACTTGTCTATTAAAATCTACGGATGATAATAATCTTAATGCAGCAGCAATATCAGTTAGCATCAATATTTTAAACACATTCTAGTAGCTGTTACTTGTTATTATTATTTAAATAAAGTAAATGCATTTACAGATGATGATCTCCATTAGTTATCAAAATACCTTACTCCATGCTCAGTAAAATTAAATATTTTTGGCTGGAATGTAAATAATAAAATTAGTGAGTCTTACTTATTTTTAATACAATGTCATAAATATTACACATAAACAACATTTTTGAACAATATACGATATCAATATTATGACACTGATGTATGAAATTATTTATACAACGTTTTCGCGATAACTGCAATGTGTGATAAATTATTGGATCCAGTTCAGGGTAACGTTCTGTGTATGACAACATATCCTAGGTCATATAAATGTATTATGAAGTCTGTATAACATGTATGAAGTTTGTGATCTTATAAAAGTTTATAAAATATTCAATAGTTTATGGGTAAATTTAATCATACTTTTAAGTTCAATCCAAATATAAGGTGTCTCAGTTAAAATTATAGGATTTGAATTGCGCGCCATTTATGTTCTGTCAATAGTTCTAATAATTTAGCAACGAATAGTTCATGTACAACTGTTTTATGAAAATGAGCGGTCATTTACAGTTCCACTAAGAAACATTCACATAAAATTAGAACAAAATGAAGCACCTATAAAATTAGCAGTTCGTAACTTAATCAAAAAATTTGAAGAGACGAGTTCTGTTATTGATAATACAACACTAATTCGTCCTCGTCATGATCTGTCAGATGAGAACATTGCTGCAGTGAGAGAAAGTGAAAGGGAGTATCCAAACACATACATTCGTCGTCGTGCACAACAATTGAATCTGTCAAGAGCCACCATGCATCGGATTATAAAGAAAGATTCTGCATCTGTCAGCATACAAAATTCAGTTGACACTACAATTAAAAAGTACAGACCACTTAAAACGTCGTACATTTGTTAATTGGGTGTTAGAAAATAAATAAGATGATGCTGATTCTTGCAACAAAATTTTGTTCGGCGATGAAGTCACTTTTATCTTGACAGATACGTCAGCAAACAGAATTGTCAAATTTGGGGTGTTGAAAATCCACATGATGTTCATAACAAGAATGTATCCACAAATATGCACGGTTTGCAAAACCTCAGTTTGTCAAATATGATTAGTTTTATTCACAAATCACATTCTATAGTTACAAATGAGATACCCAGGTATGTTGACATCGTATGGTTAGATGATGACAGTCGTTAAATATTGATACCCTATCTTTGACAGAACACAAATGGTGCCCAATTCAATTTATATAGTGCCAACTGAGACACCTTATACATTAATATATTCCTTTATTTAGTACTAATTTCAATAAACTAAAAAAATTCGTTAAATTTTTAACATTTTCGACCTATTTCTATTAAATTTAGGTATGGAATTCAATATTTCCCTTAATATATCACAAATTCTCTTCAATCATTTGTCTTGAAATTCACAACCTGAATTTCATCATCTATAATATTTATATTATTTCTACGCAAGTTGCTAAATTTACTATCAATGTCACTGAATTTACTATTCAAGTAACGTTAGTTATAAAAACAATTTTAAATGGACAGGAATATCGGTATCACTATTGATTTTTTCTTTATTTTGAAGATTATTCAAAATATACCTTTCTTAATATATCCTTAGAATTATTTTGGTTTGTGTGCTTCCTGTTTTCTTTGGAAGGATAGTTAGTTCCATGTGTTCATTGATACCGATACTTTCGATTTACATATTATGATTTCCAATATTCATTTAATAAGATTTATTGAACAATCAACTTGAAATAATCATAATGCTTTTTATGGGTTTTAAACGTTTTAACAGTTTTGTCCCCACATATCGACCTCCTTCCTCTAAAACCTCAGACATTGGAAGGGAATATTGCACATATACTGTTCTTTCATATTTTTATTAGACAGCAAGTCAATCGGTCGATTTCGTATAACGTGTAGGGATGGGATGCGGACGGTACGCCCTGCTTCAGGTTGTCCAGTGTCGATAATTAGCGGCGCTACGACACTTACGTTCTACACGTGAGGGAGTGTACATCGTATTTGTAACGGGGAAAAACTTTTACGTGGGAAGTGATGTTGATGGGTTTACTGTTAAAAGATGATCAAGGTATTTAAAGAAAAAATATTTGGGCCATATTTAACAGCAAACTATGATCTTTTTTGCATTATTTTTATAATCGGTTTTGCATTAAAAAAAAGTGATTTATAATAAAACGTTTAAAAATAAATAGACTCTCTTAAAATAATTAAAAATAAAATATAAACTCTTAAAACTTAAAAAATATCCCCTTGAATAAAAAAAAAACTAAAGAAAATTTTTGAAGATGCCTCCGTCTTGCGCCAAACAATAATCCAACCTGTCGTAAAATTCTGAACGAACGTTGGTCAGCATAAGAGGGCTAATAGTTTGAAATAAATTTTCAATATTAGCCCTCAGTTGATTTAAATTATTAGCTCTTTCATGAGGATGCCCGTATAACTTTGATTTAATATACCCCTATAAGAAAAAATCATTAGGGGCCAAGTCTGGCGATCTTGGTGGCCATTGAATTACGCCTCTTGTAGATATAATTCTTTGGGGGAATATCGTATTCAAATAGTCAATGACTATTCTTGAGTTATGGGCCGGACACCCATCGTGCTGGAACCAAACGTTGTCAAAATTGGGATTAATGTTTGCCAATGCAGGAACAATTTGGTTTTGAAGAAGATTCAAATAAGTCTCCCCATTTAAATTTCCATCAATAAAGAATGGTCCAATAATATCATTCCCATAAATACCAGCCCAAACATTAAATTTTTCGGGATATTGTGTCCTTGCATTTAACAGGCGATACTGATTTTCAATAGCCCAATACCTAAGAATTGATGGATTGTGCCTACCATGTAACGGAAACGTGGATTCATCGGTGAACACGATGTTATAAATAAAATTGTCATCCGCTGCACGTTCCATTACCGTGTTACAAAATTCCATTCTACGGTACTGGTTTTCATAGAAAATTTCTTGATGGGCTTCGTATTTATAGGAATGATATTTATTTTTCTTTAAAATTTTGTGAATTTTACCCACACTAAAACCAGTCTCCTCGGAAATTTTTGGGATAGAAATATTTGAATCTTCTTCTACCATTGCACATACCATTAATTCCTGCATTTCAGCATCCTCGTTAATTCTAGGTGTCTTGTGGCATTTACAACCTAAAATGCACCCCGTTGACTTAAACTTTTTGACTACTGTCGATATTGTGTTCAAGGCAGGGATCGGACGATTTATATATTTGACTGAGAAAAGGTCCCTTATTACACGTAATGAATGTCCTTGAAGAGACCATGATATCAAATCAATTTTTTCCTCAAGTGAGTACTTGAATTAAAAGAATCTATTTAAATACACGTATTACTACGAAGTTCACTCGTCTAAATGCCAAACACGTATGCAACGCAACGGTAAATGTGAAATCTAAGTCGTCGATCATCACGGCGCCGGCGTACGGCCGGACTCCCCACGTGAGCGGTGGCTAATTTTCCGAGAAGGACCGAACGATGGAACCTATGTATAGTTTTAAAATGAAAGCACGGTAGACGAAAACAAGAACGCTCATGCTTAGGGCGAGGTACCAAACCTTCTCCTGTTGAAAGTTACGCCTAAGCATAAAATAATACCCCCAATACATCCAATCTGCCGCCCGGCAACACAGTACGAATTGCATTGGTACAGATACTTCTGTAGGAGAATACGACGAGTCACTGATCCATGTATTCACCGCAGAATAAAGTGCTGTACTTTTACTAGCTTCGTATTGGAAAGCTGACCTGAATGCCCATCGTATACTCATTATTCCTCTCTCGATTAGAAAATTAAAATTCATAATAACATGTTAATATTAATGAATTATTGACAGTATTAAAAATACATAATGGTTTGCGTAGACAAAATATTTTGTAAACATGGTATATATCTATTAGCAACTTTCGCTTTCGTAAACCAATTACCGTCACTTCGTTATTAAGTTAAAAAATGGCTATTATTTATTTATCATTCGTACAACGCCTGGTAAGAGTTACAATTCTCAATATATTGTATGCCATTTTTATTACTGCATTCCATAACCACGAAGAGTCTTAATTTATTCCACAACTCACACATCATGATGATTAATTTCTAAATAAATCCGCAGAAGTTTCTGGATCATTAGTATGCAAAGTTCCTCTGCAGACTCTGGTTAACGGGAAGAACGGACTGTCGCGTTAAGAATGTTAATTTTAAGTGCAGTAAGCGTTAAATTAATAATGATTGGTACGCCATTTATTAATACAAATTACTGCCGTCCGATTGGATGTCGCACATAGCCCAATCTCGTGCTGGTAATAACTCATTCAAACATTGAGTTCGCCTTCGTATACACTGTGTCGAATAGCTCTATAAATTTGGGAGATACCGACAATCGACCAGATGACATCCGAAATGCAGGCTATCGCCACGCTAATTTACGAGGGTGGCATAGCGTGTTTTACTTTTCTTACGCGCCCTCTTACCCTATTTCGTTATTTGCTTTTGCCGCTATAATGGTCTTAATACCGAATGAAAATCTGAGCTTCAATTGAAGTGTGACTAAAATTAATATTTCTTACATCGTTAGGGTCTGTAGGACTCATTCGTCTTTATTTTATACAAGGTAGATCAGGATTAGGTTGTTATCGTTGATTACATTTAACAATTCAATTAACATTACTATTTTTAGTGAAATGGGCAAGTTTTTATCAAACCAAAATATTACATGATTTTGCAAACCACAAGATTACACATTATTGAACGTCCACTTTGGCAACAAAGTTGGCCTCATTAGAAAATGATGTCAACATTAATGAATCAGTGGATTAAATGTGGAACCTCATCACGGTTCACTAACCATGAATGGATATAGTTGTAAAGGATAAGGCATTAGAAGGATTGGTACACTGCCGTGTTATAGTAAAACCTAGTAAGTCGAGTTACTAGGTCTTGAATTATTATCAATTTTTGAATATGACGCTCCAAAATTACCCTATAAGAATTGTTTCCGCGCTGCTATCACTGTAAATAGAGGTTATTTGTGCATGCTGTTTTCTAGTAAGTGTAATAAATAGAGCATTTTACTTCTTTAAAATTCAGTAGGTCAAGTTACTAGGTTTTACACATTTTTTTGTTATTTATTTCTATTTTTCGTTAACAGATTTATATAGTATGTCCGAGTTACTATATTTTACTTTATTATTCTCAGTTGAGTTTGGACTACTGAGTGGAGTGCACTCGTGTAAAAGTTATTATGTTAGTTTTAATATTATGGAATCTCGGTCAAGAAAAATAGTGCAAATGTGTCTAAATAAGTCTGGTAAAATAATGTTAAAAGTAGATTAGTTATATTGTTGTTTAGTTTGTTTAGTTATATGTTGTTAAAAATAAAGTTATAATTACATCACGTATAAGATAGATAATTTATTTATATTTTAAGGGTATCGACTCCCGTTCATGATGATTTGCCTTCAGATGGTTATAATAAAATTTATTTCGACTTTGACGATAGTGATAAAGATCCAGATTATACCCCTATTGAGACATACAAAAAATTTATACAGTTTTTCAATCTTGACGATTTATGCAACGAAAGTAATCAAAATACTAAAAGAACATTAAAAAAGTCCCTGTCAGGGGGTTGAGGTTTTAAATAATAATAATGAAATATTAGTGTCTATCGCTGGAGCTGAAGGACAATGTGAAAATATACAAAACTTTCATAATTCTAACCATGAAAAAATAAATAATATTTGTAGCTCATTGCTAAAAGAAATGATAGTCAATGTTATAAAAGAATTAAAAGGAAAAGGAGAACTCAAAAAGAAATCGTTAAATAATAATAGAAAACATGGCTTGCTACCTCCTTGTACTAATAAGTGTAGACAAAAGTGTTATCAAAAAATTGATGACGTTTCAAGAGAATAAATTAGAAAAAACTTTTGGAAATTCAATTTTGGAGGAAGAAGGCTTTTTCTAGAAGCATACGTAACGCAAAATAAAATAAAGTACAGAAGTCAGAAGGCCATAGATTTTAAAGAGTTTTCTTTGCATTATCTTTTACCATCGAATAGTGATAATGATGAACATAAACTACAAGTATGCAAGACAATGTTTTTGCACACTTTAGGATTAAAAACTGATGGTATGATTACAAGCCATTTCAGTTCAAAAATAAATAGTAATGATGGGTTTACCAAAGTAGAAGACGAAAGAGGATTGGTTGCAATAGGATTGCTTCAAAGCAAAAAAGAAGAAACAGAAAAGCTAGTAACATCCCACATTGAAAAATTCCATCCAGTTGTGTCACATTATAATTTGCTGCATTCACCTAATAGGTGCTATCTTCCTTCAGAACTGACGATAAAATATTTATGGACAGACTATTGTGGCACATATGATAAAATTTCATATGATCTGTACAGAAAAATATTTGAAAAACAAAATATTGGGTTTAATCGCCCTTCGCAGGATGAATGTGATACTTGTCTGAAGTATGAAGGTCACCTATCAGATGACAAAGCATGTTCTACTAAAGATTGTGAGATTTGCATCAAAATTACACAACGCAAAATTAGATACACGATCGCCAGAAAGTATTAGCAGTCTGATAAAGATTCAAATTTGGATGATCATCAAAAGATATAAAGCGTGGATATGAAGAAAGTCCTTCTGCTTCCACCGTTTTCTGTACCTCAGGGAGTAAACACTTCTAAAAAAGAAAGAATATTGCAGTCATTATGCCCAGCTTTTCAAGATCAACGACGCAAACTGTTTTGGCAATTCTTACCGACAAATGATAATGCACCATTGATTTCCCTTATAAATTAACATGTGAATTATATCTGTTCATTTTATTTGTTTTGTGGTTCTTGACAAAATAGGCCATACCTATTTTCTTATGTTAATAATTATAGAAACATTTAGCTCATTTGCGTTAAAGTGTGTAATTAATAAAGTTGCTTTCTCCTATTTCGGTTTTAATTTTAGTAAGTAGATATGCCAGTTTCTTCATTCACAATTTACTTACATTTCTATATCTCTAAACCTAGTTAAAATAAAGTGAGTCGAGTTGCTTAATTTATATCTGCATGTTAATTTGAAAATACACTTTTTGTAAAACCTAGCAAATATTGTTACTACTTTTTGAAACTAAACCAGTAGCTATATTGAATAAACTGAGTCTTCATAAAAATCTAATAACTCTAGTTATTATATTTTAGAATATTAGAATTCAATTTATTTCAAGTTGTTTAATTCAGCAAAATATATTAAGTATTATTTTTTCCTTTTGTATTAACTTTAGACCAGTTTTAAGTTCATATTTAGAATCAGCATATGAAAAACCCATATCACCATTTAAAAATTCTTAATAAATGTTAAGAAGACAAAAGGCTGAAATAAAGTCGATAAAATGGGTTTCCTGAAAATATCAAATATTTGACTTACTAGGTTTTCCTATATTACGGCAGTACAGTAAATCCGAACATGTTATTGTTTCATGGCTGATTGATCATGAAGAACAGTAGTGAAAAGTTTAATACTAAACAGTGAACATCGGAAAACACTCGTAACGGTTTAGTAAACCTAGACACAACTTAGGTAGAATAGAAATAAAACCTAGAGGTAATTAAAAAATTAGCTTTAATTACACTCTGCTGATATTTGGACTATACTACTATACTCTGACAGAACTTGGTTCGTGAAATTCATTCGAGTAATTTGTAATCATTCTGTGTTCGTAGAAAACTGGTCTCCTGTTTTGTTACAGCATTGAAGGTTCTAACCCCTCCCCCACATTATTTAGGTGTTAGTTAGTCTAATCAATTTCGAAAGCTTTAGCCTTACATATATTACATGAAAATTGCTAAATGAATAGCATTATTGCTAAATGAATATGTTATTTGTAGAGAATGAAAATTTTGGTTCTTATCACTTGCGTCCAACGATAGATACCCAGACGATGTACAAATGTAGGATCAAATCCATCTTTAATGTATATTTGATAGGGCGAGACTACTTTATATTCAGACTGTGTGGTTATCCATACGTTTTGTTCAATGAACGGTCACAAAAAACGTATAACCGTATTTATTCACACAGTTTCTAAATGTTTGTTCGTTACAAATATTTCTTAAAGTTTATTCAATTTGGGAATATTATAAAGTTGTATTTATTCTTGTACAAATAAAATTATGTAAATATTATAAAGTTGTTTACAAGGTTCGCTACTTATTCTAACTATTCGTAGTTAGATCTTAAATATAGAAAACCGAAATATAATTTGTATTTATTATATCGACTGTAAATCACTGATTAAAAATTAAATATAATTTGTTTGTTTTAAGAATATAAATTGGCAAAATGTAAACCTACTAACGATATACTTGGATTATACATAGAGGAGCTACAGTTTAGAAAATTATACTGATTAGGTTGTCTTATTATGTAGCACATATTTTAAGAAAAGTTACAATTAATTTATTACTGCAACGAATATAAATAATATGTTTATAAGAAAGATGTAGACTAACAAAATTAAGTATTAAAATGAAAAGTCTAATAGAGGATTATTGTCTGATGTCTTTAACTTTTCAGCAATCACAGGACTTAAAAGTTATAAAATTACATCGTACAAGCGGTAAATTTGGTACACTCTATGTTATTTGGTAGATACTAATAGTTTAAGTAGACTCTTGGATAAATTATATTACTGATGTGTTGCATTTGATAAAATATATAGATACCCTGTGTCTTAGTAATTAAAGCAGCGTATGCAAATTGTTTGAAAACTTAACTATGTATGTTGTTCATTTCACTAAATGTTTTAACAAATTTATTGTTTAAAATAAAATTTAAGTAATTCGTGGTAGGAAGTGGTGGAAAATCATTTGAATACTACCTCTTGTAATGCTGGATTTCTATCTGATATTAAATAGAGAAGTAATATTAAATACTAGCGAAGGATTATATGGGAAACATTTTCTAGCAAATAATGCAATGAGAGATTAAAGATACTTTGGATACAGTTCACCAAAATTTGCCAAAATGGTTAGATTATTGCACTCAAACTTAAAGGTTACACATTGGTTCTGCGTTAACTGTGCTCTGTCTTGATAGTCCCTATGCTTGTGTTTAATAGTAGATCTGTATGTTATAGTAGAATAGTAGAACTATCTGTTTAATAGTAGATATGCCTTACTGTGGTTATCAATATTAGGTTTGTTTCTACAATAACTAACGGGTTTCAATCATTAGATGCATGCGCTAAGGGAAATTATTGTTTGTCTAACAAATCCCAAATTCTGACGTAGAATGGACCTCTCTACTGCCTCATTTGATTAATGTTAATGAATACGTTCAAATATGGTTTAATAAATCAAATTGTATTTAATGTGCAAAGAAGAATGTATGCAAATATGTTAAAGATATTGACTTGGACTTGGCAGTTCTCACATGTTTATTAAAATTTTAGTAAAATGAATTGTAAGGTAACATAACTGAAAAGTGTCACGAGATACATTTGGAATATACGTAAGAACTGGAGGATGCAAGTTCTTTAAAAGGGAATTCATTTTTAGTGAAACTAGTTACGACTCATTTGCTCCACTCTAAAAAATAATTGTAAAACTGTATAAACTATTTCAAAACCATTTTATCTAGAACGAAAATGTTAACAGTCATTCTGCGAGTCTATACACAAATGCCTAGTTGTTTTTAAATTTTGTGTAAATACCTCTCCGCTTATATACCTGGTGGCAATGTGAAACATTAAAAAGTATTAAACCAACGTATCTATAAAGTCTTAACAGTATCTTAGCTTATTCCAGTTGTCGGGAGTAATAGGTAATGATTACAATACGAGGAAGCAGTGGATACCTCAGTAGTTTACAAGATGAATTTCTACCACCAATGGGATCAATTAAAATCATACGTAATAGGTATATGTTACTACTAAAAGTTCATACATATATGCCTATTTATATGGTAATAATAATTAAGTCACAGACCCCCTTATGGATATCATCCAATTACATACCTACATGTATTGAAAATAGTTAACTAATAAAAATGGCGTATATCTCTAATAATGTAATGTGTTAATTAACAAGCTGTGGATAATGCATACTATTGGCCATGATCTTAATGACCTACGACCTAATATAGGGCGTGGTTCATATATTAAATATGAACCTATAATCCATTCAAATCCGAGGTTCAGTAAATGCATACAGAAACACGTGAATGTCATTTGTAACCAGGGTCGCAGTACGGAGAGATTATTTATTACTTCAATATATTTATTAATAAATCTTATATATAATAAATTTAAAGCCTTGGGATTCCCGAGGAGCAAACACATTATTGTTTAGAATATTGTAAAAGTATTTAAATAAAACACAACAATCAGACAAGTCAGTCTATTTAAAAAAACGTAATTTAGACAACTCAATAAAACACAATAAATATGCATACAATGCGATGCATACACTTCCAACAGTACGCACATATTCCAAAATGGACAGGAGTGATTTCTGAAATTTATGATGATTTGGCCAACAGCATTGCAGATTTCAGCTAGTCACAAGGTTGTACTGTTTATATGCGCTGTCACTGTAAGTGTAATAAGTCACTATACATATGTAAAATGTAATGTCCAAGATGATATAATATAGGTAAAAGTATTGCCAGTAAATTGAATAATTTGAAATAAACTTTGAGACGAATATTTACAATTAAAATTACGGCCGAATTACAATTAGTTGATAACAAACTGCCCTATAGTATAGGGATATGCAACTGAATTTATATCAATAATAAATACGTCAATTAACTCGATATTAAACCATATATTAGTGCAATAAACAAGTAATTTAACGGATTAACGTTTGATGGGGTGGCACTTAAGGGAATTTGATTATATTGCAATGTCGATACATGGATCTGGATTGTCTTTACTAGTTAGTATCCACCGGAATTCAAGTGAAGCAAGATAAGTAATATTCTCAGAAACTGAAATAAAACCGTTTACTGAAGATAATATTTAAACGAAATAATTTCTTTTTTATGTTGAGCTTTTATTTCAGATTAATCGACTTAGAAAGCGGTTTCCTAGAAATTATAGGCTTAAGTGATATTAAACATGGACACAAATAAATCTTCTCAGTTTATATAGCACTTTAAATTTTATTACATATAAAATGTTATTTCATTTTAAAGCGTCAGACATTAAACGTAATCTTTAATGAAAAATGCGTTAAAATTTGATAATCTCCAGGAGAGAGGCGACACATGCTAATGTTGTAAAGATGTAAAACATAATGTTGGCATTCAGTGACAAAACGATAGGTATTTCTTCTAATTTGATATGGTGTTCGGAGTCCTAAACATATTTATGGGAATTGTACAGTGTTGTACAATTTAATTGTTCTAAGTTCCACTTCAAGTAAGTCTGGATATAATTCTTATTTTAGTCCATATAATACGTTACCATAAAATAATTGTTGTCTGAATATGAAATATAGGTTAACATTGAATCACAAATCTTCTGCAATGCGATATTACCTACCAACGTGTCCATTTTAATACTGCAGAACTATTTTCCAACAGCATCTAAAATAGTAGTTTTATTTTATGTTAGAATAAAGTATGATTGTGATATTTTATAAAGTAAAATGTATTGCTATAACTACTATTACATAAATATTTGTTAGAACTTTAGATTTTAAGGGTGTAAAATGAAAGATATGGAAAATTTACATTAATATAAATATACAGTAAGTGCCAAGGGTAATGTATAAATTCATGGATTTGTCAAAAGATATATTTGAAACACCACTTTGAGAGGTACCCTTTTATATTATCGAGCTGTATTTTTAAAAGTTATAACATCGTCGATTCCTTTTAATGGAAAACTCCATTTTTTATTATGCCACTGGAAATAACTGTCTTTTTCTTTCGTGGATTTAAGTAAAATAGGGGATTAGTTACATATTTTATTTTGTAATAATTCGACAACACCAATGAAAATGTAATGATTATTGAAATTTAAACTAACTTAAACTAAAACTAATTCGAATCATTCAATAAACCCTAAATGATACTGCCCAACATTAAATGTGAACGAAAGATTTTGCTTTATTTCAATAATTTTGTTATAACGTTTTTTATTTGAATAGACTTCAAGAAATATTTGTAACGGACAAACATTTACAAATGCTATACATTTTTTATAACCGCACATAGAACAAAACGTATGAATAACTATAGTCTGAATAAAAAGTAGTCTTGCGCTATCAAATATACGTGAAGATGGAGTTAATCCTACATTTGTACATCGTCTGGGTATCTATTGCTGGATGCAAGTGATAAGAACCATGTGACTTTCACTCTCTACAAGTAACACATTCATTTAGCAATTTTCATGTAATACATTTAAGGCTAAAGCCCTTAAAATTGATTTGACTAACATCTAAATAATGCTAGGAAGGGGTTAAAATCTTCGATGCTGTAACAAAACAGGAGACCAGTTTTCCACGAACACAGAATGATCTAAAAAATTCAATTGCTCACAACCAATATTATGTAACTAATCTCTTATTTTACTTTACTATGCATAAAAAATAGTTATTATAAATGGTACAATGAAGAATGCAGTTTGCATTAAGAAAAATATTGATGTCATAAGTCTATTTCATCATGTTTACATAATTTAAACTTAATAGGAATCATCTGATTCAAACATGCTTATATAAAGATCATTTGGATGTAATATACTCATCGAATTACCATAAAAGTTGATTTTGGTAGTAGTCCGAATCTTCAGGAATACGTAACGACAGCACATCAACATCGATACGGCACACGAACGCACTGCTGCAGTAAAAGTTGTTCTGGAGTAACGAAGAGACTGGACTTACATTTACGACATCCGTGATATTTGCGACAAACATTGCATGTGGATGATACTGTGTCTTTTTGTCGATCTCTCGAAATAGATCAAGCCTGATTATGCGTAGCTATTAGCGAACAACCGCCACAAAATGTTACCGACAATTAGTAGAATATAATTTCATATTAATTGTCACGAATGATTTTTAGATGTTCGGTGTGGCTGAGAAATATTCGTACCTGATATGGTGTAGAGTTTCAGAACATAAGAGAATGTCAGCAGCGTACTTGTTCTCAATAATCATACTAGACCTAATAAAGTTCATAACGTGTTAAGGTTTTCGAAGCAGAACGATATTTTGACTTCACTGTTGTTTCAGTTTAATTTTCACCGCTGTTACGCAGCTACTATTTCTAACACAAATTTTTGTACAAGTCAAATCTCGTATAAGACAACCCCTCATATTTTTGGAATGCGGTTTACGGTACTCTTAAACTGAAATATGTACAATTTTTTATAAGACCATATTCCAATAATTTGGAGATGTAATGTTATTTGATAGTAATAATACTGCCAATAAATAGTTATCTAAATAAAAACCTGTATATCCCGTTCAATAACTATGCTTGGACCACGGTATGGTCAAAACACGTACAATACGTTAAGTATTAAAAAGCACTTTGTTGTGATACTACAGGATTATCTCGATACTAGAATTACTCGCTATTCCCCAGAGCTGTAAACCATAGGTCTATATTGGCGTTAACACCGCTTTATACATATATTAAAAGTCTAATATTGATTGATAGGTGTCCTTTCTATCATTCAATTTAACTTAGCGATTTGCATTGTTTGTTTAAGCTTTATGGAAATGTGTTTTCGTCCAACTTTTATTCTTCAGTGTTTAGCCATTTTGGATGTTATTTAAACGTTTTTTTAAATGAGTTGGGGCTATATCTGGATTACGATGAGAAGATATACATATGAAATATAAAGTAGTGTATAAAATATAAAGTAGAGGCATATTAAATATAAAGTAGAGCCAAATACGCTATCTTGGAGTATTTCAAACATTATACGATGTATGTCAAAATCCATTATGCTGTTTAACAAAAATGCCACTGTTAGTTAAGAAGGATTGTAAAACTTGGTAAAACTAAATCTAAGGGGGAATACTAGTTAAAGTTTGTAAATCAGTTTATTACTTTTCCGCACTCCACTATAAGCGGGAAAGTAATATAATCGTGTAAAGAAAAAGTAAAAAAACTAATTTTTTTTTGTTTATTTGTTTTTCGGCCTAAAAACAAAAAAAAAATGGTTTTTAAAATTCTTTGCTGCGTGTGTGTCGTCGTTGTCGTCGGCATTTCTTGTTAGCACGATAATGCAACTAAATCCTGTCGAATCGATCGGGGTTTGACTGATTTTGATCGGGGGCGTCTCCCAGACGACACCTACTGATTTTGAGGTGGATAGCACACACCATCCCCTCGCTTGGGTTTATTTGAGAAATTTTTTTGTTAGCACGATAACTCAACTAAATCGTGTCGGATCGATAAGATTTTGACTAATCCTGATCGGGGACGTCTCCCAGACGACACCTATTGACTTTGAGGTGGATAGAACACACCCCACCCTGTCCATGGGTCATGAGAAAGCACGAGGGTGAACTATTTGAGAGAAGTAAAACTGTCGCATAAGACACATATTCTGCATTTATGTGTTAGTTTATTTCTCCTCGGCCACTCAATTTTGAGATAGAGATGTTCTACGTGCGGAAAAGTCCGTTTTAAGGTTTTAAAACTGCTTATTAAATCATAAAAGAGTAAAAAGCGATACAAAATTGTTCCAAGAATATAGTGAAAGATTGAAATTATGTCCCAATGTTTCTATCAATATAGAATCAACACGTTTAGAACACTTTAAATCTATACATTTAGTTGGGTGTATTTTTTCTTTAGTTTTATTTTAGTTTCTAGAGTGTTGTCATAATAATTGGTTGAGACAATCGTAATAAGATAATCGGTTATCTAGTTTCTCGATGGGGTATAATTTGGTTAAATTGTTTCCTCCACGTCCTTAAAGTCTAAGTATTAAGAAACATTTATTATATGTCTTATATAGATGTATAATAGCACATATGTATAATTAACAAAGAAAGAACTTTTATAATCCTTAAAATTAACGCCGCAGTCTTTACTAAAGGAAATATACTTTATCACGAATTACGCCATGGGAATTATTCTACATAGACCAAATTGGTCCTCCCCTTAAAACAATATATAAAAACAGAGTACCGTAAAGTGTGCTTACCCTATTTTAGTTTTTAAGTTACTTAGTTGCAAGTTTTATATTATTATCACAACTTGAAAGTCGGTGTAAATAAATTAATATAGATTTGGTTTTATTTTGATGTATCGACAGATAAATTTTATATTTGTGATAAGGTAAATTATGAATTAATTTTCTCTCTTGTTTATTCCTTTTAAAGTGTTAAGTCCTTGTATATAGACCTATTAATTGACTCTAACTTGCGCGCATAGAGCATGTCTGATACTAGTAGACAAACACCGTATATCTTGATAAATTCGTTGAATAACCAAATAGGTAGAAAAACAGTGGAGATAAGACTTGATAAAGTTATATGCAAGGAAGGTAAAGACTGACAAACGACCTTTCGGAATCACGAGGCCACGGAGGCATCGCGTGACTTGGGCGCACTGGAGTCCTGACCTCATATGACTATGATTATCAATGGGATCGTGTATAATACACATAAACCTGTACCCCAAATAATGTTTAACTACCAGTTGTTAACGTAATCTACTTTATTGAGATTTGAGTTGTGATTATTACGGTGCGAATTATCGCCTACCTGCCTTTGTCGATCCGATTGATTGTAATTCAGTGAATTACTTAATGCCATGGTTTGAACAGAACATTGGTAAATACAAGTAGATATGATTGCTGGGTGGTCAGACAGTTTATAATTTATGTTCTATTCATCTACCAAGCAATCGTTGGTAACATAAGCATTATTTAACGGGAACAGAATAGCTCTCTTAATACTCGTATATCCACCCCCATCTTCAACTCAATAGGAAATTTTTTTGGTAATGAAAATTGAAGTTGTATTTTGGCTTGATTAACAATAATTTTAATTATTCCATCAAGAGATAGCTACTGTCAAATACATTGCCAGTCTACCACTAATTTTATGTTAAAAAATAATGCAAAAGAGCAATTTTTTAAATTTGTATTTTGAAAATGTGTATTATCAATACAGATATTCTGACTATTAAATTATTATATTAATATATTTTTGTGATAAATTTATTTTTTAAATATCTGCAAGAAATGGTATGATTTATTCTTTTAATTAAGAAAGTACCTCCAAAAGCAAAATATCTAAAAATTTTTTTCATTTCAAACAAAATTGAGAGTTGGGAGAGATTCTGCGCTAGTAGCTAGTCAACATAACAAATTAAAAAATAAAAACACCAATAAAATATAAAGTACAAGTATAACGAAATATATAAATAATATGACAATAAAACTGAACATAATATTTGAATACATACTACAATTAAATATATCTAGAATTATAATTTAATAGATTATTAAATGTAAAGCTCACATTATACAAGATTAACAACAGATATATTATAAGTAATAGAGATAAATAATAAAATTGCGTTAAAATATTGTCTTTGTTCACGCTATTATCTACATACAGTAGGTACTTAATACTTCTCATGACATCTAATAGTCTTTTGTTAGTTATACGTCTTACTAACTTCAAGTTATTAGAATCTATTCTATGATTGTTTTCAAAAGCATGTTGGGAAGCGGAAGATTATTTTAATCTTAAATGGGCCATTTGTTCTTTAAACCTAGATACAATTACTCTTTTCGTCTGTCCAATATATGCTTGACTACAATCTTGGCAATTTTTTTCATAAATCTCTGACCCTTCGTTATTTTCAATTTTATCTTTGGGATCTCTTTAAAGTTTTTGCAATTTGTTTCCAGAATAGTGCACTAATATTAGTCCCAAATCTTTAAAAATTATTTTGATGCCTCTGTGAAATTGTAGCTTATATGGAATTGACACAATTTTAGATTTTTTTAATCTTTCCGAAAGGTGGACTTCAGAAGAGTTGGCTTAAATCCATGTACTGAACGGATTGGTTAATGTTCTTCTTTTAATGAATTTTTAAAACATCTTTAGAACTATTTTATTAGTTTATTATTCGTCGGTGATAAATGTTTAATTAAACAATGCTATCCTTTAAATGCAATATTATTGATTAGATAACCTCTTTAGCTGACATTATTTCCAATTTTCATTACAGTAATGAGTGATACATCATATCTCATATTTTAACTAGATATATCATGTAGAATAAAATACTTATCTTCTAAACAACAGTGTTTGTATATACAGAGATCATATAATATTATAAAACAAACCATAGAGAATCGTAACATTAGAATAACCTATTATTTGTATTGGGCGATTATGTACAGGGAGGACCTCACCGAAAGTATGAAATTAATTAGGTATATTACTTTTCCGCACTCCACTATACTAGCTGAAAAGTAATGTAATCGTATAAAGAAAAAGTGAAAAAACAAATTTTTTCTGTGTTTATTTTTCGTTTTTCGGTCTAAAAACAAAAAAAAAGGGTTTTAAAAAATGTTTGCTGTGTGTGTGTCGTCGTTGTCGTCGGCATTAAAATTTCTTGTTAGCACGATAACTCAACAAAATGGTGTCGGATCGATCGGGTTTTGACTGATCCTTATCGGGGACGTCCCCCAGATGACACCTATTGATTTTGAGGTTGATAGGACACACCCCACCCTGTCCATGAGTCATGAGAGCACGATGGTGGACTATTTGAGAAATTTGTTTTGTTAATGCGATAACTCAACTAAATCGTGTCGGATCGATCGGGTTTTGATTGATTCTGATCGGGAACGTCTCCCAGACGACAACTATTGATTTTAAGGTGGATAAAACACACCCCACCCTGTCCATGGGTCATGAGAAAGCACGACGGTGGACTATTTGAGAAATTTTTTTTGTTAACACGATAACTCAACTAAATCATGTCGGATCAATCGGGTTTTGACTGATTCTGATCAGGGACGTCTCCCAGACGACACCTATTGATTTTGAGGTGGATAGAACACACTCTACCATGTGCATGGGTCATGAAAAAGCACAGTGATGGACTATTTGAGAACTTTTTTTTTTAGCACGACCACTCAATTAAATCGTGTCGGATCGATCGGGTTTCAACTGATTCTGATTAGGGACGTCTGCCAGACGAC
This sequence comes from Rosalia funebris, assembly GCA_037954035.1. NCBI lineage: Eukaryota > Metazoa > Arthropoda > Insecta > Coleoptera > Cerambycidae > Rosalia > Rosalia funebris. The sequence goes on along the minus strand of JAZFAV010000035.1, from coordinate 13,914,831 downwards.
ATCTATTGATTTTGAGGTGGATAGGATACACCCCACCCTATTCAGTGATCATGAGAAAGCACAAGGGTGGACTATTTGAAAAAGTAAAACTGTCGCATAAAACAGATATTCTGCATTTATGTGTTGGTTTATTTTTTCTCGGTCACTCAATTTCGAGATAGAGATGTTCTATGTGCGGAAAAGTCCGTTTTAAGGTTTTAAAACTGTTTATTTTTGTTATAGAAATTTACTTACGGTAGTCAAGGTGAAAATTGTTAACAATTTTAAAGATCTAGTAGACCAAACCCAACTTCTAAATTAGAATACGAAAAATTTCATTCGTGCGACGCAACGTAATAGTCAGTAATACTCGTTATAAGTCAGGCCGCATGTAAAAGGGAAAGAAAATACGTTACCAAGCTTGTGTAAAGACCTAATTTTTTTTAATATATCTCTATAATATGCAAATTTAATTACTTCGTTAAGGCATGATTTCTTAGGGGTTGTAATCACCTAGGAAGTTTAAAATATTGATCATTAGTTTACCCTAGATGCTTGTTAATGTAACGCTATGAATAAGTTGATATGAATCTTTAACACCAAAATGTGGTGAATGATTCACCACCTTTTGCTGACATTACATGTCATATTGATATTACTCCACGAGTGGTATAAAAATTCATATCAGCGGATGTCAACATTCTACCGCGAATTTGTGATGTTCAATTAATACTAAACGAATATATTCCTTCCTATAGGAACATGGCATGAAATTTGACACAAAATTGTAGACGATGTCTGTTTTGAAATCAAGATTCTTTTTACTATTTAATTAGTCGTACTTTAATGTTAAAATTAATACTACTTAATAATTAATTTAAGAGTAATTAAATTAAAATCGTTGTGACGAAATGATAAAAAGAAACGGCAAGAATGAGTTTCTTTGAGTTGTCCGATTGGGAAACCGAATTATTACCAGAAGCTCTGCAACTAAGGTGGCCTTTAGTAGCCTTATTGATCTGTCGTCTGTATAGAGAAAAGTAAAACTGTGTGTAATTTTCAAGCCATTTATGTTTCCCTTTTCAGCACTTCCAGTTTCAAAGTATATAAAGAAGAGGAAAGAGGATGGCCACATTTTATTGACAAGACTTTTATCTTTCATCCAGCTTTATTTAATTAAAACTATTTTGTTGTTGTTTCTGAAGTTAATTAAGTTTGTTATACTCTGGTTTGTCGTCAAGTTGTATGCACTATACAAAGGTAGCCTTAAGAATGTTCAGAGTGTTCTGCTGAGATTTTTTACTGTTTCAGAATACTTCATTTGTTGGAAGCAAGGAGATAGAAGTATTCTAAATTAGGCATTTTATACTTTACGTAGTATATGTACGAATTACTCTAATTGTCATTATGTTATAGGCTGTATATACTAATTAAAAAAAACCTGTGCTTATACAGAGATTTCATAAACGATAATAAATGCATCCGATCCGATAGGACTTGCACCTTGACGAAGTTCTAGTGCAAACTAGAACGGGTGGGGTGGCTTGCGCGTTTTAATGATTTAAGGAGCCGTACCATAGGTTTAACCATAGTGGGAGGGTCCTTATTGAAAAACCAGACTAAGACAAGTCCCTGAAGGAGGGCAGCAGCTCTTTCAGTAGTCATAGTGGCAGAAACCGTGGGGGTTGGTATGGTGCTATGACACACACGACTGCGATGTGGAAGGCAAGAGGAAACCACCACATTATACTCCTCAGAACAGCTAGCAGAAAGCTTATCCCAAATCAATGATGGCGTCTCCTGGGGCAAAACACTCCGGAGGTAAAATAGTCCTCCGTTCGGATCTTCGGGTGAGGACTGTTCCGGGAGACGTGATCGAGTGCAATAATAGTAAGAAGTGTAGCATTTCACGAGTCGGAGCGTGGAATGTCAGAAGCATGAGACAGGCAGGGAAGCTAGAAAATCTGAAGATAGAAATGGATAGGTTAGGATTAGATATAGTAGGTATAAGTGAGATGCGCTGGCCGGAAGTAGGAGATTTTTGGAGCGGTGACTATAGGCTAATACACACAGGATCGGTAAATGGAAACGCGGGAGTAGGGATAGTTATGCGGAAGAACGCAGGACAGTGTGTAGATAGCTACCTACAATACAGCGAGAGAGTAATGATGGTTAGGTTAAATTCGAAGCCAGTGGAAACAGTAATAGTGCAAGTATACATGCCTACATCTAGCCATAGTGAGGAAGAGTTAGAAGCCGTTTATTCGGACATAGAGCAAGTAATAGGATTTGTGAATGGTCATGAAAATTTAATAATAGTAGGAGATTTTAACGCAGTCGTAGGTGAGGGGAAAGAAGGAGAATTTGTAGGTCCTTATGGATTAGGAAACAGAAACGAGAGAGGTAGCAGACTGACAGAATTCTGTGAGAAGCACAAGATGGTAGTCGCGAACACATTGTTCAAGAATCACGTTAGGAGGCGGTACACATGGAAAATGCCAGGAGGGATAAACAGGTATCAGATAGACTACATTCTGGTTAGGAAGAGATTTAGAAATCAAGTAAAAGACTGTAAGAGTTATCCAGGAGCAGATGTAGACAGCGACCACAACCTGGTAGTCATGAAAGCTAGATTAAAGTTCAAAAATCTGAAAACCCGGAAGGATAAGAAACGTATAAATGTAGACATATTGAGGGATCAGAATATGAAAGATAAGTTCCAGGAGAAAACAGATCAATTAATAAATAAAACGAGTAAGGACGAAATCAAGAACGCAGAAATTGAGTGGGAGGGTATCAAGAATAGTTTAGCTTCCGCGGCTATGGACGTTTTAGGACACGATAAAAGGGAAGCTAGGAAGCCCTGGATAACGGACGAAATCTTAAACTTGATGCAAAAGAGGCGAGGCTACAAAAACAGACGAGACGAAGAAGGACTGAAAACTTATAAGTCAATAAAGTGGGAAATCATTAGAAAATGTAGAAAAGCGAAAGAACAATGGATAGAGGATAAATGCAAAGAAGTAGAAAATAAGTTGCAAGTAGGTAAGACCGATGAGGCTTACAAAATAATTAAGAGGAACTTCAGGGATATAGGAACAGTAAGTAGAAACGTTAGGAGTCAATCGGGGGACATACTGATCGGAAGAGAGGAGAAAGCGGATAGATGGAAGCAGTACTTAGGAAATTTATACGAGGGTCAGGAATTAGGAGAGATATTAGAGGAAGAATCTAGCATCGATAGAGAAGATGTAGGAAAACCTATATTGAGAGAGGAATTTGAAATAGCACTAAGGGGGCTAAAGAATAATAGAGCGCCGGGTGTAGATAAAATACAGGCGGAAATTTTGAAACGTGCGGGACAGAAAGTAGTAAATAGGATGTTTGAACTGGTAAAATACATATATGAAACGGGCGAGATGCCGCAGGATTATAAGAGGAACATTATCGTTACTATACCGAAAAAGAGAGGAGCCGACAAATGCGAGAACTTTAGAACGATTAGCCTAACTTCCCATGCGTCAAAAATCTTAACTAGAATAGTGCAGAAGAGGATGGAAAATAGAGCGGAGGAAATACTAGGAGAAGACCAATTCGGGTTTAGGCGAAATAGGGGAACTCGCGAAGCTATTCTGGCGCTAAGAGTAATGTTAGAGAAAACAATAGAAAAAGGAAAGAACGCTTATATAGGATTTGTAGATTTAGAAAAAACTTTTGATAAGGTAAGATGGGAAAAAATGTTCGAAATACTAAAGAGCGCGGGAATGAAGTATAGAGATAGGAGAGTAGTACACAATCTATACAAAGAGCAAACTGCTGTTATAGAAGTAGAAGGGGAAAAAAGGGAAGTAGGTATTAGGAAAGGAGTAAGACAAGGATGTACGCCTCTATCACTACTAATTTTTAATCTGTACATCGAAGAGGCGATTAATGTGGTAAAAGATAGAGTGGATTTCGGGATTAAAGTACAGGGACAGAAACTAAAAATGCTGAGATTCGCGGATGATATAGCAGTATTAGCATCTAGTAAGGAGGAATTAGAATCAGCATTGAACGAAATGGAGGCAGTGTTGACAGAGGAATATGGAATGAGGGTGAATAAAAACAAAACTAAAGTGTTAGTGTGCAGAGGGCGCGAGAGCAGAGCAAAAACGATAGTACAAATTAATAATGAAAGATTGGAGGAAGTTAAAGACTTCACTTATTTAGGAAGTAAAATAAATTGGGATCGAAGAAGCGATAAAGACATAAAACAAAGAATAGCGCAGGGTCGAGTAGCTTTTAACAAAAAGAAAGCACTTTTATGCTCGGGGGTAATAAACTTAGAAACAAGGAAGAGATTTTTGAAAACGTATGTATAGAGCACGGCACTATACGGCTGCGAAATCTGGACGGTAGGGGAAGCAAGTAGGAAGAAATTAGAAGCTTTTGAGGTGTGGTGTTATCGAAGAATGATGAAAATATCATGGACTGATAGGGTTAGAAACGAAGAAGTATTGGAGAAAGTCGGCGAGAAAAGAAGTATGTGGAAAAACTTAAAGAGGAGAAGAGATGGAATGGTAGGCCACTTGTTGAGACATGGGGAGTAGTCCGCGATATTTTGGAGGCAGAAATAGGAGTGAAGAAAGGCAGAGGTAGGCCTAGATTAGATTACTGCTCGCAAATAGTAAGGGATGTGGGTTGTAGCACAATTAGCGAAATGCGTAGGTTGGCACAAGATAGGAGAAGCTGGAGGTTAGCGTCCAACCAGTCTTAGGACTGATGACCTAATGATGATGAATAAATGCATATCTAGTGAAGTCAGTATTCACACAAATGATTTATAATCCTTCTGCATCATATTGAAGAAGGATTTTTAAATATTTTTACAGTTCCATAAAAACAATTTCTTTTTTATTTGTAGATATTTTGATGACTGAAAATAAATTCTAATAGTTCATATTTTTATATACTTCAAATTAGCATGAAGTTGTATTTTCAGTTATATCACCTATATTTAGATATTTAACAGGGTTTATAAAAACTATGGTATTTTCATTAACATAATCTTTTTTGTTGTAAAAAATATATGCATTTTTTCATATGCATTTTTTCATTTTGAAGAACCATAAATTTATAAAAATGGTTTCACTTTATAGTTAATATATTATTAATAAAATTTATACATTATTTGAAAATTTCCTCCATTGCTTTTTCATATCTAAAAGAAATTGGGATTCGTTCTTTATTTAACAAAAATAAAGCCTTTATCGAAAGAAGACTCATTGTGTCTAATGAATCAGTTGGTATAAAAACAGCTAGCAACCAGATTTGACAACATTTTCAATAAATAAGAATTTTTTAAAAATCTTTGAAATAATTACCAATGATAAAATGATCATGTATAAAGGAAAATGATAAAAAAAACACATATCTTAATGGATAAGTTTTCACTGAAAATTATTTCGTGTAACTTAAAATAATTGTTGTGGTAACTGTTGCTGTAGACAAAATAGAATTTTACCTATACTAGCTTAATTATTCTACAAAGTGTGCGGGTCTGATTTGATAAAATTTATATCTTATTTCAATGATTTTAATATTTATATGGCTTATGTACCTACTTATAATTATATAGCACTATAAATATTGGATGAAAATGAGATTTATTAATACAAAAAATATTGAGTACTTTAATATTGAAAAGAAAAGTGTTCAAACTAGCAACCCTCTGACAATATCCTAATCATCAACGGCAGAAGGGACATTTATTCAACAGTTATTATAATTTGGTGTTTTAGCTAATTTAACGGAAGAGTTGTCATACAGACAACCTATTTTAAATGACCCCAAAGAAAATAATTATTTAATAACGTACTTAAATCTGGCGATCGCGGTAGCCGTTCAATATCCAGCGTTCAATTGATTCATTCGTGATTAAATAGCAATGGTATTATTCACATTCAAACTAACTGACAGTATTTACTGCAACTGACAGCAACATGAACGTTTTATTGTCTATTGGAGGAATTCAACAAAAACCACAACAAAAAATATTAGTATTTTTATCCCACAGCCGTATATGTAATGTAGTGTGTAAACCTACTATTTGGTGCACACGTCATTACGCAATAAAAATACGTTAATTTTCGGGATTTCGTTCTGTATTGGGACTTGGGAATTATGTATTAAATGAATAATTATAAATACTGCTTCTTTTATAATTTTTTTATATATAGAATCTGCTGTTAATGGCACATCTTGAAAAATGAAGTAGACAAAAACAACTGCAAAACACTTTTCAACGATATTTTTAATCCGATTATAAATCAGGCCTTTCGACATATATACCCAACCCTGTATATGCCACTTCTTTATCATTTAATACCTACTTTTATGTTTCCTTAAAATACATGAAATGAAATAATTTTCTTTAATTAAGGATTTTTAAAATGTATTTATAAATATAACAAACATAAAGAAATATTTTTATACCTGCTAATATCAAGAATAAATATTATTTATATATATGAAGTAATAGTAAATAAAAATATACAACTGAATCTAAATCATATAATCTACTGTTATATATAGAATGATCCTGTAAATGAGTCAAACAACTATGGATTATTATTACGAATGTCAATGTTTACTTTTAGTTTCGAATTTGCCATTTCTTACTGACAAAAACTCATTTCAGTTTCTCATTTTATGTAGTTATAATTTCTATATCAAAGTTTAAGCTTCACAATCGAGTTTATGAACAACTTAACGAAATGAGAAAGGACTGAAAAGCTACAAATCTATTCGTAAACCAGATTTATTTGGATTTATGCGATAGCGCAAATTCTATTTGAGGAACAAAAGTTCGGAAATTGTGTCTTCATAAAAATTATTTTTGTTGGGGACATAATTTACTTAGAACATATTTTCGTATACATCAATTTAGTTGTTTATTTTATATTATAATAGTCGTTCATATAGAATATTAATATAATATTCGTTATCTGAGTTATATTTAATGAAATAATGTATTTAAAACGACACTAACTGAGTTTTCCACAAAACACCAAAACACTATACACTATATTCGACACGCGTTTCGCCAACAAAGTAGGCATCATCTGGAGATGATTAAAACTAATCAGTGGTAGTTTTAATCATCTCCAAATGATGCCAACTTTGTTGGAGAAACGCGTGTCGAGTATAATGTATAGTGTTTTGGTGCTTTGGTGTGAAGATAACACTAACTCAGTTAGTGTTATCTTCACACCAAAGGTTCCAACCTACTCCAGGATATTTAAAACAATACTATCAAAATGGGGGAAGTTACACAAGCAGGTATTTATAAAAGGTATATTTAATAACGAATCTACAAAAAGGTATTAGAATGGTTGAGACGATGGTTTTATTATTATATAGTTGGGTTTGTTCACGTATGGCTGAGTAAATTTCAAATAAAATATAGTCATAGTAAGGTATTTAGCAGTTTTCTCCAATTCACCTACATGTTGATATTTTATGTCGTTTTTTGACATCACACAATGCTATCTACGGTTCTTAGAAATAGCTATGAGCTGTGGTTAGTTCTTGCTACCTTTGGCCATATCGTTATTTTATGTTAAACAAATGGAATCACAGTGCAAATAAGAAGTATCGAATAAATTCATTATTTCTAAAATGATTTAACATCGATAATACACGTACGAGGTCATACCCGCCTAAAGTCTACCTCATACGAGGTACGTTACAAAGTAACGTACCTCGGCCAGATTATCATTCATTAAATTTAATTTTGGTGTATGTTAAGCATGCGTCGTCTGCATCCAGTGAGGATGTTCTTTGCCCAATAACGACAATTTTGTTGATTAATGATACCATTGAGATGGCTCTATCTCACAACATTGGAGTCTCTGTCAAAATTATACTCCACTAGTTCCAGGTATATTCTGTACCTTTTCTGGATGATTCTTTTCTTCTTTAAACATTCATAGTATTAACAGTTTTAACTTATGTTATGATTCAACGTAAACAGGCGACATACAATATGTGAATGTTCTTCTACTTCTAATAGTTATTTAAGTTCTATAGGGTCTTTCAATAGAGACGCTCGAAATTTGTTAGGCTATAGCAGCTATGTTGTTAAAGCAGGATTTGTTAAATTTATTGTACATTATTCAGTAGTGTATGGCAAATTATCGTGGAGGGTTATAGTGTTCAGCAACGTGTGCAAATTATCAAATTTCATTTTAAAATTCAGTGCTCTGTTCAAGAAATATCCACACATTACGTGATTCTTATTCTCGCCACAACCGTCCTGCCGAGGCGACTATTCGACAGTTGGTGGCCAAATTTGAGTCAACGGGTTTGATAAATAATCAGCTATCACCCGTACGTCACCGAAACGCAAAGTTTGCTGGAAACATCGCTGCTGTGCGTGAGAGTGTACGGGAAAGCCCGAGGCAGTTAATTTCTCGTCGTTCATAAGAACTTGGCCTTTCTGTGACTTCAACATGGCGAAATTTGCATCGGGACTTAGATCTTTACCCGTATAAAATTCAACTGACCCAGGAACTTAAGGTAAACGACCATAGACAACGCCTTGTGTTCGTTAATTGGGCTCCTGAGTAGTTGAAAATTTTGCCAAAAAAGCAACTTCGTGTGGCCTAAACTGGATGATATGGATACCGACGACATGTGGCTTCATCTGGGCGGCGCTACGTGCCACACAGCGCATGCCACAATGGACATTCTGCACAAGCGATTTGAGGACATGGTCTCGCGCAGCGGAGATTTGAACTGGCCACCGAGATCGTGCCGAGATTTAACGCCCTATTTTTCCTTTCATGCTATCTTAAATCGCAGGTATATGCGAATAAACCGCAAACAATTGATTCCTCCAAAGTCAACATAACGAACGCCATTCAGAAAATTCAGCCATATTTATGCGACAAAGTCATCGAAAATTGGACCTCTCGAATACCTGCCATGAAGCAAAGTCGCGTTGGATATTTGAACGACGATATTTTCCACACTTAAAGCCATAATATATTTTTTCGAATAAAAAAAATTGAGTGGATATCTCACACCCAACTTGTTTAATTTACGTTTAAAAATCGAGCATACTTATTCAAACCAGACTTTTTATTTCCATGACTCTGGGTCGTCATTTTCTTGACGCACCTTTCACATTGCCCATTTTTCTCTTTCCTGTATACTTTTATGGAATTTATTTCGAGGAAGATAGAGACTAAACGAAAACTCCATAATCAAAATATTTGCAATAGTATAATCTTATTTTTTTGTGCTATTTGAATATTGTGGATAGTCTTTATAGGAAACAATGCCGATTTACGAGACAAATGACGAGGCACCAGACCAATTACTTTGTGTAGATATGAAAAAGAAGGGTTACCCGTTGAGAATCCCTAAATTGTTGGTTGCTTTCAAACCCAATCTCGTATCATTAACAGGTGACATTTTAGGATTTTTGTCTAGTGGATCTTTCAACATAAAAAGTGCAAATAATATACTTTTGCAAAACTGTCCTGTCTATGTCTTAATACCATTGAACTGTTGATGTTGTAAATGACAAGCCGAACTATATCTTAATTTTCAAAAATATATCTTAATTTACAACAATATTAAGTGATCTTTCTTAGAAGGGAATTATAAGAAACTGCTTCATTAAATTTGATAAAATATGTCGATAAAGAAAATAGTATTATACGTAGAATAACGAGATTATAACGACAATATTCAATGTGTAATATCTCGTTTTCCATAATGAAGGAATGCTGGTGATTACGACTGTGCAGATAGGGATGATTTAAATTTATTCATTTTAATTACGTTCTTTTTGTATTGTCGTGCGACCTAAATATTTCTTCCTGGAGCCTTCTTAATTGCGGTACATATTGGGTTCCCTAATTATTGTTGTGAGGCCGATTTAATAAAGCTCAATTTCTCGGTTTAATGACGTCTTCTATTGATTACTGCTTTTTGTCTTCTCTCTTCTCCTTTGTTATGCAAAAATAGCTGACGTTGACTCTGGGGGATAATTGCGATGGAATCTCCGGCAAACGAAAGTTGCTAATAATCATTTATTCCATCTAAAAACCATCTCGATTTAACCAGAAAAATATATTTAATTTATGTATCAACTTCCATCGTTAGTAGGAAACATTCCCAACTCTGGACATAATAAAAAGTTACAGCAACAATATCGGTATTTTGCTATCATCGAAACTCTTTAGGATTAATAACTTAGTAAATGTAAAGATACAATTGTGTGGTACCTGTACAACATTGGTGGTGAATAGTGTCTATGTACTCCATTTACAATAATACAAAAATATAAAGAACTGAACTTATTCTTTTTAAACTTTCTTTAAATATTGTGGTGAACATTCCTTGATTTTGACTCAAAAGTGTATCAGAAAGGAGCGATAGCTGGCTCATAACTTGTCATTTACATTACAATATCTAAGGTAGCCTGAGCTGAGTTCTATAACTGATTCTGATCTAGAGTTCGATTAACGGTTCACTGTTAATGATGGCGTTTACCAATGGTGATTGTGTGTTTATCGTGGAGGCTGGCCCGCACATTACAATCGAGATGTCATGTTTGCACTTGTAATGATGAGTTTATTGTAAATCAACTATCCGTTGGAATCGAATGCGGCATTATGTTTGTTCTGCCAGATACATAATCGATACTAATTCAGTAATTCACTAATCCACGTCCATTCACTATCGCGAAAACAAACAATTTGCTTTGCTCTCTGCAAAGCTAGGCGGCCGTTGACTACATGAGCGTGCTTCAATTCGGACGGATTTACAAAAATATCAGTAGAATACATACATGTGTATATCCATAATACAACGCAGGTCATCTTTACAAAGTAAATATAGCCATAGACAACAAACTGCACATTTGAGCCGAGTGTATTGGTTCAAATGCATTTTCATTTTTAATTGGGAAAGGCTTGAACTATATGCGAACGTAGCACATATTTTTTTTAATTACAATTCAGCTAAAATTGATTAATAAATTATCAATTTAGTGGCATTATATTGCATTGATGTGGGCATTAATATAATGATTTTTGTTACTAAGTTATATACATTTATTGGTATCGATATTTTTATTAACTTATCATATTCAAATAATATATTATTGAATTAATAAGTAGTAATCTTAAGGACATTGTTTTAGGTGATATTTCAGACTGTTTTGGTCATATTATTCAAAATTGGATGATTACTGAGTATTTAATATTGTTAATAAGATATCTTTTTCTTATGTGTATTGCAAAAAAAAACAGAAGAACAATTATTAAATTATAATGATATAAGTAGACTATAGTCATAAATTATAGTATTTATACAGTATACTATATAGTGTACATAGTATAGTATATAGTAGTAAACTATTTTACTTAATAATATAATTGACGTTATCGAACAAAAATAATATAAATTTCATCGGAAACTTAATACATTTGTTTATTTCTTTGTTAACCTCACCATCTAGTGTTAATTTTAAATCGTAGCTAAAGCGAATGTCGTATATTTACGTAATAATGTTAGAAGGTACAGTTACTTTGAGGAGATTATCATAAAGGTGATTTGATGACGTTAATTGTTCGAACAATACTGTGTTTTATATAGATCAAACACATCATTACTAGACGCACTATCACCAACCAAGTTAACATCATCAGGATGTTACTAAAATTAATTCCTAAAATGTAGTCATCTCCTGATGATGCCTGAGCTTGGTCGATCGCCTGTCGAGTAACGTATAATTTTTCAGTATTTGTCAAATACTGGTCTCTTTTGTTTTTATAACTGTTCAAAATAAAATAACTAGTAATTTACATCTTTACGAAGAAGTATGTAGTTCATATTCATAATTAATTTAAATGTATTTAATTTTACTGTTAAATTATGTATAAATTACTCTTTTTGTAATTACAGAAATAAGGAGTTATATACTCCAACCCATCTGCAAATGCCTTATTTCTTTATTCTTAAACTCCTTATTTCTTTAGTTTGAATATTACCCTCTAGTAGTAAAACTTTGCATTATATTGATGATATTTTTGTAATTTTCCCTATATATTATTTTTAGTGTTAAAAAGTCATTATATATGCCTTTATCAATATACATAGTTATTTGAATTTGTTATATTGTCTTCTTTGGTGTAAGCGGTTGAGGTTATTAGCTGCAATGATTTCTCATTTCAGCAAGTTCATATTATTAAATATATCTTAAAATATCGAAATTATACTAGAAACCAACGCTTCCAACAAACTTACAAGCATTTTTTCACGTTTTTTGGAATATTTTTAAATCATTACCCATCTGCACTATCTAAGTACCTACCTGGTGTTTACAGCAACATATTAGTATATTGCTATTGTTATATTTTAAAAACGTTAATTCTATTTTGGATCCTGTTTCTTATGTAGTTCAACATGGCGGAAGTATCAGTTAATCTAATACTATAAGTTTGTCTATAGAGTCAAAAACTCACATTCATTGAGCCCTGGATCAATGGGCAAAACTATATTTAGAATAATTCTTATTATTAAGAAAATTCAACGCCATAACTACTTTTTCATGTTAACAAAACCAATCTATAAGTAATACAAATTCATCTTCAATTTCTAAATTAATTTATGGGTTGATTATAATAATAGACAAAGGAAAAAATGTTTTAAGTTCTAACAATTGGTTTGTGATGTTTCTAATCCGCATTCACCTCCATTTACTTTATACTTCTATAAAGACAAGGATTTCTTGATATAAAATTTTTATTTATCACTTCAATAGCAACTAGCTCCACGACTAACCCAAAGGACATATTAGTATTTAGAAGATTATTAAATTTTTAGTTTAGACAAAATCAAAAGTTGCATATAAATCTAGACCAAAACAAAATATACGAATATCATTTACATATGAATAAAATATTCTGTGTAATATAATAACAGATCTTTCACTCAAATCTGATGAAGTTGTGTAGGTATTTAACAATAAGTTGAAATATTTCAATAAGAGCGATTGAATAAGAGTGAAAGATAGCTGTAAATAGAATAATAAATACATTCAAGTTACTGGTGTTGTTTAAGTGGCATGAACTCTTGATTACTACTTCATTCCATTATCACTCGATAAATAGTCGAAATTTAATACATTATGGTACATAACGTATTAAATTATGATGTATGGTATGGTACATAAGTAAAACATAAAATATTGCTTACTAACTTTTATGAAAAGAATTTTCTAAACTTTTTTAACATTACAAGAAATTATTTACTGGAAATATTGCGACTGAATTCGATCAACAAATAACTTTCTTGAATATCAAGATGAAGGAGAAGAATAATTTTCTATGTATACTCGTAAGGCAGGCTATTGATAAAGCATTTTGAATGGAAGGAAACGATCACAATACAGTTTTTTAAATTAAGGATGTTTTATTTAACTGAATTCACCATACTCGAGAAGGAATTCCTTTAAGATTCTCATAAAGGCAATGTAAGAGCTTTCTTAATATATGATATAAACTTCATAAGGGTGGAAGGCATTTTTGGAGTGTATACAGCGATATATAAATTGGCGTAGCTCATAGCTGAGAGGCATGGGGGCTCTATATTGCTATGCGAGGTCAGGTTTCTGCCATATAAAACACATTTTAGTAAGAAGCCTGTATGAATCACTAATGCTTATAAGCCGACTTGGAAAATGGAAATAATACAATGCGCGTATGGATGTTTCATAGGATTTTTTAAATTAATTTTACATATGTATACATTATATTGGTGCATTTGAAATATCTGAAGACAAATTATCAGTGAAAACAACTGTTTAAGTAAACATGCCAAAAAATTATTGACATTATTCGAATTAGTTCATGTATTTGATAAACTGCAGTTATTTTCTTTTTATTTAAAATATTTCTTTTACACTACGTTGTAAAATATTTTATACATATAAGCGCCAACTGCTAAGTTTCCTGTAATGAAACAACATATTTTATTTCTAAAATATACATATCTCTATCACGATAGTTATGTATACATATTTTAATATTTTTTAACTAATAAAAAAATGTAATTCTTAAAATCTATTGCTTTCGAAATATAAGTATTAGAAGTCAGTCAAGTGTACAGCATCTCATATAATGTTTGACATGAAATCTACGTAATATAAGTGGTAGATTAATATTGCATGTAACAAGAAACAATTTGGTAAAACAGATTAAATAGAGTTATTTTTTTATCACATCGTATTACATTATTACTCAATTAAATCAGTATTCGCTAGGGTAAAATCATCTTTGTATGATCTCGATATTCACTATATATCAAGCTTTCAATTTGAGATGAATTTATTTGTATCGGTTTTAGGGAAATAATGATAATTTACCAAATTGAGTTCATATATGGTGTGTGGTGTGAAATAATTGAAGGCATATTCATGGGTTTATTTGAATAAGTCTTAAAGGCTTCTATTATGTACATATATTGAGTTTATTTATATATAATTTATATATTTATTTATTAACATTAACTAGGCCTTATATTTTAGAGAATATAATAATGGGTGTATTTCTAAAAAGTGATGGACGCATCCTAAATATGGGGTATAACATCTAAAATAAGACAAAATAATTGAGGTGTTATTTAAAATGTGTTAATTATCTCCACATCCAACACGTCTGCTATAATGTGTAAATTATCCAGTATTATAGGTTCCCCTTCAATTCACACATTTTTATTTCTGGATTCCAAATTAATCCTCCATAAAATTGTAATTTGACGCGGGATCTAATCAATCATACATTTTGTCAACCATTTCCTTCCTTAGGGTTGCTATCTAAAGCAAAAAGTGTTGGATTGAGATCGCTAAATTTTCCACCAAAATACCAGTTTCCTCAATAATCTTCCAGAAATCGGCCTGAAAAATTCTTGGCCCCAACAAACTTTCAAAAAGCGATATCTGCTGGTAACGAAACATTGGTGTAATGATCAAAAAGAAAATATTACCCATGAATATCTTCTGTCTATATGAACTTATATTTTCATGAACTTACTGTTCATGACGTTTTTAATTATTTTTCTTTACTTTTTCTGTATTTTATGTTCTGACAAACAAATGTTGATTATGTTACTCGCCGACACAGATAGCGTCATAAAATTGGACGTAAACAAAAGATGTAAATCAAAAATAGAAATTCATTCCCTTCAAAATTAAGTGCCTATGAAATAATAAATATATGTAGTAGTTTTGTGCCTCACTGTACATATCAGTATAGGCACGATTATGCACGATGCAATAATTCTGCATTTGGATCCACGACATTCCCCTACGTAAATACGATGCTTTTATTTCATTATAGAGAGAACCCCTTACAGCTGGAGACGAACTACTTCTGTCCATATTTAAGTTGCAAGGCTTATTACCATCTCCCAAAATAAGTCTAAACAATCCTTGTTGACGCAGTTGGTCCTGTTCGTACTCCACTAAGATATGGGATTATGTTTATCCTTTTCAATGCTGAAAGAATCGGTTATTTTGCTCTTTTTCCTCTTTTATACCTGTCTGTGTATCTAATGGCAGCAGATATGTGCCTTTGATCTTTATTTCACATACAGGATGTGCTCAGAGGTCGAGTTCATTCTTTTATTTGTAACTTTATATTCAGGTGTTTCATTTCACGTTATGTAGAAAAAAGCCTTTGTATTACCTATTTAACAAAAATCCTTGTATAGAATTAATAAAAGTTCAATGCAAATAGAGTTTATTTGCGAAGAATTCGGCCTATTTGGCTGTAATGGTAGAAGCTAAGGTATTTAGATTTAATTTATTTCTCTTCTCTTTGATTTTATGGAAGATAAACTGAAGATACTATAACATATTTTTAACTATATTTCCTATGTCTTAAGATCTTCATTCACTAATGGGATATTGCTAAGTGTTGCATTACTTGCGAAGTATTACCTATCACCACGGACGAATACATGTTAATGTGTAAGAAACTTTAATACACTAAACGAATGATTTTTTTTTGTTTCACATTGGAAGATAAATCGTATCCACCAATACGCTTTGCATATTGGTGGATACGATTATTGGCACATTAGAATGTATTACGGTTAACCAAGCCAGGTGAAATTGATTTAGTAGTGATCATAAATGTTCAATTTCATCAACTTCTATATAACGGAAGAGTTTATCTTTATGAGCCAAAGGATGATGAAACTAAAATTATTTTATGCAGTTTATTCCTCTCTAGGACTACAATTGTTCTTAGAGAGAAAAAAAGTATTCTCAATTAACTACAGAACACTGATTCCAGAAATGGAAAAGATATTCTTCTCCAGAAATGAGTTACAGCTACAGAATATTTTTCTGTTGCTGAACTTAAAAATATCTGAAATAATTCCAGAGTTAAAGTTTATGTAGGCTAAAAAGGAAATTTACCCTAAGATATATAATTTTGTAGCAACCGTAGCATAGCAGACCAACTAGTTGTTACTCGATGGCTTACGACCGACTATTATTGACTGTCTTGAATTTTATTGGAAATACAAAACAAAATATAAATTTAAATATATATTGCTTCACATTAAATACTAAAGATTTCATTAAACAGATTATGTATTTATGTATTTTCGTGAATTGTAGAATTCATGACAAATAAAATAATTTAACTGCTGACCTACAACGGATATAACAACGAATAGAATTTTAAACTTCGAGTAGAAAGGTCGTGTAAGATATGAATATGTAGAATTAAAAGTAATTGTGTAATTCATTTTTATAACCTCCAGTTTACATCCTGGAGATATGATGATTAATACAGGATCCATAACTTTATTATTTTTATTCAAAAAAGAATGTTCATGTTCTATTCGTAGTAACTACTTAACACAGTACATATCTTTAATACAGTATCATAGTTAAAACCAACAAATACAAGAAACGTTAACTACTATGTAATTTACAGCAGCTGACTTATTTTCGCCTGCTAAATCAAATGCATATAGCATCAGTTGCAGGATATGCAGTTTTAGGAAAGGTATGTGGATTATCTGTGATAATAGATATTTAATAATAAACAGTTTTAAAATCTTAAAACGGACTTTTCCGCACCTAGAACATCTCTATCTCGAAATTGTGTGGCCGAGCAAAAATAGACTAACATATAAATGCAGAATGTATTTTATGCGACAGTTTTACTTTTCTCAAATAGTCTACCATTGTGTTTTTTCTCATGACCCATGGACAGGGTAGGGTGGTCCTCATCATCATGAGGTCATCAGTCCTAAGACTGGTTGGACGCTAACCTCCAGCTTCTCCTATATTTTGCTAACCTACGTATTTCGCTAATTGTGCTACAACCTACATCCCTTACTATTTGCGAGCAGTAGTCTAATCTAGGCCTACCTCTGCCTTTCTTCACTCCTATTTCTGCCTCCAAAATATCGCGGACTATTCCCCCATGTCTCAGCAAGTGGCCTACCATTCTATCTCTTCTCTTCTTTATGTTTTTCCACGTACTTATTTTCTCGCCGACTTTCTCTAATACTTCTTCGTTTCTAACCCTATCAGTCCACGGTATTTTCATCAGTTTTCGGTAACACCACTTCTCAAAAGCTTCTAATTTCTTACTACTTGCTTTCCCTACCATCCAGGTTTCGTAACCGTATAGTGCCGTGCTCTATACATACGTTTTCAAAAATCTCTTCCTTGTTTCTAAGTTTATTACCCCCGAGCATAAAAGTGCTTTCTTTTTGTTAAAATCTACTCGACCCTGCGCTATTTTTCAGGGTGGTCCTATCCACCTCAAAATCAATAAATGTCGTCTGGTAGACGTACCTAATCAGAATCAGTTGAAACTCGATCGATCCGATACGATTTAATTGAGTGATCGTGCTAACAAAAAAAAATTCTCAAATAGTCCACCATTATGCTTTCTTATGACCCATGAACATGGCAGAGTGTGTTCTATCCATCTCAAAATCAATAGGTGTTGTCTGGGAGACGTCCCCGATCAGAATCAATCAAAACCCGATCGATACGACACGATTTAGTTGAGTTATCGTGCTAACAAGAAATTTTATTAATGCCAACGACAACGACGACAATGACAACGACACATACACCATAATAGTTTAAAAACCATTTTCTTTTTGTTTTTAGGCCGAAAATCGAAAAATAAACGCTAGAAAATTGTTTTTTACACGATTACATTACTTTTCAGAAAATTAATATAATAGAAATTGGAAGTTTACATAATAAAAAAACTACACTGTAATGGATAATATAAAGTTCTTTTGAGAAGATATATTATACTTTATTTAAAAAATTGCCCAAATAAATGTATAATATAAAGTTTTTAATATTTTAAGCACCACTGTGAAAAAAGATAATTTAAATTCTTGTAAATCCAGACATTTTTGAATATGGATCATGAAACCATGGACGCTGTGGGTAAGTGACCACAGTGTATATTATGAGAGTGGTTCGAAGCATATAGAATATAAACACAAATTAGATGCAATGATCATGTTATCCTCTCTATATGTTAGTTATATTATAATGCTTATTGTTATTTTTTTGTTTGTCTACTCCCTTGGTTTTCTACACTTCCTTTCCCATCAATTTAAGTACGAGTACAACTAATAGACATGATGGTGAAGTATTCCATCTAGCCGAAACCGAATTGTGTCAAGAAGATTCCTCAATATGTATTATTCGAATACAATAAAATAACTACAGGAAACTTAAAAGGGGAAAACCAATGAATAGATTAATATTCCTAAAAATATTGGTAATTATTATTTATTGGAAATACTTCTATATTTCTGTGTCTGATGTGAAAATATATATTGAGCTCTATTGCATCGCCTGTGATGTATTGAATTCATTGCATAACTTGCTTTGGGATTCGAGAATCATAAATTCCGAGAAATAAAGGTTTAGTCGAATTATAAACAAAACAAGATTTTTTTGTTGTTGTAAATATTAACGGAACATATTTTGAAATATGACAAATACATACTAGCTGATGTAGTTAGTTGTGCTATTGTATATAACTTTTTTATACTTTTGTTGCTAGAAAAATGCAGTTTTAAATATTAATTAAATTTTAAATATTAATGTGTGAATAATAAAACAGAATCAACAAATATATAGTCGTTATAAGTGCTTTTTGGAACCAAATACTTTCTGAATAGGCTACCAAGAATGAAAAAATCGATGCACGTACCGAATTGGAACTATTAAAAGAATTCAACTGGATACGTTATGCACGAAAATAGGAGCACGTTATACGTATACACACCAGACATATTTAAACCGTAACCGTAAGTCACAATCAGGCCTCTATCTCCATCACAGGCAGACAGTGAGTAATTGCCAACTTTCAAGATAAATCCCAGGATACATTTTCTCACTTTCAGGAGATTTTCAGAACGCTTACTAAGCTTTCACAACAAACTAATATATGCTCAAGAAAAGGTAATGACGTAACGTCTTACTAGTTAGAATAATGTACTTATATTACATCATATTTATACTGTAAAAACGATAAAAACCATAAAAGTTATAAAAGAATGTATAAAGTACGGATTGACATAATATTTATATATTTTTTTAATAATTGGTATCGATTGTCAAAAGTAAAATTATTACAAATGATGATTCGATAATTATTAATAGGATGGACAGTCTATTTCTCATTATTATTCTATATTGGGCATTAATATTAATGTAGAAAATCTGTTAATACATACAATATCATGCTAAAAAAAAAGCTATCCAACTTTAAATAAAAAATGTCTCGTTGACCGACGAAACACAATTTATAATAATTATACCAACCATTAATATAAAAGTTTTGGATAACTATTACCTTCCTCATAAATAAATATGAAGTTATTTTCTTTCTGGCAATGAGTAAAGATTAAAAACGTTTGACTCTATTTAATAAATTAGATTAAACTGCAATGTGTTTTAATCTGTTTATTCAGTAGAAAAAAGGCACTGAAATACTGATTTGAAATTACAAATAAATATGGCGTACACCGCTAAACTATGGACAATTTATACTAAAGTATAATTTATAATAAGTTTCAAAAAACCGACTTAAAAAACAGGTAACTTAACTAAAAAGCAAGAAATAAATGCTTTCTACAACATTTTAATACTTACTTGTTGTTCCGTTTAATGTAATTAAGAAATTATTGTTAATTATGTAATTATTATGTAAGTCGGTGTCATATAATATTAGTAATGCGAATACCGGCCCTCGAAAATTTTAAATGTAAACTCGTTGTTATAGTACAAGGTATATATTTTTTTATGTTTTACTTGGCATCGACTTCAAGATTATATAAAACAATTAATAATAATTACATAATAAATAATAATTTTTAATTACATTAAACGGAACAACAAATAAGTATTAAATTGTTGTAGAAAATATTTATTTCTTGAATTTTATTGAGTTGCTTTCTTTTTTGAAGTTTGTTTTTTCTTATTTTAAAAACTTATTATTTTACAATATTAAGTGATAGTTAGACCTATTAAGGATGTTTTGCGAATGAGAAGACGACGACTACTTGAATAAAGAGTTCCGTTGTGTATCTTCGAAGTCCAAAATCCGATACCAATGAAATTAAGATGGGGCCACCTTGGAGCTATACTGAACCCAACCCACAAAGAATAACTAAAATCGGTTCATAAACACAAAAGTTATACCCGAACACACATGCAAAAAGATGTATACAGACGAATTGATAACCACCTCCTTTTTTTTGAAGTCAGTTAAAAACTTGATATCGGTTAACTTTCTCATTTGAAGGTAGATTAGTACCTACAAAAGCAAATTTCTTTAAATTAACTTCTCAGTTAATACTGAACCATTTTTTAAATAGCATCATAGACATCACCTTTTTTTATCATAATGTAATAGACCTCAAAGTTCCGGATAAAAATGTTAAGTAAAATGTTATTTATTGGAGCAGTCCTTTTTCGAGCAATAATTTATTCGGTAATCTTCAATCGGAAAAAATAAAAGCCCTAATCAGTCAACACAGCAATAGTAAATTTTATAAAAGAAATGATAACTGAAAATTATATTTTATATATTTATATATTATACAAAACTATTATATTAAATAATATTCTTGTTAAATAATAATACATTGTTGTAAACGAATAACAAAATTTAGCATTACAAAGTACAAGCTGAGATTAATACATACTGTACTCTATTTTGTAAAAAGTATCATTTAAAAATATACTTCAAATCCGGTAACATTAAAGGATAGCTGATGTCACAAAATTGTGACAATTTTTTCTGTAAAACATTCAAGACCATCACTTCCATAGATTACATATTGTAACTTCCTCCTTCCTCTAAAACCTCAGGCTACAGGGGGGAAGGTTACACAGAGAGACGAGGACAATACATCTATGCTCAGGGAATGTGGCTTCTCGCAAACTCTTCCCATTTAAACTCGATCACTCCAAGCATACAGTGATACCCCCAATTCTTACCGACACCTCTATAGAAGAATGCGTTAGGTTACCCATCCATGGTTGCAGATGTAGAGTCAACGCTTCATTTTTATTACCTCTCAGTAGGGCATTGAACTGGATGTTTAATGACCTTTAAAGAGGGCAAGTGAGGCAGAAAGTTATAATAATTTATAGAATACGTATTACTAATTAGTAATCAAGAACAACGGCAAAGCTTAACAGAATTACACTGATTTGTTTGTACTTAGATCGATTCAAATATGTCTAGTTTATTACATGGCATCTCAGCTGCCGCGGAATTACCTACACTTTACCGCGGTTACACACGGAGTGTGTAACCCACTGGCGTAGCATTCACGGTGGAGAGCTTTAATAGTAAACACTTGATAATCCTTGTAAAATGTAGAAAAATCGATGACATTTTATGTATTATCAATTACAGATACATATTATCAAAAGTATTTAAAATTATAGTCTTTGTTAAATATGTTTAAATAATCAAATATTACTATAAAACTATTTTAATTATCTCTACTCATACTCGTTTAAAATATTGCTGAAATACACCACATGGATCAACGTATGCTGAAAAAATCTTGAATTATTATGGCCGTATTTATTATGGTATCATACAACTTACTACGTTTCATTTAAAAAAAAATATTATTAACATCAGTAAGAAATGCTCCAGTTAAGAGCATTTGATATGGGAAAGTATCAGAGCCCTAATTGGCAAGGAGTCTAGGGATCACTTTAAATCCAGCGCCTTGGCCCTGGAGACCAGGCTAGACATAGTAAAAACCATCCAAGTGTGCCGTTAGTAGATCGTATAACTTGGTAATAATGCCGCCTAGAGAAGGCGATAAACTTTGTAAAATGATCGCCTATCATTGTAAATACAAGCCAGATAGAGCAACAAGCAAAATTTTATAGCGTGCATGAATGCCATGTAACTTGGGAGAGAAATAACCTAAAAAGGAAACAAACAGAAATTACGGCAACGTATATCTTGAACGAATTAAATAGTGGCTAGAACTTCCGTATCCAGTATAAACAAAAGGGCGAAAAAAGACTAATTTCTAGAGATACGTTTTGAGAAGGTTCATTGATTTGACTGCCAGTTCAAGATTGACTGATAAACTATTATGTATTCATTTCATCGCTATTTGCCAAATAAAAAACTCTCTTATCTTACCGATAAACGGAACAGTCTACCTCAGCCTAGCCAAAAAAACAAGTCACGGTATGTTTTGAGATTTTTTATTTGGCAAATAGCGATGAAATAAACTATACATACACTCACGAGAATACGATGAGCGCTTAGGTCAATTATCCGATGCGAAATTATAAATGTGCAGCACGTGGTTTCGCGGCCACTATATAGATGAATATAAGCGACCTATCATATTTTTCTATAGAAGTGGCTGCAACAATGTCATTCGAACTGTGGTCCGAAGTGGTGGACCGGGCCCAGTATTAGGGTGTCATTGTATGTTTGGGTAAGTGTCCTAACGGCGGGAGTTTGCAACCTCTCCCTGAGCATGGTTGTGTTTGTCCTTGTCCTTACATCTAACCTTTCCGTCCACAGCCTGATATTTTAGGAGAAGCAAGTCGATTTCTGCGTGTCCAAACTCGATTTTAGATCAATAAATTATTATACTACAATTTTAGTTAATTACTGAACCATTAATATTATCATTAACTCCAATATCAACACAGTGGGGTATAGTCATGGACTTCTGTATGTAGAAAACCATTAATTATCAGCTTCAATTAACATTAAAATTACCATATTGGATTTAAGATATATTTGTTCTGCGTTTTATTAGTTGAGACGTATTTTGTCTTTGTTGTATCTACGGCATTAGGTCGATGAATACAGAATCATTATATTCAAAGACTATAAAGTACGCATACAAAAAAATTCTTATTTCTAGTTATGCTGTTCCAAGGAAACAATTTGTAGATGATCAATCTTGGAAGATTGATTGGAACAAGACAAAGAGTTTTCAAAAATATTTGGAAAAACTTTATTCGGCGGCTCTGTGGGGGCACTTAATTCGAATCATAAACCTCAATAGAAATGTATTAATAACTAATTAATAACGGATGTAGAGTAACGTAAGATTATAGATAATATTCTTAGAAAAACATTTATAAAAATAGAAGGAGAATTTAACAAAATATTTTATTATTGTTTTCCATATAATGGAGGTTAACTTAAATTTTTCATAAAACATTTTTTGTTTTTTGCCTGAATATATCTTTGATGCGTTGAAAACTTTTAATACGTGAATTACTAATTTTTCATCATTAACTTATTGCCTATAGTTGTAGTAGTACCAGTAGTAATAGTAAGTATTATCTATTGTAGTAGAAATTAATCAAATAATATAATTTTTTAGCAAACAAATAGAACGTTTAGTCGAAAGAAGTCATGTAGAAAGAAATTATCATAATCGTCATACAGTCGGCAGTGCTATTGAGGGTTAGTCTAAAATGAGGGTTAATATAAAATTTAACCAACTGTGGTCCTAATATTCCTTTCCAAAATAAAATCTAAACGATTTCTTAATATAATGTGCTCCTCTCTATTGTGAGTTACTTTAGGTGATTTTTAAATATTAACTATAGAAGGAATTTTGAGAATTTTCTCGTCAATACAAAATGTAATAATTAAATCAAATTTAGACTTCAAGAATTATGTCTTAAAATATGCCTAAAAACTGCATTGCTAATTTTAGTTATAATATGCTACAAAAGAAGAGAAAGAAAAGCATATTTAAGTTTAGTGAATAGGTTGAGAGAAAATATAATTAATTTATTATAAATATTTACTGACTAATTTGACTTTATTATTTCAATAGACAAAATCGTTAAATAAACGTCCAGTATAAATATATTAAAACATACATCTAATCTGGTGTTATTGGTTTTGGCAGGTGTACTTAAAATTCAACAAATCATAGTACGAGAATATATCAATACTGATTGGTATGCTATTCGTTTAATTGGTCAATTTAACGTCGTTTTACCTGTAGTCATTCATCACCCCAATTTGTGATGTGCTAGATGTATAAACGGATTGCTCATGCGTGAAATATATACGATTGTAATGTAACTTTGCTGTAAATTAAAAATATTTTCCATTACTAAAATGTCGATTAATATTGCTGTTATTGAGTTGTGTAATTGCAGTGACATAACATGATCATTTCATTTGCCTCATGAATATAAAATGGCCTATATCGCGTTTGTTATTAGAGATCATAATTGACAACAATTGTTAATGACATTTCCAAATTTTAGTTTTATATTTTAAAACTAAATTTATTCCCGATTCTATATGATTAAATTAAGAGTCCTTTTTATAAGAAAAAAAATAATAAATTCAACGTAATTAATTTTGTCTCGACTTGTGGATTTAATTTTGTCATACAAAGACTTTACATCATCTAGATATGTTAAAGAGAACAATATTGATTGATATAGCGTTTGTGAATATAACTAGTAATACGAAATTATACTAATAATTTCATGTGTATTCAACCGGAAACCATGTGGATTAAAATTTTTCAAAGGTCATGAAATAGGACATAATGGGGAACACTTAAAAATACTTTGCAAATTAGATATAATGTGACTATTGTTTATATTTTATAAAAGTATAAACTGAAATATTTTTTAGACGAAGGATATGCAGTAAGAATAAAACTAATAATTAATGGACTTGATACAAAAGTGATATTTTTAAACTAAGGAATGTGACATTACAAAGTAAATTATTGAAAAGCTAATACGGTGGTAAAAGCTATCATAATAAATTAAGAGAAGCAAGTTAATGTTGTATTTCAACGAATATGATAGGCAAGGCATTATTATCAAGGGATGTAGGTTGTAGTACAATTAACGAAATGCGTAGGTTAGCACAAGGTAGGAGAAGCTGGAGGTTAGCGTCCAACCAGTCTTAGGATTGATGACCTCATGATGATGACAGGCAAGGCACCAAAATTATAATAACTTGATAGTGACATCAAGGATTGCAGATACTCTTTTCTCGTTTTTCATCATTTGAATTTACTTGCGGTTCCCTGTTGTTCTTTTGGATTCGATAATAATGTAGTCTACATTTAGTAATTTAAGAATTTTACAGAAAATTAGCCTTCATATAACATCTAATGAAGAGAAATCGTTACTTCTCAGAACTTACGTAATTAGGGTGTGATCTTGCGAAAATTCTACTGATTGTCTTATAATTTACTTTAAAATATATTATTTATATTCATTTTGAGAATTAAAGAAGGCGCGGCATGGGAATCAAGTATTTTTGAAATAATCAAAAAATCGTTAGTTTTTGCTTTAAAGAAATGTTTGTAGAGCAACATAAACAAGAACATAGCATTTAATAATACTCATGTCAATCCTCAGTTACAAAAAATTATATCTGACATGTGATGCCCGTCTTCGTAGACGCATTATTGAAAACATTCACGAAAATTGGTCTTCGCATTTTCCAGCAGCTCTCTGTTGCTTTGAGTGATTTATTGACAGGTCGCTTCTTTTAACCGATTAACGTACGAGGTTTCCCTTCGTAGACATGTGATTTGCAGTACCCCCATAGAATGAAATCACACGTGAACGGATCAGGGGACCAAGGAGGCCATAAAACGTCACCAAATCTCGAAATGAGACGATCGAAAAATGGGGTGAAGAACAACCATTGACGTTCTGGTGGTGTGTGCCGTTACACAACAGACGTAAAGAAACATTTTGTAATTGTTTGTTAATGATACATTTAACGGTGTCTAAAGTGATTTGTAAAAGAAATAAATTCATTTAAAATTGTGATTTTTTTTTAATTTACTATCACCAAGTCGATGAGACAATTTTTCCAGTAAACTTAAAGTAGAAGAAATAAGAATTGAGTAGAGAATAGAGTAGAGAATCGTCCGTGGATGTTAAGAGAAGATAAAGCAGTTAAAGCTATAACTCTGGTTAATGAAGGACATAGCCAGCGACATGTGGCTAATTTGTTAGGAGTCAGACAATCAACAATTAATTGAACAGTTCAATGTTTCAATGAACTTAGAATTTATTGCAAAACCTCAGATAATGTGTTAAAAAGTCCACAGATACAAGAGATGGGAAATATCATATACAAGTCGCATTAAGAAATAGGTATTCTGCTAGTTAAGCAGAGCCCTAGTAGCAGCTTCTAGTAGCAATTTCTAGACAAACGGCCAGGAGAACGCTTTATGAAGAGGATTGGACAGTAGAAAACAGGTAAATTGAACTATTGCTGTTTTTCAAGAGAACACGTAAATTGGACTATTGACCTGGAAGCGAGTTTTGTTTTCAGACGAAACAAGAGCTTACTTTTGTTTCGTCTGAAAATAAACGTAATACGGTGAATTCAGATATACTTTGCTAATCTAGACTACCTTTGATTTTTGAATATTCCAACTATAGACGGGCCACTGTGAATTGAACTAAACCGATCAGTTAGGTGTCACATACTTGCCCTTGTGACTCCTAGGGAACTAGAAGAAGTAATTTTTGTCGAATGGGGGAATATTCCTCAGGAAACCATTCGTCATTTGATTCACAGCATACCCAACCGAATGGAAGCAGTGATAAGAGCTAGAGGAGAATCTATACGCTACTGAATATAAATTGTTACGATTGAATTTCACATCCAATTTGTTTTCGAAATTATTTCATTAACACCATTTTCATTGCATTTGACTTACTATTCCTTTATGTTATTTATTCAGGGTTTTTCCCGTAGGTATTATCATTTAAATCTTCGAAAGAATAAAAGTAATAATGCCAATATTTACTCATGCGTTAATTGTGTCCAGGAATTTATAAGTGACTGGCTTCTTATTTACACACATATAGATTTTTACCTTTTAATAACTTAGAGAGTTTGTTTCTTAGAGGTATTGTTTTGAGATTTATCCTATCCTATCTACATAGATTTTATACAACTATTTTGTACTCAAGTAATCAATTTACCGATGCACACATATTAAAATAAACAAAATCTGTTATGACCTGTATTTCGTAATATATTCGAACTACATTGTATGTAAGAGAATGTCACTCAAAATATGTTATTTATCATATTTAGCCAGTCGCGTTCTTTCACCTTCCATACGACTCTGATAAATTTTACCCTGAGGGTTAGCAAAAAAGTGGATCTTTTCATCGCAAATTATCGTTAAAGGGTAGATGAAATGCAGCCACAGGGAGTATAACTTATCTGATATTTTCAGCCGAAGTAAACTGCTTACTAGAAGGTTTAACCTATAAAATCCATATATATGAGACACACAGGTGTTCTGTTCCATCGTAAATACTAATAGAAAGATATCGCATGAAGAAGATGACACGGTTTTTGTACAAATTATGTATCGAATTTAGTTGCGTGTAATCTTTCTGTCTACATGAATTTACCAACAAATAAAAAGTTTTCTTTAGTCGCCTAAATAACGCAGAAACTATATACATATTTAATTTAAATATATATTATATTATATATAAAAGGAAAATTCATTGTGCCTAAAAAGACCTGAGTAGTTTTCGAGGAACTTATTTGGCCATTCACAGATATGACTATTCCTTTATTTTATTTAATTATGGTATTATTTATACATAAAATACGTTTACGTTTAAATAATTTAGAATAATGCTTTTTAAACGTATTATTGCATTTCACCAACTTTCTTTATTATTTTCGATACATTTAATCAACAGTGGACCTCTGGTATCCCTTTTGTAATGTAACTAAATAAAATTGCTGAAATACATTAAGAATGAAGAGATTCTAAAGATTGGAGGTGTAGTGTTGTGGTTGGATGTTATGATTCAAATAGCTTGTAGTATGACTTGGTACTTAATATACTAATTCAAAAAGATGAGGTTAGTTGAAGTTTAATACATATATATTCTTAGTAACAACATAAGCACGCACTATAAAATTTATGGTGCGACTGGTTAGAAATTACATCAATTTGGCTAAGTATTTATTTTCTTGGTGTGTCTTGAATATTTCACTGTAAAATTAAGTATGTGTATATTAGTTAAATATGTACATAGCAACGTATGGAATTTGGTGGAACTTTCCACAGTACGATAATTCCTACTTATTTCTGTGTTTGCTGAAATAATCCAACTATCATAATTTCCTCAATGTAAACCAACAAATTTCCTTATAGATCTTATAGATAGAATCTATTTCTACGTACAGTAGAAATATATTTCTAATAATTTTTGAGCTATATCTATTAAAGGTTTACTTAATGTAATGGTTATGAGATTTTATAAATAATTTCAAGGATATATAAATATGATTAATAACGTAACCCTGATATCAAAACAGAACTGTCAATACCTAATTTGTTTGATAAGTATGAATAAGCATTAATAAGGCTGTAAGTGACGTATAAATGAATTAATTAATTGAAAAATGAAGTGTGAAAAATATTTTGAAGAACTCAGATTTAAAAACATAAAAACTCGAAAATCAACTTTCTAAATTACGATGTGTTTAAGGTACGAAAAACACGAACCACACTGCACAAATGTTATGTACAATAATAAATTATTTCAATAAAAATATTGTGTAGTGATATATAAATATTGACTTAGTGATTGATATAAGGAGGCCATTACCGCCTATAGAGATTGTATGCTTATAACTTTCAAAGAAAAACAAATTAATTCAACTTTTCATGAACACTTAAATTTTCATCAAATCAAATTTATATCGTTTGAACTTTCTGATCATTTAACTGGATTCTGGTTTCGAAGAAATCAATAAAAACATACGGATCAGTCTTCAATTTGCATGATTCATGACTTCTCACAAATTTTGGAAAATAGTTACCTCAAATAAATACAGTGTGTAATAAGATTCAGAAATATTGAATATCAAATAAATACGAATACGCTTTGCGAAAAACGTCAAGGCACATAATTTTTTATATTCTATGTACATACACAAAATCTATAATCATAGATTTTTTAATTTTAGAATTTTGGTTTTCTATCCATTGTTTTGTTAAATTGTTAAATTTTACGATTAATTATTTTCTAAGATAAACAAATTTGTTTATCTTAAGAAATCCTTATATTCATTGGAAAATATATGAAGCTTAATTGTTTGATAAGTACTCTATAAGTGGGGACTGTTACATAATATCTCGATATTAAGACGATATCCTCCAGAAACTTTGGGTTTTTGGATTCCGGCATTGGCTATGCTAGTCCCTAAATCAGAGGATGCTGATATTCTAATGAAAAATTAATTATTCCAACAGAATAACGTACCCTCGCATTACGTAGCATTCCTTAGAGGGTGTTCTGCCATCTTTGTCAACTAGTATACCAGATAATGTAGTGCTGTATAGTGACCAGCGTATTATTCAATTAACTGATTATACTTTTAGAAAAGAAAAGGTATCTGGGGGAAATAATATAATAATTTCTAAACACCTACTGTTTAGAAATTTTTATGTGATTGCCACCAGAAGCATTTTCTTTGATTTACCCTTATGGGATACCAGCGAATTTAATCAACTTAGCGTCATCGAATTCTTATGAAAACAAAATGGGTGCTACTATTAAAAAAATGGTCATTACATTTTTGTTTGTCAAGAGTTGATTGCCAAATAACAAGAAATTGTGGATGATGAATCTTTAAAAAAAAATTAAATCGACGTATTTTGGCGTTTCAGTTATACACAGTAGAATATGTAAGGACTGCTCATTAATAATAGGAAAAAGTGTGAGATTTCTCTACGTATGTGTAGAAGAAAAAGTGATGGCAGTATTCGGCTATTTATTAGACCAGGCTATTAACTACGGATCTCGTGGGCGGTCCGATAGAAACTTGTCCCTATTCTTGACAAGCAGTAAGTAGGATATTTTTGTAGGATAAATTTGATAAACCTGTTTTAAAATTTTAATATTGTTAAGCTGATATTAATCATTATCAAACTATATCCTCAATCAGATGATATAGTTTGATAAACAAATTTAATTTTGAAATTTAATTAGAGTGCGTGATTTGGTGCGACACATTTATAATTTATTTCATCGCTATTTACCAAATAAAAAATTCCAAACGGCTCTTATCTCATAACGTGGCTTGTTTTTATGGCTAGGCTCAGGTAGACTGTTCCGTTTATCGGTAAGATAAGAGAGTTTTTCATTTAGCAAATAGCGATGAAATGAATAGTAGGTCATTCTGTATTGACATGAAATAAAATTACATATAAATATTCCTAAATAAATAGTAG
This sequence comes from Rosalia funebris, assembly GCA_037954035.1. NCBI lineage: Eukaryota > Metazoa > Arthropoda > Insecta > Coleoptera > Cerambycidae > Rosalia > Rosalia funebris. The sequence goes on along the minus strand of JAZFAV010000035.1, from coordinate 13,884,000 downwards.
TCTTTCACAGACATCCCGCAAAGACAACTATTCTAGACCTTGTATACAAACGTGAAACAATAAAACAAAATCGTAATAAACATTTATTTTAAAAGAAAACTCAGCTCCCGAATTGTTTTTGTGGATACCCTATAAATCTTCTTCGCATGTAACATCGTATGGCCGCAGACTTTATGGCCGGAGGGCTGTAATATTTCTTCATCATTTCTTAATCTTATTCAGACGAGGTTTCCGCAGCCTTTTTTCGCACCCCTTCGCTGTACCTCATTGCTCGGTGATACTACCCTCGCATACATATCGTTATATATACTCGTAAGTATTACCGTGCACCGGCGCACCTACACGTATTCGGTCATAATTTTTTTAAAAATCATGTAGCCGTGTTTGCTATCCACGTTATATTCATCGCGTTATACACCGTATACATTAACTTTTCATTGAAATGGATCGCACTTCGTGATGATCCCTAGAAAGTAATTTTCTGGGGACTTATACCAATAGACCCTTCTCCATAAGAAAATATCAGTACCAGATAATGTTAATAGTAAGACAAAATGAGTTCCGTATATAAATATATCTTGTTATAATCTGAAAAAAATTATAAATTATGTCTGTCACTAGTAGCATTTTTGGGCTTTGTACGTCGCTGCGTGCAGACTACTGTCGTTGAAATTTTTGAAAAATGTTCTCCACTATTTAGGGGCACGTAAGGGTTACGGATTTATTACATGTAGGAGACGCAGAATAACTTTTAATTACTTGTTACGTAACAGCGACTATTTCGTGTAAGTTTATCATAACTGTTTTTGTTTCTTCCGAGCTTTCTCAAAATATATTTTCGACAAGAACTAAAAAATTCAACAAAAAAACATAAATTTACATCAAAATTACGGAAACAGTATTTTTAATATATATTTTAATTATATAAGTATTAGCAGTAATCAGAAATTTTATTTAACATTGTGTAAATAACTGATATTTGGAAAATGCCCTTAAATTGCGGTTACTGTAATCTACATGTAAAAAATTCTGTTTAATGTATTCGTTTTTCTTTTCTTGTGTGTAAGGTATTTGTAATAATTGCTACTAATAACAACTGACAATGTTGCCGAATATATTCAGTATCATACAGTGTTGCCAAATTTATAAGAATTACCAAAATATTCAATAAAAATGAGACTTTTTTCCCATAATCGCAATTACAAAATAAAATAAATGATACCGTAGGAGCAGGCTCACTACAATCATCTGATAATTGTGTTATCAGCTATATATTTTTCGAGAATGACCCCTTATTTACAGAATTATTTACTAAATACATATCTAATTGAGTTCATTTCTGAGAATTTAAATTAAACATAACTCTTTGCAACTTAAAAGTGATTAAATTATACAGTAATTCTAATATTAAGTAACTCTACTCTCAATATTTTTCATAGGTCACGCAAATGTTATTTTTATTTTCATTTATTAGGTCATACTTAATTACTGTAAAGGTTTAGTTAAAGTTTTTAGAAAGGTATTGCGACTTTCAGTGAAATTTCGTATATTACATGGGACAACTTAGGGGCTTAGGGATACTTATCTTTTTCTTTCAGACCTAATAATATTAATCGTGTTTCATGTTTTATGACAATTACCAGTCCATAATTAAAATTAAATCATTAATGTACCAAAGATTACCTCTGGATAATATATTGATTTATATTTATATAATTATAATTAATATGTTTCAAAATAATTATAAATAATTATAAAATAACTATCCATTTAGCGCGATAATTTGTTGTGTTTGAAAAGTTTTATTAATTTTTAATGAATTGTGTACAACATCAGATCTTAAAATTTCCTTATATTATAGCAGTTGATACTATCGAGTATACTATAAGAAATACTGAACAAAAATGTATTCAGCACGTTTTCTATCATAAATCTAAATGAAAACTGTAATACTAAAAATAATCTTTACCCACAATTTTTTAAAAGATATATATATATATATATATATATATATATATATATATATATATATATATATATATATATATATATATATATATATATATATATATAGGTATAATCTATTGCTATTATTGCCATCTGAATTTACCAATATCAAACACGTAACAGTATACAGTGGTCGCAAAAATGTTTGTTGCATATGAAATGTTGCCATGTATGTTTGCTTCAGTACATGGGTGAAAACCAACTTGACATGTTTGAATATATTAAGTGAGAGTTTTCTATATTATCAGGTAAACGCCATAAATGAAAATTAGTTTTCGAGAACTGTAAACAATGTTTGGGTAACATTTATCTTTATTCAGTTTCTACTGTTGCCACTACTTGAAAGGAATGAAAAAGGGGAAATGCTTTGAAATGTCAAATTTCATAGAAATATGACAATTATAAAAAGAAATCAAGGAGAGAATTGAAATATATTACTTTTCTTTTGAGGGTGAAGTTCTGCGTTGTTCCTTTATATATTTATTAAGCCAACACTGTATTTTCATGCACACAAAATTCCTAAAGATTGATAAGTGTAAAGTGTGATTTCGTCATACTGAGATAAATACGACATTTAAACTGTGGAAAAAATATTTTAAAGAGGCATGGGTACCACGTAAAATTATACTAATTGTAACGTACTAACTGACACAAAATTACAACAAGCAGAGACTTGACTTCTACTAAAATTTTAATACATATTTAGGACCTATACTTAATAACACTTTATTTAGCAAAATAAAACTTCTATATCCATTTGTTAAGTAATCTCACTATGCCTATATATACCTATTTATTAAGTAATACTCACATTTAATGAGTAGGTATGGGGACGGTTAGGCGTGGGAACTTTTTGAAGATCGCTGGAAAATTGAAATTTGCGTTTTTATCTAATTCACAGAAATTTGAGGCGCCGGCGCTTTTGTCGGCATACATCAAAGGATGCTTCCAGATTGGTGTTAATTACAGGTGCGAGGGCACGCGTCATATTGAGGTCGCCAGGTGTTAACTGGGGACAGGTGTGGTCGTCGGCACCGCATGAAAATTGAAACTTGCGTCTTTACCTAATTTATAAAAATTTGAGGGGCCGCGGCATCAAAGGGTTGCCGCTCGTAGGTATTACAGGTGCCGCAGGCCTCCCCAGGACTCCTTAGTATGAACCTGACGATGGCTACTGAATAGGCGATATCAAAAGTAGTACTTAGGTATAATATTTTTAAAAATGTTTTTATTTAAATTTTTTCTGGTTACTGTATTGGTTAAAAAAAAAAGTAAATTCCTACAACAAGTGTACTTTCCAAGATATACAAAATTACCTAATAACTGAATATGTTTAAATTGAAAATAATGTTTATTATAACCAATCGCAATGACTTATAATAAATTTCAATGATTGGCGCATATGAAACATTTTTTCATAAACACTTTAGTAAATTTTGATTAAAATGTATCTCATTATAAGAACAACGCCCAATTAGGAAAAATGTACTAAATTTCAGTTAGATACATCATACGACCCATTAATGGGATGTAACCAGCCTTAACTCTAAATGCATCGGAGTATAGTGCAGCAGAAATTTGATTATATCGTTACAGAATTGCCTTGCTTCTACATTGTGGATAGGTAAGTGGTTACATTAACAGATACGTAGTCGTATAAGCAAGTTACGTAAGCAGAAAGTTTATGTAGAACAATATTGTTTTTGGTACAAAGGTGAATGCTCAGACAAACTGAATTATTGAAACACTGATGTATCTACATACATAACAAGACGGTACATAATAAACTGTATAATTTAATTGTAAACGCTACCTACTGCGTGTATCAAATTTGAATACGCTGCATTTGGTAATTTTTACAACTTCGGGTTATCGAAACGATGGAGGTTTATAATTCCATGAATTATGTTTACATAGAGTCCAAGATACGGTGCATAGTTACATCAAACTCATACCAGACGAAGTATCTATAGAGGCTCACCAATTTGGTGTGAAATACATACTTTAAGATCGTGGTAAAACTTAATCACTCACTGGTGTGAACTTTCATACCGGATGTCCCGCAAAATCAATACGATGCCTGGTGTAAATTTCGTCACCTTTTTCTGTTTAAAATTTAACTTCAACATACTGTATAAATAACAAATTAACGTTTATAGGCTATATAAATATAGGGTATCCGTTTTATATATTTTATGGTATAAAATAGATATTACGATGAGTATACAATTCCACTATTGATATTGTTTTAAAGAGAAATGTAAAATACCTTTGAAATAAAATGCATTTTATAACATTTTATTTTTTTACTTTATATTCTACCAACGAAATTTTCTATGTACTAGTGCAAGAAAATACGTATACATATATTCCGGAACAACGTAGCAAATAATTATCAGATTTGAAGTACTATCTTCTTTTTTTCATGAGCGTTCCGTTAAAATCTTTGAATAATGCCATCACCCTATTCGCTGTTATTCTTCCAGGTCATCACGTTTTAAAGTCTCGGCAATTTTGCAATGTTTGACTAAAAGCTGTTGTATTTTACTAATAATTCGCCTTATAAAATGGAGATTCAATTTCTATTTGAAATAAAAAAAATTACACCTTTAATATTTATAATATATTCACATAATTAATTGTTGATTAATTGACCATACTCTTAACAACAACAGTATATTTAGATGAGTAAGTAGAAAATAAATGGAAAATGATAATTATAAAATATATATTCGTTTGTCACAATGTCCAATTAATTATCTTGAAATCTAGGTACGTGCATACCAGTTCAATGAAATCCTCAAATTACTTTGTTACAATTAAACGCATTTTTCGGTTCCTTGGATAACTCATTTTAACAAATTTGGTCCGAAGTTTTCAAAAGTGGCGTCAACTGCTTTCGTTTTTATGCCACCATAGAAACATAATCAGTGGAAGCATCATATCAAGTCCATAGTGTTATCCTCTGTTCTACAAATTTCATAGACATGTATTGTTTTAGGTTAGAACGCCCTTGCCATGGGCTCATCTGTGTATTGATAAGCAGAGTATGCTCTGGATTCTTGAAAATTCTTGCACAAACGAGACTTTTTATGCATTGAAGCATTCTGAGGTACTGGGTATTTGATATACGTTTAGAAGATGATTTTATTTATTTATCGTATGGCTTAACATATGGATTCAAATTACAATAATTACAAATACAAAATATCATAGTTATATATATATATATATATATATATTTCACAGTGCCAGATCTAGGTTCGCTAGATCTGGCACTGATTTCCTTACACCATCGCCGAGGGTGTAAGGGATATAAAGTCGTCCGCATCTCCTGGGTATGCTTTATTTTCACAGTATTGGACAATGTGGGTTATGGTTTGGATGGGATCCCCGCAGGCACATTCAGGTAAAGGCAATTTACCCCATTTGTTTAGCATGTCCGCACATCTGCCATGTTTAGTTCGGATCCTGTTGGCAGTCTTCCATATTTGCCGTGGGAGGTCGAATCCAGTGGGCTTACTCTGGACTGTCACTTTAGGAAATACATCCGGCGATGTGGACTGTTCCCAGGTCTCCTTTCATCTCTGTTCCATGTTGAAGCCGCTTGCGCAGAGTTCTAATGCGGTCTTAACTGGTGGTCTTCGGGATTTAAGCCTGCTAGAAGTTGCTTTACCAATGTCCTCATGTATGGGGAGTTGTTGATCAGCCATTATTTTATGGCATTGGCGAGCTAGAGCATCTTGTCTTCTGAGCTGTGGCGGAGCGATGTGGCTGAGTGTTGGTAACCAGTATGTCGGGGTGGATTTGATGCATCCCGTGATGTTGCGCATCGTGCAGTTCAGTTGTGTGTCGGGTTTATGGACATATCTACTATTTAACCATACAGGGGCAGCGTATTCCGCAGTACTGTATACGAGGCCCAGGGCAGAGCTACGTAAGGTGTTTGCTGTTGCTCCCCAAGTGGTGCCGCAACGTTTCTGGATGATATTATTTCTTGTACGGGCTTTGGTTGAGGTGTTATGAAGGTGCTGTTTGAAGGTTAGCGTTCTGTCCATGGTGACTCCCAGGCATTTTGGAGTCGGATTGTTTCTGAGCAGCGAATCTTTAAAATATATTGCTAGTTGTTGGTTTGCCAACTTATTATTTAGATGGAAGCAGGTACATTCAGTTTTATTTGGGTTGGGGGTTAGCCTCCATTTCCGGTAGTATTCCGCCAGGCTCTGAAGGTCGCTGCTTAGGATTTGTTCTGTGGTTCTTATAGATGTTGAGAAGATGATAATAGAAAACGACTTCAGGAAATTGCTTCGGATATATCTGCATTTTTTTATGGATTCATTGCGAGATTAACACATATGAATGGTCGGAATAAGAATGTTACAAATAACTTGTATGCACCTCAGCAAAGTCGTTATCTCACCAGAATTAGTTTTTAGTAGGTTTTAGTAGGTATATTGGTGTAATCAGTTACTTGCAAAATGAGGTTCTTATAGATCGAAAAGAAAATTTTCATAGAGAAGAAAATATCAATGATCTTACGGCCTATTATATATTTAGGTTTATCATGATTTGGCATGGAACTTCAGGCAAATCTTATGTAATATAAAAGTATGAAGTACTAAGTATGAATATATTTCCTGTTTCATTAATTGACTCATTTGAGTCATTGTAATAATCGCTAAATAATTCACCTCCACTTTCACTTTACTCAACTTCACATAATCTTGTGAAGACTGAAAAGCTTTTCGAAGATCATGAGGACATCTTCAAAGTAGTTGTGTTATTGCTTTGAGATTAGCGATGTACGAGTAATTTAAGTTGTTGCTGTCATCCCTTTCATAACACGGATCGTCATCAACTAAACCGCTATTCTGCAACCTAGCCAAGCTAATCATCATCTAAGCTAGTAATCAACTTAGCTGCTTCAACCTAGACAGCTATTCTAGCTGCCTAGTATCCTATGGTACATTACTACAGAGAAATTTTTGTTCGAATGTCATTTTACAGAAAAAAGCAAAATAAAACCCTCAAAAGTCTTATCTGATGTCAGAAATAAATAATCAATTATGTTACATATTAAAAGCCTGAATACTGCAGAACAAAAACACAAAATATTTGCGTAACCATGGTCTTATATACAGTGCTATTCTAAAGTCCCCTCCCCCCTCTTATCTTTTTAACGATCATACATAAACTAGTGAAATTTGGTAACTGAATATTAAGGGTTGTAAACTTCCCTACTAGTGATGATAGATGACGTATGCAAAGATGACGTCACAAGGTCATTGTGACCAATAAGTTTAAATGGAACCCTATGGCAAGCGACATCTCTTTTAAAAGGTATCAAAAAAACGTATTCAATGATACTAATATTGTTTGTATTTATGGTAGTTTTGATGGATTAAATCAGTAATCAGTAAACTTGGATAATAATTTTAATTACAGATTCAAGAATCAGTACCTACTTATAGTAATTGTTCAAAGTGAGCTCCATCTACTTCCTGACAGTAAAACATCCTATTGCGAAACTCTTCTCGTACTTTTTCAAATGTGTCTGCGGAAATAGCCCTACATTCTGTAACAATACGTTGTTTTAAAACATCAATATTGTCAGGCTGAGTGGCGTAAACCTTCGATTTAAGATACTCCCACAGAAAAAAATCTAAAGGTGTGAGGTCCTGTGATCGAGGCGACCATTCCATTGAACCTCGTTGTCCAATCCATCTACCAGGATATTCTTCATCCAAATACCGTCTTACTGCACCGTAATAGTGTGGAGGAGCACCATCCTGTTGGAATGTTATTTCTAAAATGTCGAATTCATCTTGATTATCTTCCAAAATTTCAAGGATTAACGGTTCTATTGCATTTTGCAAAATCTGCAGATACACTTCACTGGTTAAGTTGGTGTTTAAAAAAACAGGCCCAATGATGTGGTTTCCCAGTATACCTGCCCAAACATTGACCTTCTCGGGATACTGAGTATGTGTTTCACGAAACATGTGAGGATTTGCGTCGCTCCAATATCTCACGTTTTGTGTATTTACATTTCCATTTAGATAGAAAGTACTTTCGTCACTAAAACAAAATGTTTTGACATAGTCTGGCTGTTGGTTAATTTTAGTCTCCATATTTTCACAAAATTGCAGTCTTCGGTCTGGATGGTCGTCTGAGAGTTGATGAACCATTTTTAATTTGTATGGGTGAAATTTGTTTTTTTTTTCAACACCCTGTGCACTGTACTTTGACTGACTTCACAGGTTGATGCAACTTGAGTTGTTGAAGAAGTAGGATTTACTATTACTTCTGCCAGTATATCAATTTTTTTCTCATCAGAAATTTGTGGTCTGCCAGATCGTTTTGCATCATTAATACTACCCGTTGTTTTAAACTTACGAAGAAGCTCTCTCAAATAAGTCCTCGAAACTGGGCGATCGGGAAATCTTTCATTAAAAATGCGTTCTGCTGCATGAATATTTTCTCCAGTTTCACCAAGTATTAGGATCGCTGCTACTTTATCACCTAAAACACGTACCATTTCTCTTCTTGAAGCACTTAAACGTTCAGCTCACAACAGTTTAACAAATTATTGAATGTACAAATATTTTAAAATTACCACAAGGTACTAAAACAGTTAAACGTTCGATCAATAATACACAAATTATTAAATGTATAAAAACTTTGACAGCTAAAAAAACATCAAATTGGGGAGACTTGCAAAAACGTCAGATTATTTACTATCCAACTATCCAGTGGCGGGGCTTGAATTTTAAATTTTATTATTAACTGATTTAATTCATCACAGCTTTGCGATTTTTGAAAGCCAGTTGTCAAAACTGCCGTAAACAGACACAATATTATAGACACAATAGACAGTATCATTGAATAGGTTTTTTCGATACCTTTTAAAAGAGGTGTCGCTTGCCATAGAGTTCCATTTAAAATTATTGGTCACAATGACCTTGTGACGTCATCTTTGACGCATACGTCATCTATCATCACTAATAGGGAAGTTTACAACCCTTAATATTCAGTTACCAAATTTCACTAGTTTATGTAAAATCGTTCCAAAGATAAGAGGGGGGGAGGGGACTTTTGAATAGCACTGTATACTCTCTACAAAAGTGACTTGTAAACATATGTTATGAAATCATGTGAACCCAAAAGTGAAGAAGTTGTGGCTACTGTGTATTTCCACCCCAACGTTATTTGAAGCATTAGTTTGGAAGAGAGTATTTTTCAAATATTCTCTAGGGAGTATATAAAGAATACTAAATACTAAAGCTAAAACTGTTTAGCTAAATTTTAGCTAAAATGTGTGGTTTGGTGGAAAAATACCCTTAAACATAGATATATTGCTGAATGACTGATTTTGTTTATGACACATGAATTTAGTACATGAACATTGTAGGTTGAAATAAAAAAAAAATATCCTGAAATAATCCATCTAATTTATCTCATGGTTTTCACTAGTACATAGGTCGGAGAATATTCAAAAATTGTACAGTGAAGGTGACCACGGCTTTGCGTTTCCAACAGAAACACGTATTTTCCATATCAGCGTAATGAAATGGACTCTCTGAATAATATTTTACCTATATTGTTGATAATTACTGACGGTGTGGAAGTTTTGTGGAAGCATTATGAAGAGAATTTTGCGGACATAAGAGGTTTATTGTGATTTTAAACTAGTCAATGTTATATGCGAGATAAAAAAGTAGTGATATAAAATCAATAGTAGACCAATTTTTTGTAATGCGACGTGCAATATGTCGAAAAATATTTAAACTTTAGAAAATACATTACGAATTTTCACAATTCGTTAAATTGTTTTCTGGAAGTTGTAAATAGTATAGAAAAAGTATTTGTCGTCATCGTCGGTAATGAGAAGTTATATCATTGTCGTATTATTACAACAACAAACAAAAGTTCGTTATTTGTCGTATTAAACAAAAATTAAAATTCATTTTAAAAGGCAATCTGAAATATTCAACCAAGTAACTAATTTGGAATGAATTAGCCAGCGCCATATTAACAGTACCGTGTGTTTACTTGGAAAAAAGTATGTACGTATAGTTTATTTCATCGCTATTTACCAAATAAAAAATCCCAAAAGGCTCTTATCTCATACCGTGGCTTATTTTTATAGCTAGGCTCAGGTAGACTGTTCCGTTTATCAGCAAGATAAGAGTTTCTTATTTGGAAAATAGCAATGAAATGAATAGTACATTAATTTTCTATTCGTAAAGTGATTGTTTTTCGAATTGTTTTCGATTAAGCGAAAAGACATTGAAAAATTAGTAGTAATTTCTTTAAACTGAAATTCTTTCAAATTATTTCAAGAACATTTCTTGAGTAACTATATTTTGAGATCTACGTATTTTGGCCTGAGTTAGCTTTAACAGGACCTAAGTATGGAGCTGGCAAGCATAGAAAATGTCTCAGTTTAAAATGACCTACATTATGGAACTGAATAATATCTTTTATTGAAAACTATATTGTAATAATATAAAATTTTATGAAGAGCCAAACGTTTACTCAGGGTCTGTACCATGTGAACACGAAAAGTTTAAGGAAGCACCCCACAAAATTTAACAAGCATAATAATAATATCTAACGGTCGATATTTATATTAGCGAAGTGGTTAACGATTCAGTGAACATCGTAATCAGGAACTGCCAAAGCTGGTTATAAAACCGGGCGAATGTTATATCCGAAATTTGTGGTTATGACGTTGCAAGCCGTCTAGTAAAGTTATTCATGGATATCTTGTAGAAGGAAAGTTGCGGCACTTTGCGAACTCAGCGGCACGTGAATAAGCCTCCTAGATCCACGACGAAACTGGCGAAGAGATCAGGCTATCCTATCCACCTATAAAACTGCTAAATGCGAACGTTTCATTTTATTATACGGCCCGGTGAAGGTGAATTCTATACGGCTTATTCCTTTCGAACTCTCCGATTTTCGTTAATGCGCTCAATCTAGAACTAACTACTGAAGTATTATCTTGCCAAGGGCATATTGACCCCTCGTTCTTTTCGCAGCTATACGATACCGGATAATGCTCCAAGTTAATCTTGAAAATGAACTCAAACTAAAGCAAAACACTGTTAAAGTTCCAACGCTACATTTATGTCTTAAATTTTGAGCGTTTTTGAATGGATTTATGCCTTGTCTTTACTGATTGAGACAAGCATATTATGATTGATTGGTTGATTGATTAATTCTACCCGACTTCACTTATTTTTGCTATGAATTTTTTAACTTGTATTTGAGAATTTCTATCCTCATTTATATAATATAAATTGCATATTTTTTACTATATAAATTGGAAGTTTAGTTTTAGCTGGATTTCTGTTGAGGATTTTAAGTGTATGTTAAGTAGAAGTAGTTTAAGTACATGAATGAATAATAAAACACAATTAATGCATTTATATTATTACATCTTCATCAGCAGCTTAAGTATAACGTAACAAAAAATGAATTTGATCGGTTTTTCAAATATTACACTTTCCTCCAATATTGCAATTACATAAAGTATATTCTGTTTTTATACAAAATCACTGATCTAGAACTTTACGTTAGAAGTAAGTTTTGGTATATGTGTTCATGATACGTACTAGGGGCGTAGAGTACATGGCTGCGAGTGATGCGTCGCATCCCTTAAAAAATTGGCAAATTAGTGTTATTTAAAAGTTCAATCGATTTATTCAATTATTACAATTCTCTAATTATTTTAAACCGACCGCAAACATACATTATTTACTTTAAACGCTACCATCAACTTTTTTATTTCAAATCGGCCGTGAAGGTGCCCGAAATGATTGGACTCCCACGTTACTTGCTGTAGTGCTGAAATGCGATGGTCCACGTTACATCCAAGCTACGCGTTAGATGGGCGAAAAGGTTAGTGATCTTACGCAGTCAACAGTGGAACCTCGAGTGGGTGTTGTTGTTATTTCCGGACTCAGTTATGCGATTATGTGAACGCATCTTGACGACTGTCGCCATAACATAAGGAAGATTTGAAAGCGCTCTTTCAGGTAATTGTGGAAAATGAAAATGAGGAATGGTATCGAGAAACCGTTATTTGTGCTAGAGGCATTTTAACTTTATTGCGCAACTTTGATTTTAATTTTTTTTAGTAGTGTTTTCTGCAATATTTCCACATTCCGAGAGTCTGTTCAACATTCTACAGACAAAAATATCAGATATTAGTTACTGCAATAAAAAGATCACCGATTTTAAATCACATATTAAAATAATGAGAAACGATTGTAGCGACATTTTGGACCATATGGACAGATTTGTGTGAGAAAATCAATCACTAAGTAAAATAATGCGTTTGGATTTAATTTCTGAAGAAGATAAGAAAAGCACCTACGCACGATTGTTTTATGAAATTTTGGACGATATTACTTTGAACATTAGTGAACGGTTTAGTGAAATTTCTAATGTGAAATTCTTAAATCTAGATTCCACACAATTTACTTTATTCGTGAAACGTTTTCCTTATGAATTTTTTTCTTCTTTAGTAGATACATATGGAACATTCTTTGGCGCAAATCGGTTAAAAAGTGAACTTTCAGTGATTTATAGTGATCCCGATATGAAAAAGAGCACTGTGTTTGAGCTTTACCAATATATTATGTCCCTTTAATTATCTTCTGTTTTCCCGGAGTCATCAAAATTGTGCCGTTTAATTTTGACTATTCCTGCCACAAGCAGTTCCGCGGAAAGATCATTTTCATGTTATAAAGAATAAAGACTTATCTGCGAAATTCTAAAAAGCAAGAAAGCCTGTCAGCTTTAATATTAATAAATATTGAAAGTGCCTTGTTAGAAGATATGAGATCGTCTCCAACATTTGAAGAAATAGTGATAGACGTTTTTGCTGGACAAACAAACACCGAAGAATTGATCTTCATTTTAAAAATTAGGATATATACCTCGGCATAATCATTTTAGGTTAGTGTCTCTTTTTAGTTTTACCATTTTCTTATGGCCTACCATACATCTGACTATACCTCTTCCTCTTATAAAATTTTTATCACATCCCTAAATTCTTTTCCCACGCTACGCCCCTGATACGTACATGTGCAACTTTGAATTCCTCCGAGTAAGAATTAATATGAAATATTTCAGATTAATTATGTATTTCGTTGTCGAGCATTTCCAAATCATCTACACGAAGACTGTGATACGAAAATTAGAAAAGAATTGTTGACATCAAATTCCTTGATGGGCATAATTATTATTCTCATTATTGCGGATAAAGAATTGTCAAAGTTCTAAATATCTATCAGCCTAATTCTATGCGATCCTTGAATCCAATAATGATTCTCTTGGGACCAATATATGTACCAGCGTCGATGGTAAACTGATGCGTATATATGGTATCAAGATGATAAAGGTAGGAGTATCAAGATGTATAAAGTAGGTCTTACTTTATACAAGAGCATGTTAGAATGATGTGACTTATTATGTGCGCAAATTCGAGTCTATTATAAGTAGTCAGTTCGAAATAAAACTATTTCTAAATTCCAGTTTACGTAACTATTTTTCCATTTTATTAAATGCAATTCCTTATTTCAAGTTCAAGTATGTTCCATTTAAAGTAATTCCAGAAAAAAGTATTCCAAAGAGAAAGAATCCATTTGTAGAATGTTACGAAAGACACAATTCTAAATCTTTGTAATACACTTTTGTACAAAGAACACATTGATTTTAAATTTTTTTGAATGAAATTAAAGTTTATTTACTTCTTTCCTTTTCTTTGGTTAAAACTCGTTAATCTTATAGTAACTAGCAGTACCCCTGCTAGTAATGCAGCATGACTATCGGCTTACAGTTATCAAGAAATCGCACTTTCCATGATCTGATACCGAACATCATGTACGGAAACTTGAAAAGTCGGAACAGCGTCGTTATCGCGGTTTTGGGATTTTTCTTTTGTGGCAGGGATTTGATGACAAGCACGCATGCAATTCGACGGTCGAAAACACTGTTTTTCTGCAAAGTATCTGTGCGAAGTCCTGTATGTGACACACAGGACATCGCCATTTGTTGCCCTGCTACGATATCAGATGTAGTAACATCGCCCAAAAACTGCTGGATGAATGAGCAATGCCTAACTCTCTAATTGATTTGTACTGTTTTTTAGTTTTTCGTAACTTTTCAGATAGTAAGCGTCTTGGTTTCTCACCAATAAGTAACTTGCTGTGGTACCGATATGGTATCTCGTCTGATGTTTCATATTTTTGGGGGTTGTCAGGACGCGTATATCAGGATATTGTTAGAGAAGACAGTGAAACACCGAGAGTCCTTCGATCATCCTGATTAACAGCGATCTACACTTAACTATCTGGTCTTCCGCGATAAGTCGTTTCATTTAGCAGCCGTCGCGTCGGTTCCTTGCGTAGATGAGTAACACGTAATATGACAAAAAATCCCTACTGATCGCTTTCCTAGGTCCGCGATCACAAATTGCCACGAAAAACTACGTTGTAAGCTAAAACCTAGCGCCATCGTTATTGTATCGTACGTTAAAATGGACGTTCCATTCGCGATGGTAAGGGCGTAAGTCGATTTTGAACGTGAAGTTTTAACTAACAATAAGACGTGAGGATATATACAAAGATCCGAACCAGTAATGACAGACGGCGTCGTCTCCCACGCTACGTGCACATGAGTTCGCGATATATTCGAGTTTTCGCCCCAAAACATGTGGTATCAACAGTATCAACACTCCTCATTGTTATCGCGACGGACGGTACCATGATCGGCATCTCGATTGTGATTGATCTCGTGAATGAGATCATCCCTAGTCTTGCGATGGAGACCATGAGAACGTTCTTCGCACGCATTCTTCACGCACGGGATGGAGTTTGGCCATTTTCTGCGTTAGGGGGAAAGCATCTGCCACTATATCCTATCAAACCGATTGTCATTAGTACCCATAGTCATACTATGCAGTCATTGTATAGTTCACTACCGAAGTTAATTTATTTAGAAATCGTGATAACTGCACGAAAAACCACTCTCGTGTTGGGGTCACCAATTTATAGCGATTTTAGGGATGGGTAGTGAACTAAGACTAGCTTGTGTTATTGCTATAGCTAAATTTATTTAGATTAAATAAATAATGAGCAAGGTAGTACTGGAAGAGGAGACCATGTTTCGGACCGAGTGCCGGGAATCAATTGTGTTGAAAATTACCCCAAAAGTCAATACACCGGGGCGGTTAATAGTGGACGCCACACTTCTCATAAACCATTGACCTAATCTGCAAGGGTTTTAACAAATGTCGGATGGCCGTTACCGTAATAATTTAATGCATAATTTATTGCCTGGGATAATCGCATATTTACCCATGAGAAGCAGATGTGTCCTAGTTTCGATAATTCCTACTAGTGATTTACAAGATTACAATATTTACTGGATTTTCTAGTCTAATTTTAGAGGATTTATATATCTAATAATGTCAACGTCTTATCAATAATGTGTAATCTTATTATTAGTTGATATTATTAAATGTCAACTGTTTAAGCATCATCAAATCTTCCTTCGGAAGATGTAATAATACCGAAAAGTTGTTCATATTCTCCGTTCACAGAGACTAATTTTATAATGTACCAATTATGTGCCTAATTATTGCACTTCAGTGTGATTATAGCTTCAGGTTTTCAGATGTAAATAAATGACGAACATTTCTGTGCGTGTGTGGCTGGCATATTTACAAGCCTTATATATGTTCGATCCAATTTCTTAAAATTAATGCATGCTGCGCATTGAGGTCAAACGCTGATAGTTAACCTGTTTAGTTTTTGTGACTAAGCAGGTAACCTTGGAAAAATAATGAACACTATGCACACATACTGCTATAATTATATCTGAGGATGATATTTAGTGTAAACATATTACGCAATAATCAGTGGCGGCTCGTAATGAAATAAAACGGGTGTTCTGCACAGGGCCGATCCTAGGGTAATGACCGTCCGCGTGCAAATTTCTAACGTATCCAAACTACTGGCGCCGTAGGGGCCGTAAGAGAATTGCGCCGCAAGCGAAAATTTTGAAAATTTTCAATGTTACGCGTTTTCCTGATACTTCAGAATTTTTATGTAAAATTCGTTCATACAAAAATATAGACCTTCACAAGAAAAATTTTTGGAATTTAATACCTTTTTGAAGAACATTCATGTTTGCCGTCATATTCTTTGGTTAAGAGAAAAGGCTTGTAAGGTGAATTTTCTACAAGAGGGTCTATAACACTTAAAATATTTTCCGAAAGAGTTTCAGCGTCACATTTTGTAGGTTTCAGGTATGTCCAAAAACGTTCAATCGGTTCACCATCGAGAATATATCTTAAAACTACCACTAACTGAGTTTTTACAGATACATCAGTTGTTTCGTCTGCCATAACTGCCAAAAATGAAGGTTTGTTAATTTCTTTAATTATTTCTTCATGACATACTTTTAATGTACAGTCTAAAAGATCATTTTGTATTTCTTTAGAGGTTCCTTTAAATACTGAAGCATTTTGTAGATGCTCGCTTAAAGTTACATCAAGCTCAGCAGAAAAAATTATCAAACCACGAAATATCCCCGGATTTTGAGAGGTTTCAGTTTCGTCATGTCCTCGCAGCGCTGCGCCAATTCAAAGGCCTCACAAAACTTTATGCAGTTTATAATTTTTGACAAAACGTATATCTTCTTTGTCACATTATCATTATGCTTTTGCACATTTATCCAATAAGCTGAATCTAGCTGCGCTTTAATATTAGTTGTTCCTAATAAAACTAATTCCATTGTATTATGTAGATGGCTTTTGGAGTTGTCGTGCTTTTTTATTTTTTCAGTTAAGTGCACCAAGTCTGTCACCCCTACCTCCGTCCATGCTTTATCACCGCCAAAAGTTGCAACAAAATTTTTTTTGTTACAACCACAAATCCAATTGTTCTTCGAATAAATGTCTCTATTAAATTGACGTTTATATGCCTTTCCGCGGCTAACACCTGCAGTCTCAATAACAATATCGGGCAATGGCCTACCATTTTTTTTAATAAATTTTTTCTTCATAAGAGTATTTAAAAAATCACTTCACATGAACTAAATTATAAACTAAATCCATTGTCACTATCACAGTATATAAATATTAATAATTAGTACAATAAATCACTACACAAATTCACAAAATAGTATTTAAAATCTCAAATTAACACGAAATACGAAATAGGTACGATTTACGCCCGCCAACTGTACGAGAAGTAGGAAGGAGTAAACATTCACTGATGTTGCCTTAGCTGAAAAAAATACAGCTCACTGACCGTGTAAATTCGCGCATTTACGAGCGCCAAGTGTGGATTGTCGCGGGAGTTGAGGGGGAGGACGGGTGTGCCGAGCCGTGCTGAGAACTACCTCGTGTGGCTCAGTTTAATGTACCGCGACGCGCTCGCGTAGAGACCCAGATAATTCATCTGGTCTATTACTCAATAGAGGACGGCGGGCAGAATGCGACTTTAACGCAATAATTTGGTTAGCTGCACCAACTAACCAAATTATTTTATTAATAAATCTTAGTAATTATTATGTCGCGAAAATATACAAATATCTAATCTTTTTGGCAGTTCTGCAGCTCTGCAGCACCTGTACACCAGCCGCCCCTGGCAATAATAAATATATTTCTTCTGCTGTTATATGCTCTCGTACGACTAAGAAGGAAGGCAACTACGAAACATTGACATGTAGTCCAAAATAAGATGTTGATAGACCTGTAATATATAGTTGGAAAATTGTATTAAAACAACGGATTCTTGATTAAAGTATAAGTTAATTAAATAAATAAAAAAGTCTGACTATATCCGAACCAATTATTACTTCTACAAACCTTTCTGTGTACATGCAAATGATGGGTAGAGGAACAGTCAAGAATAATTTAGTCTGAGAAAGGCTCTTTAGATTGATGGCTCTAAAACTGAGGTACTGCAACACAGTACTTCAGGAGAAGTATTTGCAAATGGATATCTAAATAAACAAATCTCTCTATCTTATCGATATCGATAATCAGGTAGTCCGTAAAGCATTTTATTATACATTCCCAAAGGTGGTTATGGGAATATCTACATGTCATGGAACTGGTTAAAAAAAAATAACTTGCCATCATACAAGGGGAGGTAGGTATTGAAAATCCGATATTTTGGCTAGAACAGGACGTGTACGAGGTTTTTCATAGGATCGGAGCTGACGTTACTAAGGTTCCTATTCGCAGGTTTACATTTCCATTGGGTAACGAGAATACGTCAAACAAATTGGCCAATCTACCGAAATACATACATAATAGATAATGATGAATAAATTATTAATTTATAGATTATGTAATGAGGAGGACGAAACTCTCCCACATTATCTTTGACTGTGAAACTGTGAAGCTCTTCGTCGCTGGCGACATAATCAGGCGAGAGGCTTTCAACTTGACAAGGAGCAATCAATCATTCAGGAGGCTAAATTGTTCACACATAGTGAGGAAATAGGATAGCCCAATAACACATGAAGGCTGCAATGTAAGGGGTATGTCCACGTAACTGTGCCGATATAAAGAAATATATCGTCCTAACTTCATTTAGCCTGTGCTTTATGTCTTACAATTAGAGAATAAAAAATAAGAAACCTTTTCCTAGGTTTGTAATCTACATACTAAGTATACTGTCCTTGATTATTGGTCTTCGGCAGCCACTGCGTTTTTACAAGTATAACATTATCGATGTCTTTAAACGATTAAAAATATTTTTTATTCTTGATAACTATAGTGGTAAGCTATTTGAGAGTAACGTAATTTACAATATTTTTGAAAGAAGAGGAGTTGAGATTTGGTTGAGTAGAAGACTGATATTAAATGATCCCAAAAACAAACTAGTCTTAAGGAGTAAAGCATAGTAATAATGTCTATTTGATATGAATACTCCTACATAAAAATATTTATGGTCTTTGTGATAAATCATACCTGTGGTACTTATAATGAACGTTTCATTTTATAACTCCCTAATGTAGACGGGCTTTGTTTAATCTATATAAAGTTTTGTCTTATAGTACTTGTAGAATTCATTTCTTTTGAAAACAAATAGTTTAAAGCTGAAGTGAGTTATTTCCATATAGAAGTTTAATTTAATTAATAACATTAATTGACATTTTCTTTCAAACTGACTAATGCAATGATGTATCCTCTAATTACCTCCATCTGTGCATACAAATACTGAGGACAGTGAATGTATGTTCCTTCCAACTAATGAAGATCCTGATTAATTTAAAAAATTACTGTTAGTGAAGTCTTAAAACATAGTCAGGATTATAACATAGCTTATTAAGGGTGTTCTTTGGAGGATGCAGCTAATTTCGTTCATTAGTGTACAAACATAGCACATATTGTTTTAATTTACGTTTGAAAATATGTAATATTTTTACCTTTACTACTCCTCAAGCATTGCTGTCCTAGAAAAAATATAGGATATATTATAATGTTATAAACAATAAACATGAAATACCTAATAGTATTTAATTCAAAGTTGATAGTATCTTAAGTATACGTATAGCTCTTCAAGAATAGGAAAAAGTGTGATATTCTCTGTGTATGCGTAGAAGAAAGAGTGAGGCAGCATTCGGAGGGAATCGGAGAAACACGCCATAGTTGTAATGAGCGTGTTCTAGATAAGAAGTACTTTTTTAGAAACATGTTTTGCAAAATTGATAATGTCATTTTTCAAATATTATAAATTTTTAGGCAACATTTATTTTGTTATTACTTCTTTTTGTTTAATAAATATGTGTTAAGTTCTATGAAACTCATTACTGGATTTGAATTTAGTAAGGGGAAAACGAGAAATAATCTACATAATATTTAATATAGCAATAGTGATTAAGGATAAATATAAATGGAAGATCTCAAGTATTTTTCACGTTAAATGGTACACAACATTTTGCAATCGATTTTATTAAGAATTTGTTGAACGAACAAAACTGGTAATTTTTCATAACTACAGGCATTGGTCACAAGGGAATCATCAGTAGATTTAATCATTGCATAATCAGATGAAGGTAAATTACATGGATGGACTAGAATAATAGAGAGTCATCGTTTACGGCATTACTTCTTTCTTCGAAGAAGAAGAAAATAATCTTCTTCATCGAAGAAAAGAAAGAAGAAAAAAGATGACTCTTCTTTGAAGAAAATTAGACTATGGAAATTTATTCCCCTGAATGACTATCTGATTTGAGCCTTCTTGGATATTCTCTTCTGAGCTTACTTAAAATCTTGGATCTGTTTTATAGACCAAAGAATGTAGATGTGAGGCAAAGAATTCGAATAAAATGGAAAATTATTGAACGTTCAATGCAAAATGTTTACATGGTATCGGAATATTGTCAGATTGCTAGTGAATATTTTGAATAACTTCAAGAAGATTTCGTTAAAAATAAAGTGGTATTTGCTTTAAGCGGTATCTGTATTTATCTCAAAAAAGACTCTCTATCTTATAAACGGTAATTAGGAAACCCCCTAATATGCAACACTTTTGTACCTACTTCATATTACGCAAAACATTAAGACATTAGTTTTCATTAAATAAATATGTGGTGATATTTTAACTGAAATTATATAAAGATACTTATGTTTGAAAAATATCTGTTATTTGGTTTCATTCGATTTATTTTTCTCGAATACCTCTACTTAATTATCTAATAGGGTCTTCCAATAGGGACCTCCAAATTTGTTAGGTTATAGTGACCATGTTGTTACAGCAACATCTGTCAAATGTATTGTAAATTGTTCAGTAGTGTATGGCAAATCACCATGGAAGGTTATAGCGTTCAACAACGTGTGCAAATCATGAAATTTTATTTTCAAAATCAGTGCTCCATTCGAAAATCGTTCCACGCATTACGTGATTTCTAATCTCGCCACAACCGTTCCGCAGAGTCGACTATTCGATGTTTGGTGGCCAAATTCGAGTCAACCGGTTTGATAAATAACCAGCCAACACTCGTACGTCACCGAAATGCAAAGTTTGCTGAAAATATAGCTGCAGTGCGTGAGAGTGTACGGGAAAACCCGAGGCAGTCATTTTCTCGTTGTGCACAAGAACCTGGCCTTTCTGCGAATTTTGCGTCGGGACTTGGGTCTGCACCCCTATAAAATCTAACTGACCCTGGAAGGTAAATGACCATAAACAACGCCGTGTGTTCGCTAATTTGGCTCTGAAGCAGTTGAAAGTTGGCCCATATCTCGCCAAAAAAATCACTTTTAGTGACGAGGCCTGGTTTTGGATCCATACGAGATACAGTAGCACCAAATGCATCCTCAAGTGGTCACTGTTTGGGTGTGCATTTGTGACACTAAACGCAGCAGACGGTGATTAGCGGAATCATTAGTCCGTATTTCTTTCAAAACGAAATTGGCATTGTCATAACCGTCAACGCCGAGCGTTACAGATCGATGATAAGCAACTTACTGTGGCCTAAACTGGATGATATGGATATCGACGACATGTGGTTCCACCAGGATGGCGCTATGTGTCACACAGAGCATGCTACGATGGACATACTGCATGAGTAATTTGAGGCATGATTATCTCGCGCAGCGGCGATGTGAACGAACCACCGAGATCGAAATTCAACAGCGCCCTGTAATATGGGATGTTCGGTGCAGTGAGTATTCAAATAGGGATAGGAAGAAGAACGCTTGGGAAGGAGCTTCTTCAACTGATTAGATAATTAAGTAGAGATAGTCGAAAATAACATATAACAGACTATATTTAGAATCATACAAGTATAGAAATATATATGTGGATTATTTGTGTTTACGAAAAATATACCTACCTCTTATAGATATTTGTGAAAGCATATAATCATGAAATATGTATGTCTACAGTCGAATATATACAACATTAAGAATATCTTATAATTATGGATCCATTGTTAAACATAAGAGATATAACTAAATGAATAAGAGAAAGACAAAGAAAGAGAGAGAGAGAGAGAGAGAAAGAGATGATAATACATCATTTATAAATCCGTATAAATTTTTTTATCGAAATGCCTAGGAAGTCAAATAAACATCAGTCGTCAGTTGCCACTGTATCAAGCTTGGCTCTCATGTACGACATTTTAAAAATGATTTACATCCACCCTTTTCTTTCTAGTTCCTCTTCGATGTGGCGCGCCGCATACAACTAATTTAACATCGCTAAAATTATATAGGGAGATAAAATTCTTCATGAAATTTACGTTCCATTTAAGGGCATTTTCATGCAGCATGTGTGTCTAATAATCCATTTACGCGCATAGTTTCCGAAGAGTCCTTAAACGTATTACAAGGATATAGCGCAAACATATTTCAAGCATAATATGATCAACCTGCACGTGCATATGGCGCACACAATGGAGTATAGCTCTTGCTTATGCATTCGCTGCCCTCATTGTTCAGTATGATTGTAAACAAAAACGTTGTCTTGAAAATAGAGGCTGCCACACTTAATTTCACTCTGAAGTACGAGTACTAATACATCTTTGTGATTGACGCTTTGATGTGTCAGTGACGTTTTTGAAGAAGACACGGGTAACTTTAGTATACGGGTGATTTTATTTAATAATAAAATTTTATGGTTCCCCATAGCATGTATTAACTGCGACAGGGGCCGTGTACGGTGGTATACATACCGGGTGTCCAAAAAGTCTGGAAACGGTCAAATATCTCAAAAAATACACATTGGACCCAAAAAAGGAACAACATTTCTTTAATAATTTTAAAAGCGCTATCCAATGACACAAAATGCGACCCCCCCCCCTTGAGATGGAGTGGGGAAAAGCTTTAAAATATTAAATGGTTACTTTTATTTTTATTACAGAATCGGATTCTGAGGTAGGAATTACGTCAAGTTTGTTTGAAATATTTTTCTCGATTCGTAACAAATGGCGCTGTAATCGCAAAAATACTTTTTTTTCGTAATTTCTAAAAAATTCTACGGAAGAATGTTCTACATCCATTCAGTGGTGTTCATTTTAATACCCCCCCACCACCGTGGGGGAGGGAAAGTGGAGGAGAATTTTCAAATGCTAATGGAAACCCTTATTTTCTATTAACACTGACTTAGTTTTCCACAAAACACCAAAGCACTATGCACTACACTCAATGCGCGTTTCGCCAACAAAGTTGGCATCATCTGGAGATGATTAAAACTGTTTTACTAAGAATTTTAATAGTTCGTCTGTTAGAATGGCTGCCCAACAAACGGGCATAAGCTAATCAAGTATTCATAACATATCGATGGCAAATAAATTTCATCCCTATAAAATTAAATTAACGCAAGAGCTTCTAGATCATAGATTAGAATTTTGTGACGAAATGAAAATGAGACGATGTGACGAAAATGGACAATTTTCATTCTGAATATGCTTTTTTGATGAAGTCACATTTCTATTGAGTGGAGAGGTCAATAGACACAATATGCGATATTAGTCCGACGAGAATCCTCATTGGTTGAGGGATTCCCATACACAATATCCATAAAAACTCAACGTTTGGGCTGGAATTTTGTGCAACCGAATTGTCGGGCCGCTTTTCATCTATGGTAATTTAACAGGTCAAAAGTACGTCGATCTATTGAACAACCAGATAATACCAGAAATCCAACATTACTGCTATGGCGTTAGACAATGCTTAGTTTCAGCAGGATGGGGCTCAATGTCATTTTGCGTTGATTGTACGCAATGTATTAAACACCACTTTCTCTGGGCGCTGAATTGGTAGAAGGGGCGTGATTGAGTGGTCACCAAGATCACCTGATGTAACTCCTCTAGATTTTTACTATTGGGGCTATTTGAAAAACAATGTGTACAAAACAAAACCGGCACATATCGATTAATTTTGAAAGAAATTAGCACTTAATAAAAGTAAAAATGTACACCAGAGAAATATTATTCGTCTTCAGTAGACAAAAAAAAAAGATAGATATATCGCTAAAGATGGTTAATCAGTAACATTTTTCTGTACAGTCGTAGTTGTGGATAAAGGTTCGTGTTTTGTTTGCTCTGATGCTCGTGCTCATGGCTTCAGTCTGGAGCCGAACCCTTACATTAATTCCAAATTCAGTAATCGATAACTGTTACTTATGGTTTTGTCCTGTCAGCAAATGGTCGTATATTCTGAGTTCTTTATATGTATAGTGTATACCAATATATATATATATATATATATATATATATATATATATATATATATATATATATATATATATATATATATATAAACTACAGAAATAAGGAGTTTATAACCCATCTGCAAATGCCTTATATAATAATGACTAAACAAATTAGGTCAAAACAGCTATTCTCCTGGCTATATGCCAAACGCCGAGCACTGAATTACATGACATGAAATTTGTCGTATTTTTGTCTAACAGAGTTAGCACTAAAAATACAGTGATTGTTTTAAACCACCAAGAAAGGTGCAAAGTGTCACCTATCTCAGGATATCGTTAACTGCAGACCGGTTTCGACCTTTCTATTTTGGGTCTCATCAGTGCAGTGTAAACGAGTATACCTTCGACAGATAATGCTCACATCTAGTAGACGTTGCTACGTTCCACCGCAGTAGAACGTACTAAACGCCATCTCTTAGCCATATATATATATATATATATATATATATATATATATATATATATATATATATATATATATATATATATATATATATATGTGTATATGTATATATATAAGAAAATTTTCAAAAAGAAGTTATAGTGAATTGCAGAATTTTATTTAATTTTTGAAATATAATTTCTATTTCTAATAACATTACTACTGTGACCTTTTTCATAACATAGGACCGGTAAGTATTATAATATTAACAAGTCATTATCAATATTTCCTTTATGTAGATTCTATACTGTTTATTATATTTGGAATTTAAGTATGTATCACAACAGTAAAAGGTAAAACAAAAGTAAATAAATCGGCTTCCTGAAAATAACAGCTGTAAATTTTACAGCTCATGGCTATTGCCATTCTCCCAATGTTTTATTGAAAAATAGGAGATAGCCATCTCTTCGTGAATGTGAAAAATTAGTTTAAGTTAAATTAATTACTTAAAGATAAGACGACTAGAAATTTTTTCTAAGTATCAGTACACGCAGAAAGTTAATATTTGATATGAGAATCAACCACCTCTATAAGTGAATATGATAGACCTCGTCTATCCATGTAATGGCCGCAGACCAGTGTACTGCACTTTTGTAGCTCCGTGTCGGCTAAGTGACCTTACTTTAAAATATTTTGATTTATTCCTTCAGATCTGTACATACAATTTTTAATCTTAATCTAAGTGTTAAACATTATGCCATGACATAAAAATATAATGTAATTTTATATTTTAATATGCCTTGTGAATTCAGTTGTAGATATTTATTTGGCAGTTGCCTTATTATTTGTACTGTCGTACTGTGTAAGACACCCGGTCGATGAACGGACCTTTTCGATTCATTGACGTTTTGTTATTTTTCATTTTCAATCTAGCTCCTATTTATGTTAATATATTGCTTTATTATAGGGAAATAAATCGGAAAACTATTTTAAATAAAGACAGCTGATCCTGAATGTCTGAAGACAGCTGATCCACATACGCCTATTGACAGCCGTGATGGTATTTATATATATATATATATATATATATATATATATATATATATATATATATATATATACACATATATATACATATATATATATATATATATATATATATATATATATATATATATATATATATATATATATATATATATAGTTTTAAGTTTAATAAATATTATAAAGTAGAAACCCTTGTATATTATGCTGGTACTCGGAACCAGGACACATCAGTTTCTCAGGGGTAAAAATGCGATTATCTCTATTAGCTATTGGCTCTTGGGATAAGTCTTTCAGATCAGTCAATTTCCGCGATTCGCCCTGAAACATTATCCTCTTTCGGCACTAGCTTGTTCGCTATTTATTTACTTCAAATAAACGCAGCTATAGCAACAACATAACCACTAGTAAGTATCATTTCATTAAATGCATCCTGAATACTGCCATACGTTATATCGTAATTTCTAAAGGGAAAGTTTTCGATAGTAATTAGTCATAAAATGAGATGAAAGAAAAAAATTAAAATCTATTTGTATTGGCATTGTCACCAAATTTATGCGTTTTTGTTTGGCACTCAATATTTCTTACTTTTGTTACACACTATAGTAAATGTCCATACTCAATCGATGTCCATAAGATTAACTTGGTTTCCAAGTCTTGCACATATATGTAACAAGAACGACATTATACTAAACCTAATTTTTAATCAGTTTAGGGGTTAAAATAATTATACGTACAAATATTTACGTTTTCTAATCTTTTCATCTGCACAAAAATATTTATTTATGGATATGGATTTGTATGTAGCATATTAGAAAAAAGGTTTTCAAAGTTCTTGAAAGAAATGTGTGTACGTAACTGAGAGAAGTAAATTAACTATATTTTTATGTACATTGATTTGCCCTCAAACTCAGTTAAGATATTTAAATTTTAAATCTCAAGCAAGCTCCATATATGTATGCATACTTTGTACGCGGTGTATAGAGAGAGCCTTTCATGTCATGTAGGTAGTTCATGACATTGTATATCTTAAAGTCTTTCAACCTCCATTAATATTTCGATAAGAATAAATAAGCGGCAAAAGTACACGATACGTATTTCATACTTGTGATAATATTTATATTTAATAATTCCTATTAATTAGTACAACACATACACATATATTTACCCACACAATTTGGACTCTATAAACGTAGAAGTTTGCCGACAAAGTACTCTGAACACTTATTTAATACACAATTAAATTATATTATTCAATTCACATGTGCATAAAGGAAACATCCCATTAACTAGAAAACATTTAAATAAAACATCACATTCGCTCGAACATTTTCAAACAGTGACCGACAAACGTCGTCTCCTCGACTATCTCCCTACCGAATACAAAATAGGACTGAGTGCCCGCTCCGCTGTGAAAGCAAAAGGCACTTTGTGAATTCGACCCTCTTCTATGGAAAGATCTATGGTTGCAAGGGGGTGGGGTGGCGCAAAATGTTAGTTATATAAATGCTATCCAACATTCAAATTACCCTTGTATTTGAGCTAATAGAATACATTGGCGCGATGTTGATTACGGGCCCATGACATCTTACTCCACTATCCCCGAAATTACCATAGGATTCCTGGGGTTATCGGGTTAATGGGGTCGATTAAAAGGAAACTAGCTGTCAGGGAATTACATTTTTGTGTAGATTTTTCTTTGGGAAATTGGGTTCTGATGAAAATGTACATAAATTGACCTACGTTATCCATTGTGAATACGGTCGGAGTATAAGTTAATTTTAACTAGAGTATGTGTACAAGAACAACAGAGTAGAAGAATAAAAATGTAGTCAAGGTGAAGGTACACATTATGGAATATTCTATGTTACAATATGGAAATAAGGATCTAGTGTTATTCGTTAGAATCTTTCTCTTTCACTGCTCTATATTGACAAAATATATTTACGAATATTTACATTCTATAAGCTAGTTGGATAATTTGTATAACTTGGAATTATGTACATCTAGTGGCGTCAAAGATGAATGTTTTACGACTTCAGCTTTACGTCCCACGAGATCTGAAGTCTTTTTAATTTTCTGCTGTCTATAATATGGTATAGGAATATTTCTAAAAGTGAATTAGGATGGACTCCCAGATACTCGTGGTAACGATTGTGGCTAGATCGTGGATAGTTTCATCTATGTATGAGATTTGGCTGGGGTGGAAGCTATGCATGAAGTATGTAAGGTATAATTGGATACATACCACGGTCTCCAATAGATTGAAGGGTTTTGAATTGGTATTTCTGCATTATAGCTATATTGAATTTGCTTGCGCAACCGCAGAGCTTAATCTTAAGCTTAATTGATAACTTTATGGGCACACGTGGCTCCACATACGCCTGTTGACAGTCGTGATGGTATTTGCACATATTAGAAAGTAGAAACCCTTGTAGATTGTGTGAGTACTCGGAACCAGGACACACCTGTTTCTTAGAGGTAAAAAATCGATTATCCCAGGTAATAAGTTGCGCTATTTATTACTATAGCCATCCACTGGTTAAACCCTTGCAGATTAGGTCAATGGTTTATGATAAGTGTGGCGTCTGGTAATAACCACACGAACACCAGACTATTGACTTTTGGGATTAAGTCTTTCAAATTAGTCAATTCCCGTAAATCGTATTGAAACATTGTCTCCTCTTTCGGTACTAGCTTGCTCGCTATTTATTTATCATTGAATAAATGTAGCTATAATAACAACCTAACTACTAGTATTATTTCATTACACGCATCTCGAGGACCGCGACAACTTGAATTGTATATCTATTGGCTAATTTACTTCTGATATGTTTAATTCTATTTTCCGTGTTCATATCTTCATGAGTCGAAATTAGTTATAATATAAATTTTAATATAACCAACGACTCAATTATTTTTTTTGTCTATAATCACCACATCAAATATATAGTGATACGAACGAGTTATGTCTATTACTAGAATTCTACTTGACTATACTCGTATATGTATACACATGTACAGAAGATATTGATACCAACCTAGATAACGAGATGCTATCGATTACATGAACTTGTGGAACATTAAAATTTTAGTTAAATGCGAAATTAAATTGGAATTAAAAAGTACTATTTTCATAATATTCATTGCGTCTATGTTTGAAGATAGTAAATCGAATAATTATGTAATTATGTGATATAATTGTATGTATGATAATACAGCATGGTACAATATAGTTTCATACAATATTAATAAATTTGTTATTGGATAATGTTTTGAGAAACTTTAGAACATGTGCGACTTATTTTTTAAAGAAATATGGACTGCCGTACAGATTTGATTTTTTTAGGATTATGTTTGAGTTGCGACGTCATCATAGTATTTTTAAAATCGCAATTCACATTATTTTCAACAAAAATGAATTTTCTGAGTATAATTGGTACTCCCTATTAGAGGTTCCCTATTTAATGTTTATGAGATCTTACTCATTATATCCAACTCATCATTAATACTTCAATCCTCTCCTTAAGTTTATCATCATTAGGTCATCAGTCCTAAGACTGGTTGGACGCTAACCTCCAGCTTGTGCTACAACCTACATCCCTTACTATTTGCGAGCAGTAGTCTAATCTAGGCCTACCTCTGCCTTTCTTCACTCCTATTTCTGCCTCCAATATATCACGGACTATTCCCCCATGTCTCAGCAAGTGGCCTACCATTCTATCTCTTCTCTTCTTTATGTTTTTCCACATACTTCTTTTCTCGTCGACTTTCTCCAATACTTCTTCGTTTCTAACCCTATCACTCCATGGTATTTTTATCATTCTTCGGTAAAACCACATCTCAAAAGCTTCTAATTTCTTCCTACTTGCTTCCCCTACCGTTCAGGTTTCGCAACCGTATAGTGCCGTGCTCCATACATATGTTTTCAAAAATCTCTTCCTTGTTTCTAAGTTTATTACCCCCGAGCATAAAAGTACTTTCTTTTTGTTAAAAGCTACTCGACCCTGTGCTATTCTTTGTTTTATGTCTTTATCGCTTCTTCCATCCCAATTTATTTTACTTCCTAAATAAGTGAAGTCTTTAACTTCCTCCAATCTTTCATTATTAATTTGTACTTTCATTTTTGCTCTGCTCTCGCGCCCTCTGCACACTAACACTTTAGTTTTGTTTTTATTCACCCTCATTCCGTATTCCTCTGTCAACACTGCCTCCATTTCGTTCAATGCTGATTCTAATTCCTCCTTACTAGATGCTAATACTACTATATCATTCGCGAATCTCAGCATTTTTAGTTTCTGTCCCTGTACTTTAATCCCGAAATCCACTCTTTTACCACATTAATCGCCTCTTCCATGTACAGATTAAAAATTAGTGGTGATAGCGTACATCCTTGTCTTACTCCTTTCTCAATACCTACTTCCCTTTTTTCCCCTTCTACTTCTATAACAGCAGTTTGCTCTTTGTATAGATTGTGTACTACTCTCCTATCTCTATACTTCATTCCCGCGCTCTTTAGTATCTCGAACATTTTTTCCCATCTTACGTTATCAAAAGCTTTTTCTAAATCTACAAATCTTATATAAGCGTTCTTTCCTTTTTCTATTGTTTTCTCTTACATTACTCTTGGCGCCAGAATAGCTTCGCGTGTTCCCCTATTTCGCCTAAACCCGAATTGGTCTTCACCTAGTATTTCCTCTGCTCTATTTTCCATCCTCTTCTGCACTATTCTGGTTAAGATTTTTGACGCATGGGAAGTTAGGCTAATCGTTCTAAAGTTCTCGCATTTGTCGGCTCCTCTCTTTTTCGGTATAGTAACGATAATGTTCCTCTTATAATCCTCCGGCATCTCGCCCGTTTCGTATATGTATTTTACCAGTTCAAACATCCTATTTACTACTTTCTGTCCCGCACATTTCAAAATTTCCGCCTGTATTTTATCTACACCCGGCGCTCTATTATTCCTTAGCCCCCTTTGTGCTATTTCAAATTCCTCTCTCAATATAGGTTTTCCTACATCTTCCCTATCGATGCTAGATTCTTCCTCTAATATCTCTCCTAATTCCTGACCCTCGTATAATTTTCTATATTTATTTCTATAAATAAAGTACTGCTTCCACCTATCCGCTTTCTCCTCTCTTCCGATCAGTATGTCCCCCGATTGACTCCTAACGTTTATATTTATTGTTCCTATATCCCTGAAGTTCCTCTTAATTATTTTGTAAGCCTCATCCGTCTTACCTACTTGCAACTTATCTTCTACTTCTTTGCATTTATCCTCTATCCATTGTTCTTTCGCTTTTCTACATTTTCTAGTGATTTACCACTTTATTGACTTATAGTTTTCAGTCCTTCCTCGTCTCGTCGGTTTTTGTAGCCTCGTCTCTTTTGCATTAAGTTTAAGATTTCGTCCGTTATCCAGGGCTTCCTAGCTTCCCTTTTATCGTATCCTGAAACGTCCGCAGCCGCGGAATCTAGACTATTCTTGATACCCTCCCACTCAGTTTCTGCGTTCTTGATTTCGTCCTTACTCGCTTTATTTATTAATTGATCTGTTTTCTCCTGGAACTTATCTTTCATATTCTGATCCCTCAATATATCTACATTTATACGTTTCTTATCCTTCCGGGTTTTCAGATTTTTGAACTTTAATCTAGCTTTCATGACTACCAAGTTGTGGTCGCTGTCTACATCTGCTCCTAGGTAACTTTTACAGTCTTTTACTTGATTTCTAAATTTCTTCCTAACCAATATATAGAATGATAGAATGTAGTCTATCTGATAACTGCCTATTTCTCCTGGCATTTTCCAGGTGTACCGCCTCCTATCGTGATTCTTGAATAATGTGTTCGCGACTACCATCTTGTGCTTCTCACAGAATTCTATCAGTCTGCTACCTCTCTCATTTCTGTTTCCTAATCCATAAGGACCTACAAATTCTCCTTCTTTCCCCTCACCTACGACTGCGTTAAAATCTCCCACTATTATTAAATTATTATTACTGTTCTGTTATCTCCCACTATTATTACTGTTTTCACTGGCTTCGAATCTAACCTAACCATCATTACTCTCTCGCTGTATTGTAGGTAGATATCTACACACTGTCCTGGGTTCTTCCGCATAACGATCCCTACTCCCGCGTTTCCATGTACCGATCCTGTGTGTATTACCCTATAGTCACCGCTCCAAAAATCTCCTACTTCTGACTAGCGCATCTCACTTATACCTACTATATCTAATCCTAACCTATCCATTTCTATCTTCAGATTCTTTAGCTTCCCTGTCTGTATCATGCTTCTGACATTCCACGCTCCGACTCGTGAAATGCTACACTTCTTAAAGTCCCTACTATTGCACTCGATCACGTCTCCCGGAACAGCCCTCACCCGGAGATCCGAACGGAGGACTATTTTACCTCCGGTGTTTTTTGCCCCAGGAGACGCCATAATTAATTTGGGATAAGCTTTCTGTTAGCTGTTCTGAGGATTGTAATGTGGTGGTTTCCTCTTGGCTTCCACATCGCAGTCGTGTGTGTCATAGCACCATACCAATCTCCACGGTTTCTGCCATTATGACTACTGAAAGAGCTGCTGCCCTCCTTCAGGGACTTGTCTTAGTCTGGTTTTTCAATAAGGACCCCCCCCCACTATGGTTAAACCTATGGTACGGCTCCTTAAATCATTAAAGTGCGCAAGCCGACCCACCCATTCTAGTTTGCACTAGAACTTCGTCAAGGTGCAAGTCCTATCGGATCCTCCTTAAGTTAAAGGATCAATATCTATTCCCACTATTGCTTGTTAAATATAATCTTTAAGAACTCAACCTGACAGTAACATCAACAGAATAATTAAACAGTTTAGTGATCTAACATTTTTCAACAATTTTGATTTAGAATAGTTTCGGTTGTCTTTTTGTTTGGGAGAAAAAAGTTTTTTGGGATTTAATTTACACTGTTCAGTCATAAACTGATTTTATTTTTATGTTTTTAGTTTTGAAAATAATATCAATGTACGTTAGAAAGTAATATTTTTCATTTTAAATATATTTTATAATTTTAGGTTTAATACTCTATATCTTATAAAAGGTAAATAGTAAACCCCAAACTAATCCCTAATGTGGGGGTACTCTTGTACATCGAAATTTCCTCGACACGAAAAAAGTATTACTCTTGAAATTATTTAACTAGCTTTAGTAGTAGCAGTAGTGGAGTAATTTGTTTAATAATAATTCACAGAATTAAGAGAATTTTTTTAACAACGTTTCTAAACGTTAAAAGTATTAAAAAAGTCGTTACATCGCATATCGAAAGTATGCAATTACTGACACAGACCCTTTGCTCTTGTGGCAAGTAGCCGCTGGGTTACGGACCCTTTTCGGTGTCGCATATGGAAGATACTTTTCATTATTTACATTACAAATATAAATATTATGTTCTCATTGATAATTTGAAATTCCATATCCACGTTTATACAGTAGGTTCGATCTTGGAATGTACAGTTTACTTGTGGATATTAATTATGATACAGAATAATAAATATATTCTAAATATTAGTTAAAATAGAATTTTTATGGCAAGCTGTATCTGATTTTGAAAATAATAATAGGTTTAAAATTGTTAATTATATGCAGTATGTATGCAGTTATCAAAGAACAATGGCTTGCAATCTATACAAATGTCACATACATATACAATACACTATTACTGTAAATCGAATTTATTTCTTGAACGTTTCCAAGACAGTGCCATTAAATAAGATACGCTGCAAGCAATGACATGTTTAATTCAAAGTTGCGGTACTAATTTCAATTGGGATGCATACTAATATGGTATAAAGCGATTTACGGTAAACCACATTAATAGGAATTTCTAACCATAGTATGCATAATACAGCACCCCGGGAGTTCATGTATATATGTACATATTATAACACGCACCTAAGTAATTCGAAATACATATTATTTCGAATAGCTCAATGTAGAATGCAATGGTCTGTCATCTGTCAAATTAGCGTCACTGGAAGATTTGATAGGTTATTGTAGCAATTATTTAATAGAAAAGAATAGAAGAGAATGACAGTTTATGATATTCAACATAAAGTTAATTATTTTATTATGAAACAATGTTTATCCGCTAATATACCATAATAGGTGCACTATGATGCTATATTTTAACACCATAAAATTATTTATTATAGTACTATAACCATAATGAAATTCAGTGGTACTACTTATATAATCATTTAAGCGTACACTTTACCAGTTTCCTCAAAAACTGGTAATGTAGCTTTCAGCTACGACGTTACTTTTCCACCCTCTTCTGTCGGTGCACCGGTTCACTGTGCACAAATCAGCATCTGAATACGTCAAAAGTGAAGCATATAAACGCCGGAAGTAATATTCGATATATTCTTCTAGGTGTACTAGATTCAAGAGAGTATTATTTTAAACATTTTAAAGGCATGAATTCCTACTGGTTGTTTCATACATTCATTAGATAATACTATCTAAACATACTCCAGTATAAGCTTTTAAGGGCCATTTATCTGCACAAAAAATTTTATAATTTTTTTAATTTAATAAACGTAGTTTATGAAAAAAAGTTGAAAAAGCTGTGTCCACCTCCAGATTATTTTTAGAATTGTTTTGAGAATTTGTCTTTATAATTTTTAATCAAATCTACCAACAAATTTTAAGTTTTATTAAGAAAATATTGAATTTTATTAAAATTATAATATTTAGAAATGGTTATATTGAAACATTAATTTCAAATAAAGTTTTTAAATGTTATAACTCCATTACTCTGTTCATGAATTGGTTGTCACTTATTGAAAAAGTCTAACTGAATCCAGTCAAACTGATAAGAAAACAATCTGGAGAAGTGCAAATTTTGTCAACGTTTTTAATTGCATTGTAACTTTATTAGGTATAAAGAAATCTATTATTATTATGATGATGAAAACTTCATTTAATACAATGCAAAGTTTTACTACCAGAGGGTAACATTCAAATTACAGAAATAAGGAGTTTATACTCCAACCCATCTGCAAATGTTTTGGAACAATCACTGTATTTTTAGTGCTAACTCTGTTTGACAAAAATACGACAAATTTTGTCATGTAATTCAGCGCTCGACGTTTGACATATAGCCAGGAGAATAGCTGTTTTCACCTAATTTGTTTA
Source organism: Rosalia funebris (assembly GCA_037954035.1). NCBI lineage: Eukaryota > Metazoa > Arthropoda > Insecta > Coleoptera > Cerambycidae > Rosalia > Rosalia funebris. The sequence goes on along the minus strand of JAZFAV010000035.1, from coordinate 13,849,137 downwards.
GTCTTTATTATATAAGGTATTTGCGGATGGGTTGGAATATAAACTTCTTATTTCTGTAGTTTAAAACTTCATTTAAATTTAATTAGCACCTAGTAAATATGGGACGAGTAGAAATCATACGATAAAGAAATAGAAAAATATCTATGTAATAATTATAATTGTGAATATATAATAATCATGTATCTTATAATAATTGTAAATGCCTATTATAACATATGTTATATTACCTCCATAGCTAAATAACTACAGCAGTAGAATTTAGTTAATCTTATGTATTGTACAAAATTGTATACTTATAGAGGAAACAATCTCTTCATCTATGTACAGAAACAGCATAATTACTTCACCAACAGATTTCAATTACTGTTAATGACATAACTTCAGACGAGTTGCTTATTTGTAAATCACGTTAAAGTAGTCTTTAACGTGATTGTCGATATATAATATAAACAAGTAAGCAAATCGCAATAATATTGAGTCGCCCTCTCGCTCATATTGAAGGCACCTCCGGAGCATGCATCTAGAGGTTTCGGATCAAAAAACAAAAGCCACCACGTTGTTCGCAAGGGTCGATTTACTATATTGATTTTGTCAGAATGCCGAAATTCGAACGAAAAACATTTCGTACATCGTCCTAAAAATTTCGTTTTACGAGAACGAAAAACACACGAGAAAATAGCCGTTTAATAAATATAGATACAATACCTACATTCGGCGCCTATAAAAAATTAAAATTCAGTTTTGATTATTTAATGATGCCAATTTGTTTGGTAATAATCTGAAATAGTATAATAAAACAGTATAATTTGTTCATTGTATGCTATTACTGGAGTAGATCTGAACCCTTGGTGTGAAGATAACCCTGACTTATTTTCCACAAAATACCAAAACACTATATACTACACTCGACGCGAGTCTCGCCAACAAAGTTGACATCATCTTGAGATGGTTGAAACTAATTTTATGCTGACAATGTATGCTATTTATACCTAAATTATTGTTGCAGCTTAGTGAGCTCTGACCGTCGCGTCAAAGTTGCGCCTCGTTGAGCCCCAACCGTCACGGTTGCGACCCAGTGAGCTGTGAGCAACTAGCCAATAAAGCGAGTTTTGTGGAATAGGCCCTCTATCACTATTCATACTGTTTTTGCACTATTCAATTTCTAAACTTTCAAAAGCATCCAGCTGTCTAGTATTTGTTACATTCTTAATTAATCTTAAGTTGCTAATATCTATCTTATGGTTGTTCTCGAATGAATGTTGAGCAACACTGGACTTATCTGTTCCACCATATTTAAGATACGCCATGTGCTCTTTGAACCTGGCGTTAATAGATCATCTGGTCTGTTCAACATACCTTTGATTACAGTCGATACAACTGATTTCGCAAGTTCCCCACCTGCTGTTTGTGTAAATTTTGCTTTTGGATTACCTAAAAGTTGTTTCAATTTATTTCTTGATGAATGAACTACCGTCATCCCTATTTCTTTAAACACCTTACTAATACCACAGATGAATTGACGATCTTAAGGAATACGTACATATTTTTCTGGATGTTCCCTTTCAGCTTGAAAGGTCGAGGAATTTCGAAGTATTTCTTTAAATTAACGTTTCCTAATCACTATACCAACAGAATATCCATTTCACTCAGCTATATACTTGATTAGCACTTTGTGTTTTACAAACCTATTTTTATGGAGAGGGAAACTTAGTAGGCGATGGACTCGAAAATTAAGGCTCGCCATTTTGTGTTGAACACAATGGTGGTAATCATTAGGAATAAATATATCTGGGAGTACTGGTATCTTTTCTGTATGTATCAAATTCTAACTTACTTTCACTACTTCTAATAACTAGTACATCTGACAATGATACTTGCTCATTGGTTTCAACTTCCAATGAGCAATTACCAATGAAACCAAGCCATAATAGGTGTACACTATTACATTTAAGGTAATTCCAGTATATTCCCCTTTTCTGGTGGTGTTCTTATTGTAAAATACACTTATATTGTGAACCGATAGAACAGTTAAGCATACGAATAACGACTAATTGATTACATTACGATAAATAAATAAATTAACTGTATGCGAAGTATTATTATTACTGCATTACCACGCAATTGCTCTGAACTATAACAAAATAGTAAATTGTAGCTATGATATATCGCATTAACATCATCGTTCCTTGCCAAGTTACCAAATACAAAGCCCTACAAGCGCGGCCTACGTAATTTATTATTTATAAATGCTGCTCATATCGCCAATGTATTATAAAATTGTAAATTTCAAATGAATCATGTCATGTATGTATATGTAAATCACTGTGATACGACCCTGATAGCCACACAGGATTTATAGACAACTTATTGGTCAATCTTGTTTATCAAAAGGCAAAGAAAAAATGAAATAAAATTGATGATCCTTTATGCAGTGCCGTTTCGCATGCCATTTATAGAATTACCAACGTATTCTTGAAGTGTTGTTTTTATCGGTCTGATATTCCATCGCCGTTTTAGAGAACTTTATGAAATTTATGTTCGGAACAATCCATTGGGAATGGTGCTTCTTAATCGGGGCTTCTTTTTCTGCGAATTATTTAGTTATAAAACCTACACACGTTCTTATTTCCGTAAATTGTTGTAACCGCTTGAACAAACTGTTTTCTCGTTAACGCCGACTGAATCCGGAGTTTCTTACTCATAAAATTGAATTATAAAACTTACATAAAGTCTCAGATGTCTCTGACATAGTGCTAAACTTTGTAACTTTTTTTGTAAACTCGAGAAGACATTAATTAAAACATTTCTTAGTACACAAATTTTAAGCTAGACTTACGCTGAAAAGATTCATTTTAATTTTTCCCTTTTCGTATTAAAGGAGGTGGAAACGCAAAAATTCGCAATGAGAAGAGACACATCGTTAAGACTTTTACTTACAATTAGTTTAAAGTCCTTTAAAGAAACATTTATAAAATAAATACTTTGAATTTTTTTTTGTTTCTCTTACGAGTTATTTAAACTTGCGTTTGAATATTTAAATTAATGATTTCTGAACGAAACATACCTTTTTTAGTAGTATTTTTTTGTTATATTCGATATAGGTAAATAGCAATAGATTTTACCATTTTTTTTATTCATTTGAGGATGATTTTACAATAACATAAAACAGTACATTACGTAAGTAACTACATTAACCCCCAAGAGGCGCACTGGGTATGGGATACCCGGGGATGTTTTGTTTGTTACCTCCACTTATCATTGTTAAGGGATATAACAATGATAAGTGGAGGGGATTAATTTTGGAGTGGCAAAACAGTCTACCATCCCCACTACAGATCCCCCGCCAGAGCCATCATTAGATGTGAAAACTAATTTTTCTCTATAGAGACTGATTGAGGTCTCTGTAGAGAACTGAGTATTGACCTTTTGAACGTGACCAGCCCTTGACTGTAGTACTACAAACCCCAATGCAATGGAGGGAGTCACATTCCTCCCACCATCGCATTAAGGGGGTCGCATTAAATCAGTATTTTTGAGACAAGTTTCTTGTATCTTTTCTCTTAATAATTGTTTCTAACGTTTTCAAGCATCTCTGATGTCACTTTCTCTAGGGAGCTACAATTTTAGCACGTAATTCATCGATGTTATAAGCTTTGTGATACTCATGCCCATAAATTCTCGTTTTCGTATATTCTCATAAAAATATACAGTGGAGAATCATTTCGGTACAAGTAATCAGTAGTGAATGGATTTTGGTGACTATGCAAAGAAAATTAATTTTCGTTTGTGAATAAAATATTCCTTATGAAATTATTATTTTCGTTGGCCTTCTTCATTATACTTTCAGAAAACTCCATCCGTTTTATACAATATTCGGAAAAAATTACTGAAGTATTGGCAACTTAACAGCAACGATATTCGCTTCTCATTAAAATACTGGGTACTGTTTAACCAAGTACACCGTCTTTAGACCGGTAGAAATTTGCGTATTGGAACAGAACGTATTTACACAGGGAAGCTACAGATCGCTTGCTCAGTGCAATACTGAGACATCTGCCAATAATTCAAAATTATGGATAATATCGCTATGGCCAGCAAAATCCCGTAGGTTTTCAGTGAACCAGTAGGATATGTGTTAAACCAATTATAGCAGACTGAACATAATTTAACTCAGTATTGTATAAACGGAAAGAAGCGTTCATATTGAGTGCAACACTGAACAAAGCAGATGACCCAGTGTTGCACTGTGACCAAAAAGTGTGCGTCGGTAAGTTTTATCGGTGAAACAGAGATAATTGTTCGTACTAGCTGAAAAAAGAGAAGATCAGAGCTAACAATTATGCATGCTTTTTGAAGTAACAGCATAATAATTAAAAGAAAGTGAGTGAAGCTACAAAAGGGAATATAAGAGACCACATTAATCTCTTACCAAGAATTGAATCACATTATTGTCGTTCCCAAACAAAAAAAGAATATTTGGATGATTCATAGAATATCTCTACAATGTACAGATTATACTGAGTATACTGAGTACTGTAAAACAAATAATTGGACAGCAGCGAAAAAATGTACTTATGAAACAATATTTAACGAGGAATTTAATATAGGATTTTTTGCTCCTAAAAAAGATCAATGCGCAATATGTGCTCAGTACCAAAATGGAAATGACATTGAAAAAAAAAACAATATGTAAGAAAAATACGATACACATTTACAAGCAAAAAAAATGTCAAGAAATGAAAAAAATAAAGACAAAGAATTAATCATGAAAGAAAATTCAAGCCTCCTTGTGTATTGTCATGATTTACAATCCGTGACTCCATTGCCATTCTGAGAGATATAGACTTTTTCTTATAAAAGCAAACTTAACTGCATAAACTTTACAGTATACAGCATTACCGATAAATCAGGGTATTGCTATTTGTGGCATGAGGCTCTAGATAAGCGCGGGGCCAATGAAACTTCAACGTGTATTTATAAATTTTTAAAATATGATTGTCGTGGTAAATATATTATTATATATTTACCACGAATTTTTTCCGATAATTGCGTTGGGTAACACAAATATATGTTTGTCCTTGTCCAAACCCAAAATGAGGGAGATCAAGTGCACTCGTATATTGAAAAACAAAAAGCAAGAGCGCTGAGAAGTGGTCCCATCTTTATTCCCTATCAGTTGGCAATTATTACAAAATTGGCAAAAAAAGGGCTCTCCATACAAAGTATATCAAATGACAACAGATGAATTTTATGACTGAAAGAAGGCCTGTGATGAAATTGGAGTTAACTTCAGTTTACAAGAACAAGATGACAATTGCAATAACGTTAAGGTTTCTCGGCTGGAGAAAGATATGGAAAACAGTGTTTTTTATAAAACAAACTATACAGAAACAGAATATAAGGTTATATATATTAGAAAAAACCCCAAAAGAAAATTAAATATAAACCTCTCTTTGCCTTTAGCTTATAAAACTGAGCCGAAAATATCAAAATTAAAACATCAACATCTACTTTCTCCTTGTAATGAAAACCACATTAAGAAGGAATATCAAGATTTTTTCAGAAACTTGACAGCAGAGTGAACAATATTGATAGCTCTCTATTTTTGCTCTTAATGTTTTTAATGTTCTTTTCTACAGAAATTTTTGATAAATGTTTACAAAAAGTAGGCATTTTTTATTTAACCCAAGGCACTATCTTAAAACACTTTTCATTGCTTTGGTGCAATACTGAGACATCTGCAAGAATAAAAAAATACTTAATATAATCTTTTTTTGTGACTGCAGCATGTCAATGTTAAGTTAAATTTATAAAAACAAAAATGTGCAAGAAAAATTATGAAATTTCAGTTGGTTTAAAATTTACAACAAAAATAAAAAATCGACAATTTTTGAACCGCAATTTTTCGAAACTATACCTTGTGAATTTGTCTCAGTGTTGTACTAGATAAGTGAGATGTTTGTCTTATTGTTTGGGTTCTTCACTTAATCGAACTCTATTGTTGCTATCTTCACCGTAAAGATTACTACACTTTCTACAAGACGTCATACATTCTGAGGATTCAAACTTGTGAAGGAGGACTTATGAAACGATTATCTTCAAACGCAAATGTAAATCGGGTGACAATTTCAAAAGGAGTATTATTTCCATAGTACCACTTAATAATTTTTATTCTTTCTTCTGTTGTATAAATTACCAAGCTTGCGAACATAGTTACGTATTAGTGTAGCTCGCGAGACATAAAGACAATAATAATAATAATGAACAATAATGTTTAATGTCATACAAATAGAAAATTATGTATCTTAAATTGGGGCAACTCCAATAACCTAGTCACTCTCACAATTATTATGTGCATTTCCGATAACATAGCTCCTCGGTAGTATCTAGGAAAGAGTCGTTCGTGACAACAAACGCAGATAAAAACTATTTATTTCTAGAACATGAGTTAGGTAGTCATTAAGTAGTCCCATGCAAGATTTGTATTTGCCAGGTTTGTATATAGTATCTGTGACGCTCGTTTCTTCTGCTGAACTTCATTTAACCTTGAATGTTAAGCCGAGACATAAATTTGACATATACATTTATTAAGCTCAATAATTTCCGGTCAGAACTTATTGTGAGGCTAACTTGCAAACCTATTTCATATTATCGTGAATAATTCGAAGATATGATCAGCGTTACTCGGTGCGTGTCGACAGCTCGTCAACCCCGAAAATTGAAGGGGGCCACAACAAACCAGAACTGAATTAAGGCAGCTCATTCGATATAAATTTTAAACACGGGCCCTCCCTTAAAAGAAATATTATAATGGAAATGTTCGTTTACCAAAAATGATTTATTGTTGCGTAAATCTAAGGCCGCGATTTCATTTTATTTATGGAAATTTAATGCGAAACCCAAAAATTTTCAGGAAGCCCTGTTCTTACAACATAGTAAAGTACCGTAAATGATGACTTCCTGATTACAAATATTGATCATATTCTAGGCCATTCCCTAAATATATATTTGTTATAAGATTTATTTATAACTACTGGTATTCCTAAAAATAAGAACTATATTCAAATCGTAGCCTCAAAATATCAGAAAACATTTTTAATGAAATTTGTAGACTAAATAACTAGAAACATTTTACTGCTAATGGGCAATATGATAACATAGAAGTAATTACACCATATGTATATATATATATATATATATATATATATATATATATATATATATATATATATATATATATATACTGCTTCAATCTGTTGCTTCCAGATTTTCTGTTTTATATCAATGAATTATAATAAATTCACCTTTGGAAGACCCTACGTCTAATTAAGTTCATTTAACGAAGATCTCATCATCCAACATACATTAATTTTGAATATTTTTAAATGTGAGAGGTTGGCGAATTTCAAATATGAATCGAAGAGCAGATGTATTGGAAATAAAGACAGAAGTTTTAATCACCAGGAAATTATTAAAACTGACTTTTAAACTCATTCATGGTTTGTATAGAGTTAACTTATATCTATTCAGTATAAAACATATTTTACCAGAGGACTCAAAGACAACAGATTTTCAAAGATTCGGGAATAGATAGTACACTTTCCCGATAATAAATAGCAACCAACAACTCAGCAACAAAAGACGAAATTGTAGATGTAAAATTAAAAACAACAAGAGGGCCGGGATTAATAAAATTAGTTTTCAAAATTGTAGTCAAAACTACATTGGGCAAACGAAAGGAGTAATTTTAACGTAGTTCAATAAGCACATGGCTTATTTAAAATACGAAAGATTAGAAAAACCTTCCGTTGCGAAACATGCTTTCGAAAACATAATTAGGGGCCTTATACCTAATAGTCCGTTGTTTTGGTTGATATGGTAAATGGCGATATTAGCGAATCAATGAACTGAAAATTTACCTCCTTGTGGTTTATCTACCGTGAAAAAGAAAATAATTATAACATATCAGGTATTAGAGATAGTGGTGCAGTAAACCGAAACAAACTAATCTCTTCACTATTCACTATTTACGAAGAAATATTATTAAAAGGAGGGAGGCTATTAGTAAATAGTACATAAAACCATATAAATTAATTTTTATGGTGAACCGAACCCGAACAACGTCTAGGTATATATAAAGACTAGAAGTGGTTTAAAAGTTAGTTTTAATCATATCCTGACAATGATAATTTGGTTAAAGATACACGCGTTGAATGATGTATAAACTTTCACTGTTTGTAGAAAGCTGATCTCCCGTTTCTGTTGCTATATTTGAAATTCCAAGCCCTTCCCAGGAATAGAAGATAGGTCTCGCATGATTAATATAATATGCATATTTAAAGAGGCACTGATGTACAGATTTGAAAAATCTGCCTAAATAATTAAATAGACTAGGGGTAAGTTTAATGTATAATTTCAACTATTAATGTTGATCGGGTAAGCTCAGACGACGAGGAAACTGAAAATTTTCTTCCTTTTTGATTAATTGGCTCTTTACGTAACACATATTTCAATTTTAATGCTAGGAATTCTATCAAATTATCGAATCTTTGTCATTTTTGGTAAATAATGGGTATCTGTTGCATTTCTATAATTTATATAAATTTTTTAAATGTAAAGAAGAAATAATTATTATTCAAATGTTAAATACTATTCCAGTATCGATTTTGAGTAATTCTACTGAAATTTGAAACGTAATCAATAACGAAAACTTAATTAATAAAACAGATGGTGTTTTTCTTATATTGTTTAGTTTTTAAACCTCCGTGAAATGCTTTTGTTTCACGGAGGTTGCTATACAGGGTGTTACATGTTCTGACACTGCTTATTTATTATCATTACATTTTGTCTTTTTTATTATCTTTTACTTAGTTCATAATAAAACATTCATGTGATTATATGGATTAGAAATGTTTTTAAGAGTGATTTAAATGAAGTCTTTTTAATATACATATAAAGTTCAAATACTGAACTGTGATATATAGCATTGGAAAAATAACTTATCAAATGTCTAGATGGAACGTGGATAATTAATAATTGACTGATTCGGACCTTATTTGATGAAAATCTATATCTATTGGCTTATTAAAAGGGAAACACTGTATTATTTTTACAACTTTCTATAATAAAAATAAAACGCGACCATATAACATATAAAATACGTAAAAATAACACTTTAAGACTACAAGATCTATATACTACATCTTTCTATAGACCTAAATTTTGAATATCTGTTTTGACTAGTGATGTATTTCCATTGGTACATATACTATTCATTTCATCGCTATTTTCCAAATAAAACACTCTTGTCTTGCCGATAAACGGAATAGTCTACCTGAGCTTAGCCATAAAAACAATCCACGAAATGAGATAAGAGCCGTTTGGAATTTTTTATTTGGAAAATAGAGATGAAACAAACTATACCTATGGGAGGTATATGTCTTTTATATTTTGTACCAAAAAAAATACACGTGGTTTATTAACATTTAGTTTTATGTTATGGGTCGTCGATATAAATTTTGTAAATATATATTAATTAAAGTAGGTAGTGGTTTTTGTGGTCGAGTTATATATATATGACATTTTGTGATCGCCCACCAAGATTATTTTGTAACAACTGTACAGAATTTTCGACAAAGCCATAATATACAAACTTTACAAGAAATACAGTATAGTATTATAACCCTTAGTCAATAGTATTATTAGTACTTAGTAGATACCCTTACTGTAATCGAGTAACACCAAGTCAGTAAGTTGACCTTTATCTACAGCTCGTAATATATCATTAGTTACTCTTGTTATATCGTGACCTTTCCTGAATCCAGACTGAAGATTATGATCAAATACGTATTTGGAAATTTTAAGGTGTATATATATTTTTTAATAAATCACTAAACCATTCTAAAAACTTTAGTTGAATAAAACCACCATTGCTACATTGCACCATTGCTCTAACTTGAATGTGTCAACATAATCTATGAAAATAGTAATAAGGAATGTTTCTAAATAATTGAAGAAAATCCTACACATAACAAAAACATAAAGTGTACAGGCTGCATACTTCGGACCATCTCTTGCGAGGGTTCTTTAGGACCGTCAATTAGAATACCACCGAATACGTTTTATCTGCTTCAACAATTTTAACGCACTAGCGTATCCAGCCATCTACGCTATCACAAGACAGAACTTTCCTGATCCTCTTAAGGCCTTATTTTCATGACATGATTTAGGAATGTAACTTCGAAGTTACAAGAAACCTCAAATGAGCATATACATACGCTGAGTTTGTGGACTAGCATAATTCTGACGGCTTAGAGGCCACCGCTCAATAAATTGGACGGAAAGCCTACCACACAACGATAACGAAACTGAAACAAAGAGGACAATGAAGACGTCTGGTACAAATTTTAGTTACTGTCGAGTTTAACAGCAAACAGAAATTATCCGCACAACCTATCACTTCTTAACGTCGCGTCGCGGTTCTATTGTTATTTTAGGATCTCTAATAATTTTCTATGTATGAATGGAACATCACGGACATTTGAAGTGACTGACCCGTAAATCATAAATTTGACCTCCTATTCAGCTATATTAAAACGTTTTTAAAAATAGTTCTAATCTAAATATTGGAAAGGATCGTCTTAAAGCATGTTTTAATTCTTAATTGGTAAGGTGCGGTTGAAAATTGCTCAGGAGATATCAGGGCTCATAAATATTTCAGATAGACAGATAGACGCCATATCTCAATACCGTCCTAATTAAAAAAAAAATAATTAAGCAGTATTATTTCAGAAGTGAAAGAGGGTTTTATTCTGATATCTATATTCTGGTTATTTTGATACCACCACTTTAGTATTACAAAAATGTATAATATCCACTAATTTTGAGTGATGATTAATTGTTGAAATGTTAAACATTTACATTTCATACATATACATTTCTGAATTATTATGGCTGGACTATCTAAAATTAAAAAAGAATAGAATTTAATGATTCATGTTTCGATGACACTGTTACCCAGTGATTTGCCTATGATAATTTAAAATCTCTAATTTAGGATCAAATAAGACACCTAGGTCCAGAAATGTCTCAGGTACATATAGTTAAATATTGTTTGAAGTATGATAATTAGGTATACACGTCATAAACATATGCATAAATAGCATTATGTTATTTTTAATGATTTTAGTAATCTGTTCTTAGACACCAAAGTGACAGTTTATTCAGGTTATATTGTAGCCGATAAAAGTCCTCATCTACGTAATAGGCAGCATATATCTAAGGTATCTAAACAATAGAGGTCCTAAAACAAAGCTTTGGGGCACTCCAGAGAAACAACGAAATTCGTAAGACTTAACACCATATGTACCATACAGTACTCAATCTGATACTTGAAAGTTGAATGACTTTTGAAAAAGCGATATGAAAACCCAATTTAATTTAAAACTACGGTTAAATCTCCTGAATACTGTCTATTAAACATGCGTATATATTATATCAATTTAAGATTGTAGGTATATCTAAATATTCTGTAATGATTGAGTAATGCATACTACTAGCTGACGAATTCCCTTTTATGAAACTTAGATCGCTTCCATAACTCTGGAAAATTTCAGGTACATATTAGTGGATAGATTAAATATCATTAACGACTAACAACAAAATATTAGAGCATAATCCCTAACAAGATATACTGGTATATAATTAAATCGGGTCAAGACGTTATTTTAGGAATAAGGCCAATAAGACTTGCGAAATATAATTACTAATGCATTTAAATTAAGTCATTTGTTGAATCAATAATCGATAATAAATAATTGTTATGTATGTATATGTAAATGTCAACTTAATACGCATTTTTAAAATCTGCAAAATAACGACTTCAAGATATGAAAAATATATTGTATTTCATTAAGAAAAATATCCTATAGATTTGAACTTTTATTATGAGGCAACGATCACTAGTTGACTCAACCAACATTGAACGCAAGTAAAAAAACTAAAGAAATCTAAATTATTTTTTGATTTTTTAATTAAAAACAACGTTTTAAGGTACAGTGACATTCCATCACACTATAAGTAAATGGTACCATATATAATGTCTACAATATATTAAAAATAAGTCTTCTTAATTTCAGACAATGTGCAACAAATTGATCAAAATGCATAAAGGATAATGCCTTACTTGTCCAGTTCATCATCATCATGAGGTCGTCAGTCCTAAGACTGGTTGGACGCTAACGTCCAGCTTCTCCTATCTTATGCTAACCTATGCATTGTGCAACCTACATCCCTTACTATTTGCGAGCAGTAGTCTAATCTAAGCCTACCTCTGCCTTTCTTCACTCATATTTCTGCCTCCAGAATATCGCAGACTATTCCCCCATGTCTCAGCAAGTGGCCTACCATTCTATGTTCTCTTCTCTTCTTTATGTTTTTCCACATTCTTCTTTTCTCGCCGACTTTCTCTAATATTTCTTCGTTTCTAACCCTATCAGTCCAAGGTATTTTCATCATTATTCGGTAACATCACATCTCAAAAGCTTCTAATTTATTCCTACTTACTTCCCCTACCATCCAGGTTTCGCAACCGTATAGTGCCGTGCTCCATACATACGTTTTCAAAAATCTCTTCCTTGTTTCTAATCCCCGAGCATAAAAGTGTTTTTTTCTTGTTAAAAGCTACTCGACCCTGCGTTATTCTTTGTTTTATATCTTTATTGCTTCTTCCATCCCGATTTACTTTACTTAAATAAGTGAAGTCTTTAACTTCCTCCAATCTTTCATTATTAATTTGTACGTTAGTTTTTGCTCTGCTCTCGCATCCTCTGCACACTAACACTTTAGTTTTGTTTTTATTCACCCTTATTCCGTATTCCTCTGTCAACACTGCCTCCATTTCGTTCAACGCTGATTCTAATTCCTCCTTACTAGATGCTAATACTACTATATCATCCGCGAATCTCAGCATTTTTAGTTTCTGTCCCTGTACTTTAATACCGAAATCCACTCTGTCTTTTACCACATTAATCGCCTCTTCGATGTACAGATTAAAAATTAGTGGTGATATCGTCTTACATCCTTGTCTTACTCCTTTCCTAATACCTACTTCTTTTCTTTCCCCTTCTACTTCTATAACAGCAGTTTGCTCTTTGTATAGATTGTGTACTACTCTCCTATCTCTATACTTCATACCCGCGCTCTTTAGTATCTCGAATATTTTTTCTCATCTTACATTATCAAAAGCTTTTTCTAAATCTACAAATCTTATATAAGCGTTCTTTCCTTACTTGTCCAGTTATTGTAATATAATTCATAGAAACATAGTAAACAAGAAAGTTTAACATCGAATAAATATTTTTGGTAAACGAGGTATTCAGTTTCGTAATAAATTCAATATTAGGAGGGTGTTAATTATCTGATACATTAATCATTCCTATAACTCCTGGAGAAGGGCTGGAACCTTCGAGTTAGGAATAAAAACAGGAGATTTGTTTTCCATGAACACCGAAAGATTACATATTACTCGATGCGCGTTTCGCGTTGGAAAACTAAATTGCATCACTGGGAGATGCAATTGGGGAATAAGTTTTAATCATCTCCATATTTATAATTATCTTCCGATTATGACAACCTCATTGGCGAAACGCGCGTCGAGTAGTGTGTAATCTTTCGATATTCGTGGAAAATAGATATCTTGTTTTTATTTTCATAATTGGATCATTATTCCATGTTATTCTAAAAGCAAAACAGAACAATTAAATCGACGATGCAATACAACCAGATTGCGCATTACTGAATATCTGCGCAACTTGTTCCAGCATTAATATGTAAATTACTTATTCAATATCGTTGTTTTCGCTATTTAAACACAAAGAATGGAATTCGAATGGTTCGCTAATTGCACCAATTCTACTAACAGCACGATTCTATATTGGGGATGCATAATAGATTTTTATTTCATTTTTATAATCGCCGCTTTATTGAATTTTCTGTGGATGTTTCTTTATTTAAAACTCAAATACATAATTGAATAAAATTTCGTGTCAGAATTCTGTAATTAATTTATTAAATACCATTTACTGGAAGTTGTTGTAGATAAACATCATATCATGGTCAAGTACGTACAGTATAACTCATCTGGATTTATAATTAATGTAGTGTATGTAATGACAATATATTATGTTTACTTACATACGTAATTAAAAAGAATCGGTAAGTTAGTAGGAACATAAAAAATACATAAATATAAAATACTTAAATATTGTAAATAGATTCTTACTAAGTACAAGAATCAACTATGGCATTTAAAAATTAAATTAATTATAATTAACAATAATTACATTCTTAACTGAAACCTTGAATATTTTTCGCATACATTTTTTCCATTTTCTTGTGACTAGAAGTATAATAGTTAGGGTTAATTATATTTTACCCTAATATGGCATATTAATCTATAGTAGGGACATTATGCCATTACTTGACATGTTATTCAAGAATAACATTAAATTTATAATATATTATTAATTTGTACAATAATAAAGTAAACAAACAGCAACACAAATTTTCATTACTGGGTGGGTTCACAGTACTCCCCTTTTCCGCTAGGTATGTTTACTAGACACTTCCTCTGCTCAGTTGGTCAAGTTTTGTTCATGGGAAGCCATCCGCAGTGGATAGAGTGATTTTTTCTCGATTTTGCGATGGCAATCTTTAAACAGGGACTCGCTGACATCAAATTCTGTTTTCTGTTAAAGATAACATTCGCAAATACAGTATTAATGTTTAGGGAAGCTTATGGGAAAGAATATCTAAGCCAGGCAGCGATGCCATCATCAAATAATCCTAATTGAAGATTTGAACAGGAAAGTTTATACCATGACTGTTTTCCGATGACCAGAGAGAGAATAGTCTGAATTGAGAGGACAGGCACAGACTAATCCTGATATTTTTTCAAAATTCATCATAGGATATGAATGTTCCCGAATCAGGACAGCAGTCCAGCTAGTGAAAGACACCTTCATCGTCCACCTAAAAGACGCACGTTAATTGAAATGGATGTCCATGATGGTTTCTATTTTCAACATCAAAGGAGTCGTTCACATTGAATTTGTTCTTCAAGACACCACAGTGAACCAAAATGAAACCATACTATTTGAAGCGCTAATGCAATTGCGTGACGCAGTGAGAAAAAAACGATTTGAATTGGTTTCTTCATCATGAAAACGCGTCTGCCCATACAGCACTGAAAATTAACCAATTTTTGTATCCCCTTATTTGCTCGACCGAGTCATAGGGTAACTCCCTATGACTTGTATGATGTTTTGTAATTCCCAAGAATTAAAAAACCTAAAGGAAAATTGATTTCAGGACTTAGGAGAGGTTAAAATTGCTATAGGCACTTAATAGCATTGGTTCAGGAGACAATAATGTTTCAGAAGAAACACAGGAAAATTCATTAGGACATGTGAATATCATCTACTTGACAGTATTTTGAAGTAGATTAATACTTTCAAGATATTTTAATGATGTATGTCTCACTAAAATAGAACAGATTCAATAAGAATTGCGCTTTGAAATTTTAATGGAGTAAATTATTTACTTTTTATCTCTATTTCGGCCCTATACAATCTATTAAAGTGAACTCAATGAGATCAAATGACAATAGAAATATGCCATTTATTATTTAACAGCCCCTTGACTTAAACCTAAATAACGCGTTTTCCTAATTTTAAATTGAAGTGTACGATACAACTAGGGCAAATGCCTGGCCAAAAACTTTGGCGAGGTATTTTGAGAAAGGACTTTAATTTGGTCAATAAAATATTTTGTTAAGTGAAATCTGCACGGAAAAAATTTTATTGTCGAATATGAAACTTGAATCTATAAGATAAGTAATATCCAGTATCCGAGTCTTTAACATATAATATAATTATCTAGTATATTATATTATAGTATAATTTATCATCATACGAAAGATAATTAAACATATATTTTATTAAAAAGTCTGTATTACCAGTAAAATTTCTTATTTAATTAATAGTTTATCAGGATATTTTTTAAACCTTTTAGACCTTCAACGAAAACTGTTTACAGTACAAAATCTTCACTTATCATAACCGTAGACCGTAGAGTATAACAGACACCTGGTTTGGCACAGCTACCAACTTAACAAATCAAAATAGCAACGTAATAAACAAACGTTTTGCAATTAAATTTAAATAATCATAAACCGGAATACGTGCTTTCCTGGACTGCACAATAAACTATTCATTTCGCAAACTAACAGCATAAGCTGTTTAAAATTTCATGTCTCATTGGTTTGACACAAATGTAAAATTCCAAAAAATGTCGATACAAAGATGCTACAAATATCTTTACAATTTGACCTGGGAAAATTGTACAGCTCATTAAGAATAGGAACAAGTCTCAAAACTGCGATACAGGACCGCTCACGAAGTGCGCAGTAAATAGCCTGATCATTACTCAGTCGCACTGAGAAATCAGCAGAGTGAATATAGATGAATATATATTGAATGTGAATATACACAAAGTTCGATCTGGCTGCGCGTAAAGTGCACCCTTCTCCCTCCAAATGCTTCCCCACTCTTTCTTCTATACATACCCAGAGAATCTCACACTTTTTTCTATTCTTGATGAGCAGTAGATAGTTATATTTTCAAATTCTGGAGTCCATTAATCCTATATATGGAGGTTTCCTTCCCGTCATTATCACGTCACTACGGAATCTATAATCGTTTTACGTGTATCATTCATTACATCACTTCGGTATTTCATTAATAAAATATTAAAATAATACCTCATTTTATAACATTTGTAATTTTGCTATAAAATTTTGGAAATTTAGTGTTTTTTCGAATGCCTTAATTACTTCAGATTGAAAAAGCAAGACTACGAAAGTTATGGTGGAGCTCTGTATCCAAGGGTTTTAATTGCATATTTCTTTAATTATTTCTCCAAAAGTTTTTTTAACTATTACGTTTATATACAAAAACGAGAATTTTTTTTTAGAAAATTGCCCCAAGGGCATTGAACAGTGTAACTACATTAAATCTATATACCAATTTCTTTCCTAATATCTAAAATTATGTCACTGTTCAGTAGACGAGCATCCAGTGACACTTCCTATAACACTAAAGTGTTGTTCGTATGATATACATACATTTAAAATTTCTAGCTACTGTCGCTGCACTAATTCGAATAGGTTTAGTCTTTTCAGCCGTCGAACAAGCCCATTGTTGTCAATTATCAATATTACTTCGATATTTTCATGGTGTTCTAATATGTGCTGATGTTTACCTACAAACCTTTTGATGACAACAATCATAACAACTATTTTGATAGGCATGGAGCATTTACCATGCTCCGAAGTACTTTGTCCTTAAGCATCTGAATGATTCTGATGTTAGATTTCTGAGTGTATCCCCGGAGTTAGCTGCCATAAGTCCACACGGACTACAGGAATTACAGGATTGTTTGTAGAGATCAGAGAATGAAATAGAAAAATAAAACAAATAAAAATTTAAATAAAACACATTAAATAAAAAGTAATTTAAAATATCTCGTACTCCCGAAATTATTAATGCAGCGATAACATATTCTAATACATTTAAAGGTTATTTCTACAAATTAAAATGATTACTTGATTAAAATATAATTTCACTATAAATATACTTCCATTTCGCAAATGCGTCTAGATGTACGAACGTACTTTATAAAAAAGGGAGTTGAATTTTTAGATATGTTTAACTCTTAATTTATTTATCTTATAATAAGATAAAAGAAACTTATTATAAAAAGAACTTAAGTACAAATTTGTAATATTTTATTGAATATAAATATAAAGTATACATTAATAATAGCTGTTTATGTGAGAAATATGTCGAAAAAAGTGGTACATTTTCCGAGGGCGTATTTTAATATATGAGCGAAACATGAACGGAATACAGTTCAAAAGTGAAAGAAACTTTTTTTCATTATTAACTTATAATGAGAAAAATTTTAGTCAAACTTAATTTAAATCAAATCACGTCTCTCACGATATTGTTGGCAAAATTTAAAGTCAAATACACACATAAAGTAAACAACTCAATTCGATAACTATTGATGAATTTAATAGGAAAAAATAATAACAACGAATTAATATTAAGATATTACGCTATCACCACTAATTTTTAATCTTTACATCGAAGAGGCAATTAATGTGGTAAAAGATAGAGTGGATTTCGGTATTAAAGTACAGGGACAGAAACTAAAAGACAGAAACTAAAAATGCTGAGATTCACGGATGATATAGCAGTATTAGCATCTAGTAAGGAGGAATTAGAATCAGCGTTGAACGAAATGGAGGAAATGTTGACAGAGGAATACGCAATGAGGGTGAATAAAAACAAAACTAAAGTGTTAGTGTGCAGAGGGCGCGAGAGCAGAGCAAAAACGAAAGTACAAATTAATAATGATTGGAGGAAATTAAAGACTTCACTTATTTAAGAAGTAAAGTAAATTGGGATGGAAGAAGCGATAAAGATATAAAACAAAGAATAGCGTAGGGTCGAGTAGCTTTTAACAAAAAGAAAGCACTTTTATGCTCGGGAGTAATAAACTTAGAAACAAGGAAGAGATTTTTGAAAACGTATGTATGGAGCACGGCACTATACGGTTGCGAAATCTGGACGGTAGGGGAAGCAAGTAGGAAGAAATTAGAAGCTTTTCAGATGTGGTGTTACCGCAGAATGATGAAAATACCGTGGACTGATAGGGTTAGAAACGAAGAAGTATTAGAGAAAGTCGGCGAGGAAAGAAATATGTGGAAAAACATAAAGAAGAGAAGAGATAGAATGGTAGGCCACTTGTTGAGACATGGGGGAATAGTCTGCGATATTTTGGAAGCAGAAATAGGAGTGAAGAAAGGCAGAGGTAAACCTAGATTAGACTACTGCTCACAAATAGTAAGGGATGTAGGTCGTAGCACAATTAGCGAAATGCGTAGGTTAGCACAAGATAGGAGAAGCTGGAGGTTAGCGTCCAACCAGTCTTAGGACTGATGACATCATGATGATAATATTAAGAAAGCCCTTACGATTGAAGAATTATTGACTGGGGTTAAAACATATTTAAATTGTAAGTGGCTGTGAAGCATGGACAAAGCCATATCTATAATTAATAGAATCGCATAAATCTTCTATATAATGACAGTACATTTCAACATTACAGCATAATGATAAAGTTTCACAGAATATTCATAATTTTGTTGTTAAATTATTTTATGAAAAGCTGTCGTCACGTAGCATATATTTTTATTTTATTTATATAGTAGTGAAGTCATTATAAGAATTTTATATTGAAATCTCCTCTCCCTGTACAACGGTTTCCTCTTCATAGTTTATAAGATAGGGAGTGTTGTAGATATTTATTAATTATAAAAGTTGTAAAATATTATTACATGAAAAATAAAAATAAATATTAACTACAAACGCATCTTGTATCAGAGATCGGGTACACATGTTGACTAACGTTAGACTCACGGTTGTCGACAAGCTATTGCGCAAGGAAAAGGGTTATGAGGTCGCCAAAACCATGCTTTATATTATATATTGGGTTTGTTTAATTTAAATACGTACTAGTTTTAAAATAATTATTCAAACCATATATTATACATGATTTTCAATAAAATTAGTAATTGTAATCAGTCACAGCCTTTTGTTTCGTTTTATTAATTTTTGTTAATTTCTTGATTTCAGTCGGTTACATGGAAGAGCGGCTTAAGACCGAACGGCATCAACTTAATCAAAGACATTCCTGTGATAATTTTGTATTAATTTTATTGAGAATAAAGGTACTATTATTATTATTATTATTATTATTATTATTATTATTATTATTATTATTATTTTTTTTTTTTTTTTTTTTTTTTTTTACTAAAAGCCAGTCACCCCTTTCTGTGGCTCCGACTCACACAGAAGGTGCGCTGGTAATACCAGCAATCACTCCTCGCGTCCGCTCGGTTAGTGATTACTGGGCCGAGTCGTGTGCCCTGAGTAGACGTAGTGAGCCGAGAATTACGGCCTTCTGCATGCGACCGGCTAAGATTTCTGCCGAGTTTCGGCATGCCAGTATGTTCTTTAATTCAGAAAGCAGTGTATCTCTCGCTCCACCAAGGGCTCCTATAATCACTACCTTCAATTTAACAGTATGGTCTGGATAGAGTCTACGGAGTTCGAAGATTAAATCTCGATATTTTGTCCGTTTCTCCTCCTCTTTCAAAACAATGTTACCATCACCGGGTGCCGAGACCTCGTTGACGAACATTGTCCTGATTTGGTGGTCGAGGAGGACTACGTCAGGCTTGTTGGCTTGTATTTGCCTGACGGTGGAAAACGAATAGTTCCAATATATTCGGCACTTCTCGTTTTCCACAACGGACTCAATATCCCCCGGAGCGTAAGGCAGCACTGGTGTCTCGTCTATCTGATACGAGTGCCTTAAATGATAATAAAGCACCCGCAACGCTGCGTTGTGTCTATGGATATAGGCCGAGACTGCATATACCGGACAAGCCGACAGTAAATGCATCAATGTCTCCGGCGCCCTACGGCAGGCCCTGCAGCTGACATCAGGGACCTCCATACCCATGACACGACTCCGATAGACGAGCGTGTTAAATACACCATCTTGGCAAGCCATGATGAATCCCTCGGTCTCTGAATTTAGCCCGGCTGACCTTAAGAAAGCAAAGGTCAGCCTTTCGGATAAGCCCAGGGCTTCCATATTCCTATAGAAGACCCCGTGCATGGGCTTATCCTTGTGAAGCTGCAGAGCCCTTAAATGCTCTGCAGCTTTTACTTGGGCTTTTAACTGAACGGGTTCCAACTCGGTAACAGAGTTGTGATTGGCCCGTTCGGTATCGAAGACGAGACCGAGATCATCGGCTGCTCTACGTGCTGCCTTAAATAAAAATGCTCCTATCCCTGCATGTTCGTGATCTCGGACCATGCAGAGAAGGGGATCCGAACTCCTGATAACTTTACAGGCTCCGTCCAGAACCATCCTGTTATGAAGACACTCCAAACTCAAGAGTCCACGACCTCCGCGATATCGTGGGAGATATAGCCGTGGAACGGACGATCTAGGATGCAAACTCCTACTGAGATGCATCCTCTTTCGGGTTACTACGTCGAGTTGTCGCAGCTCCTCCTGTGTCCATTTGACTACTCCGAAGGAGTAGACAAGGATCGGAACGGCGAGCATGTTTGTTGCAGACACCTTGTTCTTCCCCGACAGTTCTGAAGACCAGATCTGTCGGAGGCGGTGCTGATACTTGCCGCGGAGAGCGTTTTTTATGACACCTACCTCTTGGGTGGAGCGTTGCTCAAGACCCAAGTAGGCGTACGACTCTCCGGCATCTAAGTGATGTAAGATGCTTCCGTCTACTAGCTGCGCATCCTCTGCGTATTCCCGGCTTCGTCCTCTCTTGAGATGAACCAGTGCACATTTGTCCAACCCGAACTCCATCCCGATGGCCTGCGTGTACTCCTGCACCACCCTCAGGGACTGGCGTAATTCCCTTTCTCCGGAGGCATAAAGTTTTAGGTCATCCATGTAAAATAGATGGGTGACCTTATGCCTCCGATCGCCGGGGGTGCCGCAGTTATAGCCACGGGTCTTCCTGAGGGACACGGACAACGGCAACAGTGAGATGCAAAACAGAAGGGGGCTAAGGGAGTCTCCCTGAAACACGCCCCTTCTAAACGACACCGGCTCTGTCCGGACTCTAGTATCACCCGATGTTATGGTAAACCGAGTCCTCCAGAGCGGCATCAGTTCTTGAATGCATCTCACTATAGGACCGGGCACCACAAGGCATTGGAGCAAGTGAATTATTAGCTCATGCGATGTCATATCGAATGCCTTGCGGTAGTCGATCCAGGCCATGGAAAGGTTTCGCTTGTACTGCACGGAGTCCTGCGTGATACATCTGTCAATCAACAGATTCTCCTTGCAGCCAGCGACACCCCTCTTAGACCCTCGTTGTTCGTATATCCCCTCGAAAACCGGCTCAACTGCTAGGAGTACTCGCGTGTACAAGATGCGTGTAAACACCTTGTAACAGGCGTTTAAGCAGGTTATCGGTCGGTAGTTCTTTGGGTTGGACAAATCTCCGGTCTTCGGGATTAGCACGGTTCGCCCCTCAACAACCCAAGAAGGAATTTGCTGCTCCCCATTTAGCCATGTGGTAAAAATTCTGGCTAAATGGCGGTGGATACTAGGTAATTTTTTCCACCAGAAGTTATTTATCCCATCGGGACCTGGAGCAGCAAAGTTCTTAGAGCCCGCAAGAGCCCTTTGAACCTCTTCAGGGGTTATCGGGTGGCACACTTCTTCTGGTCGCTGAAGACCTTCGCAAAAGTCTTCAAAGTGTGCCAGGGCTGGAGTGTCTCTTTGGAGTGGGAGCTTCTGCTCGTACAGCGCCTTCCAAAAGTTTTCCACCTGATCTACAGTCGGTGGATTTTCGACAACAGGTTGAGGCGGTTCGAATAGACGCGAGGGTTTTTGGCGGAACAAATTATTTTCCGCCAGTCTTCGCGCCCGCCTCACTAGTGACTTTTTGCATGTCACTAGCATCCGTATCCTATCAAGGCAGTGCTGTTTGATGGTACGCAGCACCACCTCATTAAGTGTGTGATGGACGCGTCTTAAATTAGCGGCGATTCGCCGTAATTTTTGCGTGAAAGGCCTATTGGCCGCCATATAGTCCATCACACATTGGGTACGAGATACCTGTTGTCTTGCCGACTGGATCTTGGCCTCCATCTTCCGTACACGCCACTCCGCTCTCTCTCGCGGAGAGGAAGAGTTGTTCGCCCTCTCCATATGAGAGAAGCTCTCGGCGGCAGTGTACAGGGCACAATTTATGTGCCAGATGTCGGCCTCTTCTGGAAGCGATGCTTGAACTTCAGCATCCACTCTGGCCAGGTCTTGTGGCCTAGGGGGTCTTATGCGATGTAACCCCCTTCTGGTACTGAAGCCCTCTACTATTGGTGGAACGGTGAAGACCGCATCCTCAACTGGTTCATTAGACAGCCTTTCAGCTACCTCATTCGCCAATCGGGGCGCAGTCCTCACATAGCCCTTTCCACGAAGATAGGATACATAATCACGCAGATTCTGCGGCGTGAAGGCATCATGCTCTGGGTGTAATTCACACCACAGGGCATGCATACGTGCCATGTATCCCCTCCGTATGGGCTCATTGCTTTCATAGCAATGCAGCAGGTCGTTCCTCAGCTCGTCGGTCCACTCAAAGCGTCCATGTCGTTGGCGTGCGTCGTTTTCAGGCAATCCATCCATTTGGGCCCCACCACCTTGCCCATGACCCCTATCCGAACGGGGTCGATCGTGGGGGCCTCCTCTTCTGCCATTTGGAACAAGAAGTTCGGGCTTACCGGGGAGTTAGCCCAGTAAGCCCACGGCCGACACTAGAGGGGAATATGTTATCCCCTCCCGGGTGCGCTGGTGCTGCCGGTCCGGTTTTGCACCCCAGCTGGAGTAAGTGGTGTCGCTACTCACCAAAGGCCAGATGGATGTTGTGCGGCCCCTCCTGCCCTTATTATTATTATTTATAAGAACCAGTCACACCCTTCTATCGCTCCAGCTCACACACAAGGTGTGCTGCTGATACCAGTAATCACTCCTCACGTCCGTTTGGATAGTGATTACTGGGCCGAGTCGAGTGCCCTAAGTAGACGAAGCGAACCGAGAATTACGGCCTTCTGCATGCCACCGGCTAGGACTTCTGCCGAGTTTCGGCCTGCCAGTATGCTCTTTAATTCTGAAAGTAGTGTATCCTTCGCTTCACCAAGGGTTCCTATAATCAGTAGCTTAAGATTAACAGAATGGTCTGGATACAGTCTACAGGGTTCGAAGATTAAATCTTGATATTTTGTCCGTTTCTCCTCCTCTTTCAAAACAATGTTACCATCACCGAGTGCCAAGAACTCGATGACGAACATTGTCCTGAGTTGATGGTCGAGGAGGACTACGTCAGACTTGTTAGTTTCTATTTGCCTGACGGTGAGAAACGAATAGTTTCAATATATTCGGCACTTCTCGTTTCCCACAATGGACTCAATATCCCCAGAAGCGTAAGGCAGCACTGGTGTCTGGTCTATCTGATACGAGTGCCTTAAATTATAATAAAGCACCCGTAAATCTGCGTTGTGAGGGATATAGGCCGAGACTGCATCTACCGGGCAAGCCGACAGTAAATGCATCAATGTCTCCGGCGCCCTACGGCAGGCCTTGCAGCTGACATCAGGGACCTCCATACTCATGACACGACTCCGATAGACGAGCGTGTTACATACACCATCTTAGCAAGCCAGTATGAATCCCTCGGTCTCAGAATTTAGCCCGGCTGACCTTCCTATAGAATACCCCGTGCATGGGCTTATCCTTGTGAAGCTACAGAGCTCTTAAATGCTCTGCAACTTTTACTTGGGCTTTTAACCGAACGAGTTCCAACTCGGTGACAGAGTTGTGATTGGCCCGTTCGGAGTCGAAGACGAGACCGAGATCATCGGCTGCTCTACGTGCTGCCTTAAATAAAAATGCTCCTATCCCTGCATGGTCGTGATCTCGGACCATGCAAAGAAGGGGATCCGAACTCCTGATAACTTTACAGGCTCCGTATAGAACCATCCTGTTATGGAGACACTCCAAACTCAAGAGTCCACGGCCTCCGAGATGCCGTGGGAGATATAACCGTGGAATGGACGATCTGGGATGCAAACTCCTACTGAGATGCATCCTTTTCCGGGTTACTACGTCGAGTTGTCGCAGCTCCTCCCGTGTCCTATTTCGAAGGAGTAGACAAGGATCGAAACAGCAAGCATGTTTGTTGCAGACACCTTGTTCTTCCCCGACAGTTCTGAAGACCAGATCTGTCGGAGGCGATGCTGATACTTGCCGCGGAGAGCGTTCTTTACGACACCTACCTCTTGGGTGGAGCGTTGCTCAACACCCAAGTAGGTGTACGACTCTCCGGCATCAAAGCGGTGTAAGGTGTTTCTGTCTACGAGCTGTGCATATTCTGCGTATTCCCGATTTCGTCCTCTCTTAAGATGGACCAGTGCACATTTGTCCAACCCGAACTCCATCCCAATGGCCTGCGTGTACTTCTGCACCACCCTTAGGGACTGGCGTAATTCCCCTTTTCCAGAGGCATACATTTTTAGGTCATCCATGTAAAATAGATGAGTGACCTTATGCCTCCGATTGCCGGGGGTGCCACAGTTATAGCCAGGGATTTTCCTGCGGGACAGTGACACCGGCAGCAGTAAGATTCAAAACAGAAGGGGGCTAAAGGAGTCTCCCTGAAACACGCCCCTTCTGAATGACACCGGCTCTGTTCGGGCTCTAGTATCACCCGATGTTATGGTAAACTTAGTATCAATTCTTGAATACATCTCACTACAGGACTGGGCACCATAAGGCATTGGAGCAAGTGAATTATTAGCTCATGCGATGTCATGTTGAATGCCTTGCGGTAGTTGATCCAGGCCATGGAAAGGTTTCGCTTGTTCTGAACGGGGTCCTGCGTGACACATCTGTCAATCAACAGATTCTGTTTGCAGCCAGCAGCATCCCCCTTAGACCCTCGTTGTTTGTATATCCCCTCGACAATTGGCTCAACTGTTAGGAGTGCTCGCATGTACAATATGCGTGTGAACACATTGTAACATGGATTTAAGTAGGTTATCGGTCGGTAGTTCTTTGGGTTGGACAAATATCCGGTCTTCGGGATTAGCACGGTCCGCCCCTCGACAACCCAAGAAGAAATTTGCTGCTTCTCATTTAGCCAGGTGGTAAATATTCTGGCCAAATGGTGGTGAGTACTCAGTGAGATAATTTTTTCCACCAGAAGTTATTTGTTTCGTCGGGACCTGGAACAGCAGAGTTCTTAGTTCGAAAGATCTCTTCGAACCTCTTCAGGGGTTATTGGATGGCACACATGTTCTGATCGCTGAAGTCTTCAAAGTGTGCCAGGGCTGCAATGTCTCTTTGGAGTGGGAGCTTTTGCTCGTACATAGCCTTACAGAAGTTTTCCAGCTGATCTACAGTCGGCGGATTTTCGACAACAGGTTGAGACGGTTCGAAGAGGTACGAGGGTTTTTAGCGGAACAAATTATTTTCCGCCAGTCTTCGGTACCGTTTCACTAGTAGCGCCTCATTTATTATTATTTTTGTTTTGCTAAAAACCAGTCACCCTTTTCTGTGGCTCCGACTCACACAGGAGGTGCGCTAGCGCAGTCTCCGACGCCCTCCGCCAGGCTCTACAGCTGAAATCAGGGACCTCCATACCCATGACACGATTCCGATAGACGAGCGTGTTAAATATACCACCTTGACAAGCCATGATGAATCCTTCGGTCTCAGAATTTAGCCCAGCCGACCTTAAGAAGGCAAAGGTCAGTCTGTTAGATAAGCCCAGGGCTTCCATATTTCTAAAGAAGACCCCGTGCATGGGCTTATCCTTGTGAAGCTGCAGAACTCTTAAATGCTCTGCATCTACTTGGGCATTTGCTTGGGTTTTTAACCGAACGGGTTCCAACTCGGTGACAGAGTTCTGAATGGCCCCTTCGGTATCGAAGACGAGACCGAGTTCGTCTCGACTGCTGCCTTCAATAAAAATGCTACTATTCCTGCATGTTCGTAATCTCGGACCATGCAGAGAAGGGGATCCGAACTCCTGATGACTTTTCAGGCTCCATCCAGAGCCAACTGTTAAGTAAAATGTATTTTACTGTAAATATTAATTAAGCAGCTGCTAGGCGGAAGAAATATATCAAGAAATAAATATGAATTTAGAGGAATAATCATACAGCATTTAGTTGACTTACTTTTACGTGTATGTTTGTTTTATCTCTATGTGATAAACATCAAAAGGTAATGTTAATCTGGCCTCTCATATCAATTCCTGTATGGTCTGGATGAATTGTAATGTCATCTTAAACTATATAAGAAAATGAGTAATGAAAATACTATGTACTTATAACTATATTTGTTGTGATTAGTTTTGTGACTAGTTTTAATAAAATCTAGTTCTATAGTACTTTCTTTAATTATATTGATTGTACTGCTAATTGTTTATATATTTCTTTACTTTACTTTTGCTTTAATTCGCGTAATAACTATCACAATCGCCATACCTTGTGGGCATATATAACAAGTAAAACATTAGAGGTTGAATGCCAGACGAACTATTATGAAGAAAGTTTAAGTGGGTAATTTGGATGGTTATTGCCGCATAAAACACAACTTCTTAGCGTCAGCGAATCCGTTGCTTAGTAGAAATATAGGCGTCATGTCTTGTCCATAATTTGAGAGTAAATGTTGCCTGGCCGTGCATATCTCACAGATTAACAAACATAAATTCTCACCAGCTCCGTGGAAAGATGGCAGGGACATAATTAATGAGAGTACGTGATTAAGATTATGTCTTGCTTGAAAAACAAGGGCTTAGCGAATATGAGAGTACATGAACCATGGCATTCCTTGTGAAGGGTTGGTTATAAGTTATATCATTACATACGGATATACATATATATTACTTTAGTCTGTGGTATAGGAAAAGTTTGTCAAATTAGCTAATGTAGACTACAATTCAATAATCTCTATGAAGATAGCCATTTATTAAGGCGACCATAAAATAGAAGTTTTAAAGAAGCTATGCGAAGTAGTAGTTGCTCTTTCAGAGACAAGATAGACTCAGCTTTGTTATGTCACGATGAACACCACATCCTAAAATTAACGTAATTTCGTGGATGGATGGGAAAAGAATATTTCCATTCCAAAAAATAAGGAAGTCACGTTTTTATGAAAATGAAATTGAAATACAACTTACATTATAAAAATATACTTTTATATGGGAATAATGAAATAAGTCGATATCATGCTTTAATGATATTGCATTTAGAGGTGCGAACTGATTTACTTCATATTTTAGTGTAAACTGCGTTATGCAGACTTATTATTGTCAGGAAAACTAATTATTTTTAAATTTTTATAGTTTTTTATAATAAAATATTCTGCAATACAGTGGCAGTACATTATATGGCTGCCTATTTATATGTCTGTACATTTTATTAATTTTTACTTTTCCGCACACAACTATACCAGAGCGAAAAAGTAATAGGCGGTAATAGTAAAAGTAATAGAGCGGAAAATGTAATCGTGTAAAGTAAAATGCAAAAAAAAATGTTTTCTAGCGTTTATTTTTCGTTTTTCGGCCTAAAAATAAAAAAAAATGGTTTTTAAAAATATGTGTCTATGTGTGTGTCGTTGTCGTTGTCGTCGGCATTTTAAAAACTTGTTAGCACGATAACTCAACTAAATCGTGTCAGATCGATCGGGTATGAACTGATTTTGATCGGAAACGTCTCTCGGATGACACCTGTTGATTTTGCGGTGGATAGAGCACGCTCTACCATGTTCTTGGGTTATGAGAAAGCACAATGGACTATTTGAGAAATTTTTTTGTTAGCACGATCACTCAATTAAATCCTATCGGATCGATCGAGTTTCGACTGATTCTGATTAGGGAAGTTTTATAGATGACATCTATTGATTTTGAGGTGAATAGGACACACTCCACCCTGTCCATGGGTCATGAGAAAGCATAATGGTGGATTATTTGAAAAAAGTAAAACTGTCGCATAAAACACATATTCTGCATTTATGTGTTAGTTTATTTTTTCTCGGCCACTCAATTTCGGAATAGAGATGTTGTACGTGCCGAAATGTCCGTTTTAAGGTTTTAAAACTGTTTAATTAAGTGGCAAGTCAAACAAAAATTATCCTAACGTTAACCTATACAATTTCTTTTAGATATATCTAAAAGTATTTGACCAAACTTGTTAAATTATTTCAGTACTGACATAAGTAACTTACTCATAGCCCAGAACAAAATTTTAACAGTGCCTCAAAAATATTTTTTTTACTAGCATCCATTTTCATACTTTTTACATTGATAATTTTTACATTATATTAATGTCTGCAATGAATTCACTTTCATCTATACATTCAGGCCAACATGTGTAAATTTTAAAATATTATAATAAATGTTGTAATTGCTGATTTTTATTAAAGTCTAAACACAAATTCAGGATTTATTCCACACATGGTTGAAAAGAGAAAAAAATTTATTTAAAAAAATACAAATTTGCTCTTGATAATAAAAATATATGATAATGATAATAAAGTAATAGGAAAATGATAATAAAGATTAATAATCTCTTAAAGGCATCTCTTAAAATTGTGGAAGTAACGTTTATCTACAAACAGTCGACATGTACTGAAATCTCAAAAAAATAAATAGTTTGTTGTTCGAATACAGACGGAGATAGTAAATTCTAGTTTTCACTATCAATATTCCCTTGATAAAATAAATGGAAAATACAGGATGTGTTCTAGGTTAAATACAGGATATATAATAACTGAATAAATTCCTTAGAATATGTAGAATACGTCTAAAGCGCATTGAGGAATTGAACTGATTATACTTGTAAATTGCTTTCATTCCTCAATGTTACAAATTATTGTGGTTAAAAGATAGGAAACTTGAAATCTTTTGAATTTTGACTTTTGAATATGAATTTGGGCAGTATCAATAATGAAAAGTGTTACTGTTCTACCATTACGTGTCTTTTTTCTAAATTTCATCTAAACTATACAAATGGTTTGCCTATTTATATAGACTAGTGCAAAGGGCGCTCTTTTAGTTACAAAATCATGACTACTATTCCCCTATACTTCTTGTTAGATCTTACCACAAAGAAACTCTATTGGAGCAATGTCCTGGGAGAATGCAGAGCATCTTAATAATGAAAACCATAGAATTTCATGATATGTGTGATCAGTTCTCGTCTTATCTCTGCCGAATTTACTTCACCCAAGCTAAGTGGTAAAAAGTTTCATTCCATATTTATGTGTATGTTTTAGTTTATAGTTATTTTGAAAAATTAAAAACAACTATTACCATTATAATAACATTTATCTTTTCATATCAGATGGCAGTTTGAAAATTTAAAAATTCTCTCTTAAAAGCCTCATGAAGCTATTCGTTAAAATACCTCATTTAAATTTTTAGTAAACAAATTTGTATTTTCTTTTTAAGATTCAGCTACTTAATTTACTTATTTTCCCAATTAAATGCTATATTTATTTTCCAGATGTTTTTAATATTTAATCAATGCAACCACGCCTAGGTACTTGTTTGAACAAAAAATAGGAAAATGATTGTAAGCTCTTTTAATAGAATCTGTCTTATTAAGGAAAGCAAGTTTGGTTATCTCAATCTAATCATGTGATCTAAGTCATTTAAGTAAAAAAGTATTGACTATATAAAACTTTATTATTCTGTAATAATAGTATGTCCTGTAACTTCTTTTAGTTGACTTGTTTGATTGAAATTGGTTTTAGCAATTAGGAATACTATTTGTGGAAATTTTATATCTTAAAAGCTATTCCAGTTTTTTTCACTTACAACAATTGGGGGAGTAAAATTTGCGGGTTTGATGCTTCCCTTTTAAACCTCAACACAAATACAGTATTGGTAGAAAATAGTGAATTAAGAATATATGTAATTACGTAACTACATTTAAACATGGTAGTCATCGACGACGAATATTCACTGATACAACTATACACTGATACAACTTGCTATATTCAGATTATTATCGGGCATATTTTGGGAAGCAACAAAAGTACTTCAGAACTATTATTTATGAAGTTTAACGTGATCGAATCATTCGAATAATAAACAGAAAATAAATTTCTTATTATATAAAGCCACTAATGAATTTTAAAACGAAATCACACTTCTACAAAGTGAGCATTAAATAAACAAGCATCATAACTAAACTATATTTCTTAGCACATAACTGAACAGTATCAACGATAGATAACATAATAATTACTCTACATGTTACTGTTCGGTCAGTGCATGTATTCTATTCTAAATTTCTTCTATTCGTATCGACTAATGCGAAGGACACTCACTCTTTTCAGTTATAAAAACTCTATTATTCCTCTATATTTCTTTCTCGATGCGTACTACGACAAAGAAAATTTATAGGACTAATGCCATGAAAGTGTGGACACCATTTTAAAAATGAAAGTCATACAATTTCACTATATATGTACGACAATTTTCGTTTGATCTGTAGAGTTCACTTTACCAAAAGTAAAAGTTTTATTCAGTTTTTATGTGTATGTCTTTGTTTAGAGTTGTCTCAAAAGTTGAGGACAAATATTACAATAACATTTACTTTCAAAAAATAAAACAGGCCACAGGTAGCATTCGCCATTTGCCCCGGATCGGAACCGGGGGGAACTAATAAGTTCGAAACAGCTGTGTGTCATTACACAGCTGTTTCGAACTTATTAGTTCTCATCAGTGCCGTACACGGTAAGCTGATCCAGGACAAATTCCGAATGAAATTTGTGGGGTATACAGCTTTATCGATACGATCTATGTCAGTAACATACGTCGGAAATCGAGAAAGGAACTACAAACCGCCACGCGAATATTCTCGAATAGCAACACTATTACATAATCGCTACAGAAAACAACTACTTCTCAGGCTAAAGCCCCGCCAGGGGATTTGATAACCGCGTGGCGGTTTGGTAGTTATTTTCTCGATTTCCGACTTATATGTTACTGACATAGATCGTATCGATAAAGATGTATACCCCACAAATATCATTCGGCATTTGTCCTGGATCGGCGTACCGTGTACGGCACTGATGAGAACTAATAAGTTCGAAACAGCTGTATGTCGTTCGGTTCCGATCCGGGACAAATGTCGAATCCTACCTGTGGCGGGTTTTATTTTTTGAAACCTTATCTGATCGTGCAGAAACACGAGAAAGGGGTCGAGTATCGCTTTTAGGTATAATTCAATTCCTGGCGGGGCTTTAGCCCGAGGAGTAGTTGTTTCCTATAACGATTATGTATTAGCCTTGCTATTCGGGAACTACTTTGATAACCGCGTGGCGGTTTGGTAGTTCCTCTCTCGATTTCCGACTTATATGTTACTGGAATAACATTTACCTTTTTATACCGGTTGTGAAACTTCGTAAATTGCCTGCATATATCAAATAATAAACTGAAGTATCAACTACATTGCGAAACAACTAAAAAAATCCTGACGTTAATTACATGACGACGCAGAATTCAGTGCTCAATAAATTATAATGCATTTGTAAAAATACAAGCCCTATTCCTTAAAAATACAAGCCAATTATTCGCTAAAAGCTCTTATTTTAATTTTTATTAATTATATTTGTATTTTCTTTATAAGATTTAGCTACTTAATTTACTTATTTACCTAATTAAATGCTTATTTGGTCTCCAGATGTTCTTAATATTTAATCAATATCTACCTCTACCTGTATATACAGAAAATGGGAGCACGATTGTATGCTCTTTTAATAACATCAGGATTCTCTCTCATTAAGGAAAACTAATTTGTTTGTCGGAAAATAAGCGCATGTGATTTAAGTCATTATATTTTATGGAAAAAAATAATCGACTGTGCATAAAATATGATTATTATATTTATATAATATAATTTGTTTCATTTTAGTGACTAGAAAAATTATGGATACAGTAAAATCCCTCTCATTAAGTAAAACAAATTTGTTTGTCGGAAAATAAGCATGCATTGAATGCAATAGAATTATACAAACAACCATACGAAAGAAATATTTGTATAAAAATATTTCTGCTGGAGATAATATTAGAAACCTTCCTTTTTTAAAGTAATGCGACGGTCTCCATTTACTAGTCTTCTTTTCAACTAAATCTTACTTTAGTTTTGAGAAATATCGTCATGACATAAATACATACGAGTATGCATGTAGATGATATCTGGTACTAAGAAATTCCAGTTCCTCTTCATTTTCGACTTAATGAATACCTCTTATCGTAACATATTCTTAAATGGATAAACTTATGAAGAGGAAGCTGATTGATTTATCTAAATTAACTTAGTTGTTGTTTTTTCTCGTGGATTTATGTAAAAAAGTAAAGACTGTAGCTAGAAAATATGTTAATAAAATTATAGAAAAGAGGAAATTTTTTATCAATTGACAACCTCTGATTTATATTGTTTTCAGTTAAACACAAAAAGTATTGTCACGAACGCCTCGAGCGATCCCGAACGCCGGAAATATTCGAAACCTCGAGAGCGTGCGGTGTTGACTTTCAGTGCGTTCTATACTAGAAGGTTCGCCAAAGTTCTTTATCTAGAAACGTTTAGAGAAGCGTTCCACTGTCTATATAAGAATTGTGTCGTCCGGCCAGGAGTTAGTTGAATCTGGACCGCGATAGTGAGCGATACGGTGCGAAGAAAGTGATATACAGTGCCAAAGTTAGTTTATAAAGTTAAAGTAGAAAGAAAGTTAGTCAGTTAGTTTGAACTTGTGAATAGTTGAGTTGTAAATAATTGTTCGAAATAAAGAACTTTCTAGTAAATTCG
This sequence comes from Rosalia funebris, assembly GCA_037954035.1. Classification (NCBI taxonomy): domain Eukaryota; kingdom Metazoa; phylum Arthropoda; class Insecta; order Coleoptera; family Cerambycidae; genus Rosalia; species Rosalia funebris. The sequence continues at coordinate 13,815,577 of JAZFAV010000035.1, read as the reverse complement.
TTACAGTATATAATCTAATGTCTAATGTATACTTTATAATCTGATAGAATTAAAGCAGGGGAAGTAATATCAATTAGTGTGTGAACGTTCCTGGTTCCTGGTAAAAGGTGAAATTTGGATATTATGTTATTTTATTTAAAGGTTAGACAAAGAAACCGATTTACATTCCCTAAAGTATTAGGATATGCAGGGAAAGGTTACAATTAGAGATGACAACAAACATACCCATACTTAGGGAGAAGTGCCAAACATCCACCTCTGGGTTTTGAACCCAAGAATATAATGATTCCCGTGAATACATAGTATAAATGAATACTATGTATTCATTCATACTATGTATTCATGAGAACAATACACTATGTAATATATCCACTTTTGGGATGCAGAAGCAAGTATGAACTTTTATTAGCTTTGCGCCAGGCAAAAACTGAATTCCAGATGTATTTTTTCGTCATTATAGTAGAAAGTCTTGGAAGTGAAAATGCTATTGGTAATGTGGATGTAAGTAAATACTCTGTTTAGGAGAACCGCAAAAGAGTCGAACGTAGATTACACAGTGATAGTTCACCGAAGCTACATAAAAATACAATAATGCATATTAATGAATACTCGAACAGAAAAATGAGAAAATAAATGTGTAAATAAAAAAAAATATCATGTGCAGCACAGTACACGTGATAGAAGTGAATACTTCTTTAGAATAGAGAATGAGAGAGATTAAGAGTGAGAGGTTGAAAGAGAGAGAGAGAGAGAGAGAGAGAGAAAGAGAGAAAGGGAGAGGGATAATTTCAAAAGAAATATAACAATATAAAATTTGTGTAAAAAATATTCGGTTTATTCATTATCTACACTATCATCGGCTGGTGGTTCAATTGGTAATACTGATATTGGTTTGTGATAACTAAAATATGAAATATATGTTCGTGATTCGATATTTTCTAGATAACGTGTAAAAATTGCATCTATTTTTGTTCCGGATTTTGTTGTTGATTCTTTGGGGTTGTTATTTATAAGTAGACCAAATGTTTCTCGAAGAAAGTTAATCAACGTCAAAGAATCATTGGATCCGAAATTTACATGGAAATCTCTCCCGAGAATCAAAGGGATATTGTCTTCACCTCTTCCAAGTGCATTTGCACCTATGTGGCTGTAAACCAGTAGGGAGCGGTGAATGAAATATATTATATCTTATAGATTTTGGTTCGGTGAGATATAGATGGCTGCGATGACGATATTTTTTCATCGCTTCGTACTGAGTTTATATCGCTCTCTCTTGCTCCATTCCCGTGTGGCGTCAGAGTTGTACGTACTCGCGCGGATGCACGTCATACTATATTTTCTTCTATTGCCTAGTATTCAATGAATACGTAGCTCTCTCTCTTGCTCGTACGATTCTTCCTAAACTATTCCCTATTCAAGCAACTTAGACATCGGACTTAGCGTATGAGTGGGCGTTAAAGACGAAGGACCGCACAAAAGGGAGACGCGGATAGCCTAAACTGATATATATATATATATATATATATATATATATATATATATATATATATATATATATATATATATATGATATTTAGCTCTCTTTCTCTCTATGTTATATATCTGTGTACTCTGTCTTGTAACGAAGCCTGTGTTTTAGGTATACCAAATGTATAGCTCTCTTTCTTCTTCTCTCTACGTTATATCTTTCTTCTCTCTCGTGTAGCGAAATCTCGAAACGTTACATTTTTTCCAATTCACTCTTCATTCTCGTCAAATATCAGAATGCCGCCAAAGAAGTATACACTTCAAACACGTATCGCCAACATGTCTTACAATTAGTTGTCTTCGGTTTCTGACTTGCATGTAGATAGGTGCTGATAATGAAACTATATAACTAGGTACTTTACTAAATTTTCTGCAGTAAAACCAAAAGTCGTTTCAACCTCTACTGTCACTAAATGATAATAAGAATGAGTGAAGTAAATAGAAAAAATACACGTATTCTTTAGAAATTAACACATGTGTTTTAAATGGCTGAATCCAGGATTTTTCGTAAACATACCTTGCAGTTTTTTTTTTTATAACAGCACTGACTTCACGTGTGCTATTGTTATTTATTTTTTATTTAACAGCATCTAACGCCGTAAACTATTTTTGTAACGATAAGTTATATGTTTTCGAGTATGTTTAATGCAGCAATTAAGATGGATAGTTACTATTAATGTAACGGACATCATCTCATTTTCTTCGCAGTTGCAGTAAGTTATGCACTGTATGTATGGCATTGATTTTGTTGAGATAAAACATAAATATATGTTTTAGTTCCTCAAAATTCTTGTCGTAATAAGCTATAGCTTTTAACCAAGTACTCCATCTTTTGACAACTGGTTTTGGAGAAATAAGTATTTCTTCACTAAACGTGTCATTCCGAGTAAGCGCTTTTACAAATATTTTTTTTGCATTAGCTATTACCTCATTAATTACGGGGAAATTATCTCATTGTTTCTGCTAGTAGGTATTATTAATACTTTTTGAGAACTGTCTTGATCTAGCCATACTTTCACTGTCACAAAATTTACAATTGTTTTGTGACTGATTATGTCTATTATATTAGTCACAGAATGGCTGCCATTAGTACTATTAGGTTTTAACGAAAAATTAAAATAATTTCCAGTGAACGTCTGCCTATGTGAGTTGATTAGGTTATAATAAACTACACAAAATTTTCCAAGAAAAAAAAACCATGGTGTCGATAAGTCATTGCATACCTGGTAAACGTATCTGTTTCTTAGTGTAGTTGGATTAGGAAGTTTTCGGTCTATATATTACTTTTCCGCACTCCACTATACGCGGAAAATTAATGTAATCGTGTAAAGAAAAAGTGAAAAAACGAAGTTTCTTTGGGTTTATTTTTCGTTTTTCGGCCTAAAAACCAAAAAAAATGGTTTTTAAAAAATGCTTGCTGTATGTGTGTCGTTGTCGTTGACGTTGTCAATTAAATCGTGTCGATTCGATCGGGTTTCGACTGATTCTGATTAGGGACGTCTACCAGACATCTATTGATTTTGAGGTGAATAGAACACACCCCACCCTGTCCATAGGTCATGAGAAAGCGGGATGGTGGACTATTTGAAAAAAGTAAAACTGTCGCATAAAACACATTTATGTGTTGGATTATTTTTTCTCGGCCACTCAATTCGAGATAGAGATGTTCTACGTGGGGAAAAGTCCGTTTTAAGGTTTTAAAACTGTTTATTTTTCTAGAAGTTGGCGTAGCGTAGGTTCTTCAGTTTATGTAACGGAATATCAGTTGCCAAAAAGGCTACCGTGAGGTCATAAGAAAATATAGTGTTATCGTTATCGTGACGTGAATAGATGTGCTAAATGAAGCACAGCTATTCACATGTCTTGTTACACTACTTTGTTTAGACGAGTTATCGAATTAATAATATATTCACACTTATTACAAAATAGGTCATTTCCTCTAATACACATGTTCAGAAACAACGATCGACTTATTATCGATCCAGGGTTGCAGTAATTCTGTTCATAATAAGGCTACTTAAAAGCTTAATTTAAACTAAAGCACTTTTGTATTTTTGATATAACTCATAACTATGATATAAATAAATATTTACATGCCTACTCAAAGTACCGACAACTGTTTAACGTAATGATTTAGTTAACGCTTAAAAAAATCTGCATTCGGGTACTCTTGGGAAATGAACGCTTATGTGAACAGAATATGAGAACACATGCATATGAATAGTCGGACTTAATCACGCCCTAAAAGTTAACGAGTTTAAATTAAAACAGTGGCGACGAGCGAGGTGATGGCGGCAGCTGTGCCAAGACGTTTATATTGGCATACCAGCATTAATGAAGCACCGCCTCGGAAGAACAGCTTAGTTGAACGGATATAGGATATGCCTTCCTTTGAAGAGAAAAATGCGGTAATATTTAAGTATCATGCGTGTATATTATAGTTTGCGTTTGTAGTCCATATGCCATATGTTCACTATTTTAGAAAAGTAACTTATTCTATACCACTCTCGATCTACAGGTTTCAATAAGTTTTAATTACAATAATTACCAAAATATAGACTATTTTATGTGTTATTATTGTCTTATAATTCGTATATTGTATTATTTATGGCATCTGGGGTTCTTCAAGACTCTAACATAGAACATAGGACCCCTATTATTTTTAATAATGATCAATCAACTAGTAGATGTAATTCAATACGCAAAACTTTTCTATGCTGATTATTTAACAATATACGCCACATTATCATCTCAAGAGCCTATTATTGCAAAATAATATTACACTAATATTCAACTGATGTAACAATAATTACCTAAGGCTGAATACAAGTAAATGTTGTGTGATATAATTTTCTAGAAAAGTAAAAACTATTGAATACCCGTACAAAATTAACAATGTTTCTCTCCATGGGTCTTTAAAAATCAACGAATTAAGCATTCTGTTTAGTCCAAAATTAATATTAGTTTCGCATAATAGAACATTGTATCAGTTGTTACTACATCTATAGATCTATATGTCCATATCATAAATAAACAGTTTTAAAACCTTAAAACGGACTTTTCCGCACGTAGAACATCTCTATCTCGAAATTGAGTGACCGAGAAAAAATAAACCAACACATAAACGCAGAATATATGTTTTATGCGACAGTTTTACTTTTTTTCAAATAGTTCACCCTCGTGCCTTCCCATGACCCATGAACAGGGTGGGCTGTGTCCTATCCACTTTAAATCAATAGATGTCGTCTGATAGACGCCCCTAATTAGAATCAGTCGAAACCCGATCGAACCGACACGATTTAATTGAGTGATAGTGCTAACAAACAAATTTCTCAAATAGGCCACCATTGTGCCTTCTCATGACCCATGAACATGGTAGAGTGTATTCTATCCACCTCAAAATCAAAAGGTGTCGTCTGGGAGACGTCCCCGATCCGAAGCAGTCAAATCCCGATCGATCCGACACGACATAGTTGAGTTATTATGCTAACAAGAATAAATGCCGACGACAACGATGACGACAACAACGATTACGACAACAAGCACACAGCAAAAAATTTTTAAAAACAATTTTTTTTTGGCTTTTAGGCCGAAAAACGAAAAATAAACCCAAAAAAAATTTAGTTTTTTCATTTTTTCTTTACACGACTACATTACTTTTCCGCTTACAGTGGAGTGCGGAAAAGTAACAGCAGTATAGAATGTTGACATTCATGATATGGACTTCTAAACATTTTAATAATTCGCAGTCAATAATAATACTTATTATATTATGCTTATGTCAGATGGAAACTTGAGCATTGTACACTAATATGGCATCCTATCTATCAGTGCTGGAAAATCAAATCATTTAGTGTAACATTTAAACATTTTCCTTCTAATGATTGTATGACGAAAATTCTTAAAATATTTATCCTTTAGGGGAACAGGCACGTATCCAGAAATAGGTGTAAATTACTTGTTACTTCTTAATCGATATTAATGTACATTTATGTACATTGGTAATTACCAGAAGACCATATCTTTTTAGATCCTTTTTATGTAATCGGTTACATAACAATATACATTAATCCAAATTAATTAAAAAAGTCTATTTTCTGGTATCTGGATTAGGAACTCGATACTCAGCATGTTGTTATTATGATAACAACAGATTAGAGATACAGTTTGACTTAAAGTAGTATGCCTTATATGTATTTATCAGCGATTAACAGTTCTGTAACGAATATTTTGTGTACAACTGTTTTATGAAAGTGGGCGATCATTTTTAGTTTCATTAAGAACAATTCGCACAAAATTAGAACAAAGCGAAGTGTCTATAAAGTTAATAGTTCGCAACTTAATCAAGAAACTTGAGTAGACCAGTTCTGTTATTTATAAGACAACACCAATCCGTTCTCAGTCGTGGTCAGTCAGATAAAAATGTTGCTTCAGTGAGAGAAAGTGTATGAGAGTACCCAAACACATTCGACGTCATGCATAGCAATTAAATATGTCAAGAGCCCACACGCATCAAATTTTAAAGAGAGATCGCATCTGTTAGCTTACAAAATTAAGTTGACATAGCAAATAAAAGTTATAGGCCGGCGCACATTACAAAAATTAAATGTGTAACGTCGTACATTTGTTAAATGGGTGTTTGAAAAAAAAATTAAAATGATGATTCTTGCAACAACATCGCTTGTTCAGCGATGAAGCAAATTTACATTTGACGGATACGTCAGCAAACAAAATTGTCGAATTTGGGGTGCTGAAAATCCACATGTGGATGTATTTCATGAAAAAAGAAAATGCATCCATAGTGATGCACGGTTTGGTGCGCATTTTGGAGTGGTGGATTAATTGAGCCATACTTCCTTGAAAATGAAGCTGGAAATTCTAGCCCGGTAAATGGGGAATGCTATCGTATGGTTGTAGATGACAGTCGTTAAATATTGACGCACTGTCTTTGATAGAACGCAAATGGCGACGCAATTCAAATCCTGTACTTCCAACTGAGACACGGTATATATGGATAAAGTTTGCCTTCGGCTTGTTAAGTATATTTCTCTATCCATTGCTTTAATTAATGCAGTGATAGGCATTTCTAAAATAGATGGGCACAACTGGTACAATTTCTGGGTTGAGCACATATTTGGAATCTGGATCGGGGGGGGGGGGGGAGTTCATTCATTATTAATACAATCAATACAATAACATAAATACAATTTACAAAAGAAATTAGTAGTACATTAGGTAATAAAGTTAAAATATTGATAAAATTATTTCAGTTAGTTTTGTTGCAAATATCTCCTGTTTTATTTTATTTCTGAAATAGTTCTTTAACCTTTTCAGACGTGAAAAGGTCTTTCATATACCGCACTTGATACAGACATTGTGCTACATATTGAACATAATTTATAAATCTCATTGAATGTCAATATGTATTTATTCACAATGTCGGATAGTTGTAAAATATTGTTGATTTTAACACTTTGTTCATTTTCAAATTTCGTTTCATATTATAATTTTGGAGATAGTAAATTTTTTGGATGAGCACTTGGGTGGGCACTATTACTGATTGGGTAGGCACGTGCCCACCCAGGCCCCCCTGGCGCCGTCACTGGACAGGCGATGCGATAATAATTCCCTTGTTCCCTAAACTGAGAGGTTGCCTCCTTGCGATTTACTAACCATGAAAGAAAAATAGCTATTAGTAATTGGGTATTAAAAATAGTGGTACGGTAAAACGGCACATATTCTCTCCTCACAGTTTACTAGATATAAATAAAAATTGTTATAGATTTAATTTAGTTATGTTTAATTTAAAATAATTTAGTTTAAGATTCGTTTTATGTTACATTCTAAAGATTAAGTTTCTGAAGCACTTTCGGTGTTTATGAAAAGCTGGTCTTTTATTGTTTATTGCTCCATCGAAGACTTAAAACCTCTCTCATGAGTATATTTATGTAAAATTACGTATTATTATTACTCTTCTATAATTAATTTATTGACTAAAATATGTCTCATTTAAATTATGTGTATCAGTGCAACTGTTAATTGCTTTATTGCCCTTTAATGTGTAGCATTACTACTCATTTAATCGCTATTTTCCAAATAAAAACTCCCTTATTTTGCCGATAAATGGAAGTCTACCTGAGCCCAGCCATGAAAACAAGGCACGGTATGTTTAATTCGATTTTTTATTTGGCAAATAGCGATTAAATAAACTATATATATATATATATATATATATATATATATATATATATATATATATATATATATATATATATATATATATATATATATATATATATATATATATCATTTATTGTCAGTAGTTTAGTTCTTTTCTTAAACATAAGTATGTTCTTAAAGTTAAGCGTAAGACTGTTATAATACGTATTTTATAAGTACTTTTGAACTTAGCGATTTCTTTTTTGGGCAAAAGTAAAACCGTTATTAACTAAATTAACTAAATAACTAAATATATCAATTGGTTAAGATGGGTGTACCGACTGACTAAGAACATCCCACGACTAAGAACATCGCAGTATGACGGCGCACTTATGTGACGACTAAGAATATCCCAGAAAACTTATCATCCTGGTTGTTTGATTGTGATTGTGATCGGTAAAATGCGTTCCTGCTCAGGAAACTGAAAAGCTTCTTGCGTCTTTTATGATCTGGGGATGTGTGAGTGGTAGGGGTGTAGGAAAATTATATTTCATAAATATCACTGTGAATGTAGAAAAATATAAATAAATTTCTATTTACATTTGATTGCCATTAATACTAATGTGTCAAGCTATTGATGGGTAATATATTTTTCAGCAAGATGACTCTGCTTGTCATACAGCAAAAACTGTAGAAGTTTGGTTTACAGATTATAATATTTCTACTATGGAATGGTCCTTTCACAGTCCAGGCGATTTGTCAATAGAAACATAATGACATGAAATGAAAAAAGTAAACAGTTATGCAGACATTTAGTTAGCGATCATCGTAAAAAATTATAACAAAGTGACTGAAGTAGTCTGAACCGCTGATCTTAATATTTTTTACGAACTTCTCATTGACGTGTCATATTGTAGAAATATTTCATTCAATTTAAGCTAAGAGTTTGTTTATGCTTTTACATAATTGTAAGAGAATTATTATTTTTATTAACATATCCGTGAAATTATATCTGGTGGAGCTATGAGCCTGCACTCACAATAGGTCTTATAGCTTGTTTCGTTATTTTCTTGCAATTTAGGTTTAAGTTTTGTCAAGCATTTACTTCTTTGTAGTATGAGGTTTTACTTTAGGTATATAGGGTATAGACACGTATTTGTTATTGGAAACAACCTTCACAACAACAGAAATTTAATAATCTAGAATATGATATATATCATCTCACAAGAGTATTAAAATAGTAGTAAAATCCGACATCGCTAATAATGATAATAATAAAAATGATAGATACAAATATAACCAAAAATACCAATAGAAAACTTCTGAGCATCGTATATAGTCAGAACTGTCTGATGGTGACATAAACGAAATTGGTTTAAAAATAATTAGAGAACTTTTTTTTAAAGATAATTAAAGAAGTTATTAATTATCCTTTGAGATGTTTAATTAATACCAGTTTCGAAAAAGGTATTGTTTCAGAACATCTGTCGTTACTTCAGTTCCAGAAGTGTTTTATATAAATTTAGCACGAGATGAGGTTCTATAAATACGTAACCACTTTCCGAAAACCTGTTATGACTCATAGCTATACCATACATTTGGATGTGCAAAGTACAATAATTTGCTCTGTAAGATTAGACTAAAATTTTAAAATTAACATTATCGCATTCCGGCATGTAATATCTGACTTAGATTTTGCGCTATATTTTTAGTGTCCAAAAATATATTTTGCCACTGTTGAGCGACAAATATTAATTTAAGTGTAGGGTAAAAGAGATATATTTTTTTAAACTGTATTCAAAGACAAGGGACTAATTTTGGCCTTTTATTATTTGCGTTAAAATATAATGGTAACATTTCTTAAATTATTAATATAAATGATTCACAAGATATACCACCGAGGAAGAATATAATAAGACACTTTCTATACATTCATTTGAAATATAGGCAATAATTAATTATTTTCAGAGTTAATTATACTATTGGTTTCAAAGAAGTCATATTATTATCTATTATGAGAATATTATTAGGGTATTCGAAAGACATCGAATAAAATAGAATAATTAGGCACTTATATGGTCAATTGAAAAATATGTCGCATATTAGGATAAAAGCTCTCATAAATTTATCAATGTCAAAATATAACGTTATTACATAGCTTAAGTATCTATATACATTTTCTAAATAACATTTTACACAAAGGACAATTGCAGAACAATTAGTGCGCCTAAATCATAGTTGTAATAATACATTCACTTGATCAAACTAGAATCAATGTGTGACATAAAATATTTACTATGAAGTTTTAGAAAATGGATTAATAAAGGTTTGTAGATAAAACGAATTACATTAAAAATAATAACATATCAGCAACAACAAAAATATGTCATATTTAAAGTTTCTAATTGCTCACAAATAATTTAATAGAATACCTAAGTAATGTATTTCCGATTGTAATAGTGGTTAAGAACTAAAATAATGATAACGGCTTTCTTTCACTTATAGCCAATATTAAACACAAACTGTCCGCGAATCTAATTTTAGAGTTGTATATGAAGCCTATAATAGTTTAAAAGCAAATTTGGGATCTAAAGGCGAGTTCGATAAATGAGGTTAACATTCATAAAACAAATGGCAATAATTGTAAAAAGCGGTATGATGGTCTAATCTAAAGTAAAATTTTTTAGTTGAAAGGAGACTGTAAATGTTATTAAAATTTAAAGTGTAGTTTAAAACGTAGTAGGTATATTAAATATGTTTCTTAATGAATTTTTAACATAATTTAGAAATAGTGCAATATTAGATAATAGCAAAGGTATTTGTACCCAATAATAGACAATAATTCATGATGTAGACGCCGCTTACATAAATATTTTTAGAAATAGTCTAATCTTGACAAGCGTGAACCACATACGAGTACAACTACATATACATATGTATGTAGGGAAATGTGACTGATTGTTAACTTATGGCCATTTTAGACAAATAAATAAAGAGTAAGCTAGGACTGAAAAAGGCACACTTATTTTTGGGGCGAGTTACAGGAATCGATGCCTTAAAAACTACTCCAAAGAACAAATACCCTCTATAAAGACCTAGTCTGTAAAGGCTTTACCAAGTGTCTCGGTTGGCCGTTGCAATAAATAATATAATTTATTGTCAGAGATAATCGAATTTTTACCCCTGAAAAATAGATGCATCCTGGTTACGAATACTAGCGCAATGTACAAGACTTTCTATTTTATATTTACAAGATTTAATACTAATATATACACATATCATCACAACTAATAATAAGTATATGGGGCTACATGCTACATGTACCCATACAACCCTAATATATGCTAGGAATAGGAATAAGTAATTTTTAATATAAAAACTTTGATAACTTTTTCATTCTAGTCGTCACGTGCTAGTTATGCAAACGAAAACATTTTCATCTATAATGGTTATACTGTATGTGACTAGACTAGAGTTAAGATGTGACCATTTTATTGAATGACCAATACTTTAATAACGGAGAACTATTTATAATATGTATATGTGTTATAGACCATATATCAAATCAGGCCATATATATATATATATATATATATATATATATATATATATATATATATATATATATATATATATATATATATATATATATATATATATGATCTAGGTTGTATATATATATGGCCCAAATGGTGCAGACCATATGTAAATGACATGGTATTTCATATACGGACTAGATTGTTAACATACAGACTATTGTGATTCAGACTCTATATTAAAACGCTGTGTATTGGGTGACGTCTACATTTCTTCCAAGTTTTGTAGTAATTAACAATATATTTTGTAAAAAAAATAAACGCCAAATGAAGTACTGTTTGGGGACAAACTAAAAATTAGACTGAAAATTTCAAATATTCTGTTAGAAGCCATGGGTAGTGTAACTACTCAAGAAGATTGGAAAAATGTGGTTAAACCTATTTATATTGCGATCTATTTGAACTGCATAACAACTTACCTTGTACAAAGAAATAAAATATATATATATATATATATATATATATATATATATATATATATATATATACATATATATATATATATATATATATATATATATATATATATATATATATATATATATATATATGATCTAGGTTGTATATATATATGGCCCAAATGGTGCAGACCATATGTAAATGACATGGTATTTCATATACGGACTAGATCGTTAACATACAGACTATTGTGATTCAGACTCTATATTAAAACGCTGTGTATTGGGTGACGTCTACATTTCTTCCAAGTTTTGTAGTAATTAACAATATATTTTGTAAAAAAAATAAACGCCAAATGAAGTACTGTTTGGGGGCAAACTAAAAATTAGACTGAAAATTTCAAATATTCTGTTAGAAGCCATGGGTAGTGTAACCACTCAAGAAGATTTGAAAAATGTGGTTAAACCTATTTATATTGCGATCTATTTGAACTGCATAACAACTTACCTTGTACAAAGAAATAAAACATCATACATTTCGTCTTTGTTTAAATCTCACGTTGATATATGGTTCAGTTCAGATGGACCGTATATAAATGGACTAGTCCTCTTGCAAACCGACTAGTCCGTTTGTTGAAGAACAACCTTCTTACACATATTAATTAACATCTTCAGTCTATTTACATATAAACTAATCCTTTTACTTTTCCGCACTCAACTATACGCGGAAAGGAATGTAATCGTGTAAAAATGATTTGTTGAAAATAATGAAATTTTTTTTATAGTGCTAATTTTTCGTTTTTCGGCATAAAAACAAAAAAAATGGTTTTTAAACAATTTCGTGTGTGTTTGTTATTGTAGTCGTTGTCGCTATCGCTGGAATTAAAAAAATTTCTTGTTAGCACGATAACTCAACTAAATCGTGTCGGATCGATCGGGTTTTGACTGATTCTGATCGGGGACGTCTCCCAGATGACACCTATTGATTTTGAGGTGGATAGAACGGAGTCTACCATGTTCATTGGTCATGAGAAAGCACAATGGTGGACTATTTGAGAAGTGTTTTTTGTTAACACGATCACTCAATTAAATCGTGTCGGATCGATCTGGTTTCGACTGATTCTGTTTAGGGACCTCCACCAGACGACATCTATTGATTTTGAGGTGAATAGTGAATAGGATACACTCCACCCTGTCCATGGGTCATGAGAAAGATGACCCATGATGGTCATCTATGGTCATCATCTATGACCCATGATGGTCATAGATGGACTATTTGAAAAAAGTAAAACTGTCGCATAAAATACATATTCTGCTTTGTGTTGGTTTATTTTTTCTCGGCCACTCAATTTCGAGATAGGGATGTTCTACGTGCGGAAAAGTCCGTTTTAAGGTTTTAAAACTGTTTATTATATACGGCTTGTTTTACATATACGGTCTGTAACATAGATATAATTCAAACATATTTAAATAAAAACACTTTCCTTTTTTAATTATGCTGTTTCCAATGTATCGTTTTCCGTAAAGGGATGTCGTTATTGGATGACTCAGTCTGTGATGCAAATCTCTTAGTTAAAAACAAACACAAGTTGTCAGACCCTTCCATCCACTAAGTAATAGTTGGTTGGAACACTTTAATATTTGCATGTTTAAAAGTGGTGGAATGAATCCCCTTTCATATTTCACAGAGTCGGCCATATACTCCAGAATCAATCATCGTCTCCTCAGTCGTAAAGCGTTCCATTAATCTTATTCATTTTAATCCATCAAAACACGAACTTGCATTTTTTTTAAATAAAAAATAGCGCAGCAGAGGAAAATGTCACTCTCGATTATTTTATAGGATTCTGTTCGTCTAGTATTTTCCTTTATTTAATTTTAGTTGTTACGTAGTCGGTGAATGTATTCACATCTGTAGATATATTATTTGTAGGAATCGTGTTATTTAATTATTTTTTTCAGTTAGTCAGATTGTAGTCTCGTTTGTTTCAAATAATATCTACAAGATAGGGTGTCTTAGTTGAAACTACGGAATTTGAATTGCGCGCCATATATGTGATGTCAAAGATGGGGAGTTAATATTTAACGACTGCCATCTACAAACCATGAGACGTCATCATGCCACGATTAGCAGTTCAACAATGAATAGTTTGGGTACAACTATTTTATGAAAGTGAGCGATCATTTACAGTTACATTAAGAAGAAATCGCACAAAATGAAGCGCCTAGAGAGTTAACAGTATGTACGTAACTTAATCAAGAAATTTGGAGACGGGTTCTGTTATTGATAAGGCAACGATCAATACGTCCTCGTCGTGTTCGGTCAGATGAAAATATTACTGCAGTGAGAGAACGTATACGGGAATGTTAAAACATATCAATTCGACGTCGTAACGACAATCAATGTTGCCATCAATTCGCTTGCAATATCAGGTAATTTAACAACACTGAACATTTTTCTTTGGGATTATGTCAAGGGAAAAGTGTACTCCACCCAGCCAATAACAATCAATGACCTCAAAGCGAACATCACCGTGTTATTCGCGAAATAGAGCCATCTTTATGTGCCCGTGTTACAGATAATTTTGCTAAACGAATGACATCATGACAGATGAGTCGAGGCGGCGGGAAGAATATGAACGATATTCTTTTCCATTTGTAGCTGTATCGTCTCCATTTTATGTTGAAGAGTAAAACACTACAGTTTGTCAAATATTATTAGCTTTATTCACAAATCACATCCTATAATTCCATATGAGACACCCAGGCATGTTGACGTCGAGCGGTTTGTAGATGGCAGTCGTAAAATATTGACGTCCGTCTTTGACAGAACACAAATGATGCGCAATTCAAATCATATAGTTCCAACTGAGACATCCTATACTAACAGACTATTTACTCGTCCTATATTTCTTGGGATTTAGGCCAATTTAAAAAAAAACAACGTTTTTAACGGTCCGGTTTTAATGACCATCATCAGTGAGAAAATTACAATTTACTAAAACACCTTTATGAAATATTTTATGAGTTACTTACAATTTGTTCATTTGTTAAATGAAACTTAATATTTTTATTTAAAATATTGAAGTATATTTCACTTAATTCTCTATATCAGAAGGGCTGTCATTTGTATAACTTTATTTATATTAGTAATTTAGTGATTTATTAAAAATCACTAAATTACTAATATAAATAAATACTTTTTGCATTACAAAACGCTAAACAACTTTATACAAAACTAAACATAAAATATCAAAAAGGGCTCAGAACGATCACACACGTATAGGTGTTACCCAACCATTCTTTTCTGTACTCGATTTTAATCATATTTCAAGCAACACTTATCTAATAAATGGTTGTGAAAGGTATGTGTCAAACTCACAACTCAAATCTACCTAAAAGGTAAAAAGAATTTTATAAGTAAATATTATCAGGATGTTTCTATGCAATTATTTTGAAATTGAGTAGTTAAAATTGAGTAATTTGGTCAATGAATTAACATGTGTTGTGCTATGAGTAATGAAATATAGTAGGGTTCCAACAATAAAAATTCTAGATCTCAAGGTACCTAATAATTTAAACTGAAGAACAATGAAGAAAAATAGTTGATGAAATAATGGTAATTTAAAATATAAAAACGAAGAATTGAACACTGTCAAAAGAAACTGTTCTAAATATATGTAGTTATAAATTTAGAAGGATATAATACGTAGAAAGGGTTAATAGAAACAATTTTTGTGAATTATCTGCAATTTAATGAAATGTAGTTTCATATGATGATATTGCGGATAAATTTGTATATGAACTATTATGAGTCTAAAGTTATTCACGGAAGAAACTTTATCTTGGCAAGAAGCATATCAAATTGCGGTTAATATGGAGCGGCCGAGAGCCAACTCAAGATAATGAGAGACGAATTAGTGGAAGTAAACAAGTTAGGCCGTAGTGCGTCCCGATATACGCCAAAGCTAAAGTTAAGTTCATCGAATACTGTCAAATATTGGAAACCAAGTTCAAGGAAACATGATTGAGAAACTTGTCCAGCCAAAAACTGGAAATGTTGTAAGTGTTATAAAAAGGTTTAAGATTCTAGTTTGTCGAATATCAGATAAGCGGGGAGGTGATGCTGGTATAAGATGCTGAGTTTCTTAATAATAGTTTTCATTATACTTGAAAATGTAGATTTAATACAAATAAATAAAACAATTCAGACTTACAATATTTTCCTTTGATTGATTTTTATGTTTGGCTAAGGCCCTTTAATCTACCAGATCTGTAAATATGTAAACTGTCTTAGATCAGATTATATTTCTCTTTAACTAAGAAGAGTCTGTTGCACTAAACTTACACGTTTAGAAAGAAGTAATAAAAAGTGTGTGTTAGTTAAATAACTGTTAAGTCTCAATAAGTGTTCAGATTGCGGATATCAATTGTGAAAGTCACTACTGAGTCCTACGTGTCCAATGAATATTATTATTGAAAGTACATAACTGTCTCGATGAACTGTCATTTAACTGGAGAATTCAAATTAATGTATCAATAAAAGGAAATAAAAATTTTCAATAAAACGAATTATTTCAAGGAAAATCCCATCTTTTTATACAAAGCATTATAGACTGGCAATGACTTGTTTATACAAAAATTTTAGTTATATATTTTTGAGTCTATATATTTCAGCTAATAGTCGAACTTTAATGTTTCAGTATCATTAGACCTGACTATTTTCTTAGCAGCCTACAGTGTATAAAATTATATGTTAAAATAATCATCGATAATAAGATTAGAACTATTTGTATCATTTATACTGAATTGTTCCATTGTTTAATTTTATCTTATCCAATAATATGAAATATTCTGTGATGAAACGTAAATTTTTACAATACGTTTTGACAAATTCAAAAAGATTACAGTAGCCGTCATGTGATATAATAAAAATACCTAAACAATTTTAATATCTTTATTAAAATTTGTGATACGTAACATATTTTAATTAACTTCTGAACTTAAAATAATTAATGAACTTTCAATCATAATATCTAATCATTAATAATGCTTTGTTTTCTTTGTAGATAATTATTTTTTTGTGCTCATGTTATTAATGTTTCAGTCATAAAATTTAAAAAATAGTTAGGTAGAAACTTCTATTTAAGAGTATTTTTATTTAAAAATAATTATAATATTTAATTTTAATGTTTATTTTTAATTATTAATAGAAAAAGTTAAATAAACTTATTTAGGTAATATAGTCTTGGTTGAACGAAAAAAGAAGGAATTTTCTCAAAAGAATTTACAGAATCGGGCACTATATGTGAATTACACTCACAATTATTTATTTTTGCAAAAACCATTATTGTAACATTTGGAATGGCACTTTATGTCTTTAAAGCGACATTTATATATTTTTAAATGCATTATATTTTGTTTGCAGTAACAGCTTATACAGGCTTGATTGCTTCTAGATGACAACCTAGAAGCTCAGCAAATCATTAATGAGTTGAGCGTACGTCTTCTAGTTTAATGAAGTTAATCTTAGCAATCATAAATTCATTATGGTATAAATAAAGTTGATCAATAACACCTTCTTTGGTTCCGTAGTTGATCATTTGTTGACTTTCATTCTTTCCTAATTGGTAAAGTGCTGATGAGCTGATTCCCTCAACAACAGATAAAATATTTCTGGGTGCTGCACGTCCTCTATCGATATCAGGCATCCTAACTGAAACGTTAGTACTAATATGAACTTCAGTAAATTTTGAATTTGATAATGAAGTTACTTTTCGTGCGTTTTTTTCTACGTTAGGTTTGGGACACTCTCTTTCAGCGTTGATACGGTTCTTCCTTATGCGAAACTTATAGCATTTGCACAGAAGTCACTGTTCTCGTAACTTTATTCACAGAAAGATGAACATATTTCAGACATTATGAGATGACATGCGAGGTCCTGAGGTTTTATTCACTGAAATCGCTAATTCTTGCGCAAAATATGCGCGAAGGTTGACAAGTCACTTCTTTCTTCTTTGACAATGTTTGTCTTAAATGAAAGAAAACTTGTACATTTGGTCAAGTGATTTTGATAATTCATCATGACTCCATAATCGTTGTTTGGCTTAAACTGCATATCAATTAAGTCAACCTTACAATAGATTATGCAGTTAGATAGAATAAGTTTTATTATTAACTATGTTTTGGTGTCTAATTTTCCAATTGACACATATTGGAAGTAGGATGGAAACAGTATTTTATTTATCCCTTGTTATTTTTTAATCATCCGCACTATCAGATTCAGTTTCAGTCAGATTTTCAGTATCACCAATTTTATAGTATCGCTTCAGGTAATAATACTGTTTTGAGGATAGCAATTGGTTATTTTTTTGAAGAAGCTGTTTATGCTAGATATTGTGAAGTAATGTTTTCTATTGATTAATAAAATACACTGAAGTTTCTCCCTATTCTCATCAACTCGTCTTTATTTATGAATTAGTTTTTGTTTCGCTGCAATATATTCATCGTACAACGGCTATATAACTATAGTCCAGAGCGCGTTGTGGTACTTTCTCATTACCATAACTTCTCGTGGTACAATATGAAAAGAACTACGAGATAAATTTCGTTTTGTGATCTATTTGAGCAGGACAAAATACCTTGCTTTCAGTGTTACAAGTACCAACAGATGAATTTTGTATTGTGGATGAATCTAAGAAGTTCTAATGCCTTGCGGCCACGTATTTTTGGTTGATATTCATCGATATTCATAGAAATTTATATACATACATATATATATATATATATATATATATATATATATATATATATATATATATATATATATATATATATATATATACATATGTTAAATCACTTGTTTGGATTTAAACTTTTTAAAAACAATTTATTTTATTTAACGGACGAACAAGAATTTCGATGCGTGAGTATAACAGTGATACTAATACTAAAATTGTACTAAAGCTATATTAAAATTATACTAAAGTTATACTAAGGTTATACTGCTCATGCAACGGGTTTGCTGCGACTTTATAAGTTTCGTTATGCTGACATCGTTGAAAGTAATATTAAAATTTGATTGGCAAAAGATTAATTTAAAGAAAGAACATTATAAGGTTTCAGCAAATCATCATAAGCGTTGGTTACAATGTATATAGTTATATGATAAGACACGTAGTGAGTTAACATTGACTTACGTCTGGCTTTCAGATAACATACTGAATGTTTTATGTTACCTGATAATAAAGTTATAGAAGTGTAGGAGCTACTTTGAATAATGAATTGAATACAATATATTTTGTATAACATATATATATATATATATATATATATATATATATATATATATATATATATATATATTTAATATTGTCAATAATTTTAAAAACTCATTAATAACTATGAGAATTATAGGACAAAATACATGAAAAATACGTATTGTATTTTTAAGAGTTAAATTGTTGATAGCAGAATGAACTCATGTCAAAGATATTTTTTGACAAGTGCATTAGAAGGACTACGAGAAGTCCTTGACATAATTACACTATTTTAGACTAACTTACTAATAAAAAACATATAACGTGGTGTTCATAATATATAGAACTATTCACAAAATATTATATACAACCAGATAAACATTTTGAAAACTAAAGAAACTAACAAACGTCTTTAATAGGTAAACTGAGAGTAAATAAATTGTAACAACATTCCAACTTATTATTATTTTTTTAATATTTACCTTTTATTGAAAATAAGTCATTGTACTTTACTTGAAGTAAAAGCTCAGATGTATGAATGATACTTAAAATGTATGTGAAAGAAGCTGGTTGCATTTCTCCGTGTGAAAATTCCATAATTTAAATTATGATATAAAAAACAACTTACGTGCTATAACTATTTTGCTAGACATCCTCTGCAACCAAATTGTAAAATGTAGGTACTCTAATTAAAATCATCACCGTTCTGTATTTATAGAAAACTGAGGTACTATTATGTGGTTTATATTTTTGATTGACTTGTACTTTATAGGACGCATTATTATAACCCCAAATGCATTTTATAAATGTAAATTTGTGACTCATAATAAAACTATATAGCTATGTTGATTTTTGGAAATAAAACCTAGGGGATAAAAAATTAGTACAATTTATATTTCATAAAATTATACAGATTAAAACAACCGTTATAGCGGATCACAAGTAACTGTGAAAATGAATTAAAACTGAATACAACATTAAACATGTTTATATATATTTCAGTATATGGAAATATTTGGTTTCAATTATCGCTATATGGAATTTTAATATTTTAAACACGAGCAATGTATTGTAAGCAGTAATCTATTATGTAGTCTCAAAATACAAGAGGAACAATTCCACACCGCAGCTGCAACGTTTTGCCATTTCACGTAAGCAGCGGAACTGCACTCAGATGTGGGAAATAATCTCGAAACATTTAATTTAATTAATGGAATTAAACATTTACATTAAACTAACATTATCTTTAAACTAGTTAAGAACTGTCGCAATTTTATGCTAACCCACAGCTTTGATCCTCATTCTTCTTCCAAATTATACTCTGGAGGCCAATTTATTCTATATGTATATAATAGCACTATTCAGTAATAGTAATAATAATTTTATTTATTTACATCAGCTCATATCACAATTTACAATATATTTAACATAAATAATGTATTAACAAATATAACGGGATTTGAAATTCTTAAAAATAAATACATACTCAATAAGGGTTAAAAACATTTGAATTGATATTGAATGAAGATATACACACATACAGACACACACACACACACACATATATATATATATATATATATATATATATATATATATATATATATATATATATATATATATATATATAGAGTCTTACACCCTATATATATATATATATATATATATATATATATATATATATATATATATATATATATATATATATATATATATATATAGGGTGTAAGAAGTGTAACTGTCATCATTTTCGCAGTTCATGGTTTGGATACGAAAAAACAGAAAAAGTGCTGCAGAGGAGTGCTCAGCTCTAGAATTTACGAGAAAATATATAAACCATCTAATTGTGGGTATAACAAATATATTATGGGATAAAAATAAAAGTGAAAACTGCAACATTTGTAGAATATTTTAAATTATAAACCAATAGCTTACGTTCAAAATAGTTTAATTTGCATAAAATAATTTTTATTGTTAACATTATTAACTAGCTAACAATAACGCTTATTCAGTAACTTATAAGTCGGAAATCGAGAAAGGAACCACCAAGCCGCCAAGCGGCTATCAAAGTAGTTCCCGAATAGCAAAGCTATTACATAATCGCTCTAGGAAACAACTACTCCTCGGGCTAAAGCCCCGGCAGGCGTTGAATTATACCTAGAAGCGATCCTCGACCCCTTTCTCGTGTTTCTGCACGATCAGATAAGGTTTCAAAAAATAAAACCCGCCATAGGTAGGATTCGACATTTGTCCCGGATCGGAACCGAACGACATACAGCTGTTTCGAACTTGTTAATTCTCATCAGTGCCGCATACGGTACGCCGATTCGGGACAAATGCCGAATGAACTTTATGGCCTATACATCTTTATCGATACGATCTCTGTCAGTAATTTATAAGTCGGAAATCGAGAAAGGAACCACCAAGCCGCCAAGCGGCTATCAAAGTAGTTCCCGAATAGCAAAGCTATTACATAATCGCTCTAGGAAACAACTACTCCTCGGGCTAAATCCCCGGCAGGCGTTGAATTATACCCAGAAGCGATCCTCGACCCCTTTCTCGTGTTTCTGCACGATCAGATAAGGTTTCAAAAAATAAAACCCATAAAGTTCATTCGGCATTTGTCCTGAATCGGCGTACCGTATGCGGCACTGATGAGAACTAACAAGTTCGAAACAGCTGTATGTCGTTCGATTCCGATCCGGGACAAATGTCGAATCCTACCTGTGGCGGGTTTTATTTTTTGAAACCTTATCTGATCGTGCAGAAACACGAGAAAGGGGTCGAGGATCGCTTCTGGGTATAATTCAACGCCTGCCGGGGCTTTAGCCCGAGGAGTAGTTGTTTCCTAGAGCGATTATGTAATAGCTTTGCTATTCGGGAACTACTTTGATAGCCGCTTGGCGGCTTGCTGGTTCCTTTCTCGATTTCCGACTTATAAGTTACTGACAGAGATCGTATCGATAAAGATGTATAGGCCATAAAGTTCATTCGGCATTTCTCCTGAATCGGCGTACCGTATGCGGCACTGATGAGAACTAACAAGTTCGAAACAGCTGTATGTCGTTCGGTTCCGATCCGGGACAAATGTCGAATCCTACCTGTGGCGGGTTTTATTTTTTGAAATAACGCTTATTGCTAACTAGTTATTGTTAAGAGTGTCATGACACGAGATTACTTATTATCTGGTTCTATTACTAATTTCCATGTGCTGTTTCCGTTCATTTTCACTATATCGAATAGGGTAAAACACTCAGTCATTGGCCGCTCCTAATTTTTAAGGAAATTATTGGCCACCAACATAAAAATTAAATTATTAAGGTTATTATGAATAATGCATAGGTAATTTCGGTTTGAGATAAATCTGGCAAGATCGATGT
Organism: Rosalia funebris; assembly: GCA_037954035.1. Taxonomy (NCBI): domain Eukaryota; kingdom Metazoa; phylum Arthropoda; class Insecta; order Coleoptera; family Cerambycidae; genus Rosalia; species Rosalia funebris. The sequence goes on along the minus strand of JAZFAV010000035.1, from coordinate 13,793,258 downwards.
TTACTTTCAGCTAATTTCATGAAAGATTTTAGCGCCAGTTTCCTTGGAAAATTACTTTGTCGTGTCGTGGTAAGCTGCTAATGTAGTCAGATGTTCTCTATAAGAAGATTTGCTTAGAAAGTGCCCATTCTGGTAAGCCTTTTCTGGATAATATTTCACTACCATTTATCAATGTTTGATATGTATGCTATTACTTACTATTGTAATGTTGTTTTAATATAATTTGTCACTTTATAACCTATAATTTGTGGCAGAATATAGTGGCCATTGACTAATATTACAATAATTTATCTATATCCATTTATGGGCCAGGTGGCCAATAACGGAAATACTGACACTAATAGAGAATTATTGGTGTTTTGGGTTGATTTGAGTAATATTTACCAAACAATCACTTCGATATATTAGAATATCGGGTATATGTCATGTTACCAGTCGTTGTCCGGTGTCCAATAATTAATTAAATTTAGGGCCAATAACTGAGAACAAATTTATTTACAGGTTCTTTTACCCAATATATCCTATCTACATACGAAAAATATGCCAAAAATTATTTGTGGTGAGAATACCAGAAAAAGTATTCAGAGGACCACTTACAAAGGGCTTTACAAGAAGTTAAAAATGGATCAGGGAAGTAGCAAGACGTTATCAGATTCCAAGAGCTACTCTAAAATTTAGAAGGAGTCAGAAGTTTGTAAAAACAAGTTTAGGCCCTAATCCTATACCATCAAGTGATGAGGAAAAAATTTTAGTGAATTGGATATTTGAAAACTATAAACGAGGATTTCTGCGTCGTAAAGAAAATGTTCAGGAGTCAGTAAAAGAGTTTCTGGACAAGAATCCTAGAAAAAATCCATTTGATTACAATCGTCCTAGGGAGGTGTGGTACAGAGCTTTATTACGAAGGAACCCAGAAATAGCTGAACGAACAGCAGAGGCAGTAACTGCGGCCAGCGCCAACGTCTCGGAAAATGACACCAGAAAATGGTTTAGTGAAATAGAGGTATTCTTAAAAGAAAAAGGACTATTATTAATGTTATTATTATTAATATTATTATAAGGACTATTAATAATAATACTGATGAGGCCTGTTTCCTTCTGTGTCCCAATAATAATAAAGTCCTTGCTCTAAAAGGGGCAAAAAATATTTATAAAGTGGAGCATGCGTAATCAAAAACAACTTTAACAGTGATGTTCATTTTTACAGCATCTGGGATGCTAACACTCCCGATGATAGTCTACCCTTACAAAAGGCTTCCTATGAATGTTGCGAAGTCTGTTTCCGGAGAATGGGGAATAGGTCTTTCTGACACAGGTTGGATGAAGGCTGAAGTTATGTGCGATTATATTGAAAACATTTTATATCCACATATGAAAAAAAAATAATACCACTTTCCCAGTAATCTTATTTTTAGCTGGGCACAGTACACATTTAACGTACAAACTTAGTTGTTTATGTAGAAAGCTTGACATCGTTTTAAAATTTTTTAACCTAACTCAACGAGATTATTTCAACCAGCAGATGTGGCTGCTTTTAAGCCCATTAAGAGTGGATGGAAAAAGGCAATAGTTGAGTGGAGACAATCTCATCCTTTGGAAACATTAACCAAGGAACATTTCGCACCTGTACTAAAATTAGCTATAGACCGGACTGCCAAATCACAAACCATTAAGAATGGGTTTAGAGCAACTAGGTTATACCCCTGGAATGTGAACGCAATAGACTTCTCCAAGTATTTAGGGGTAAAAACAAACCATTATCTAATGTTTCTGAAGAAACAGTGTCAGACAATTCAGTAAACACTCTTCTAAGTTATAAAGATTTTGTAAATATTGTTGGAAGTAATATAATATACGAATTTAGAACATATGACATAACTATGGGGGAAGATGAACAATCAATATTATTTAAATTGTGGAGAAATTTCAAGCCGCCCCCTTTATCACAGAAAAACGTTCTGGATAATATGGATGATAAGGCAAATGAGCATAAAGCAGAAATTCTCAGTGAGGAATCAGATCAGCTTACATTCGATATCAGTCACATGCCAATAGTTATTTTATAAAACGAACAACCGTTTGTTCAAACACTTGAAATTCAGGTTCTGAATGTCGAATCTACTAATGAAGCTTATAAACCTCATGAAAATGTAACTACACCAATAATACAAAATACTATACTATACAAAATGTTTTTAATAACAAACATTCTAACTCTGGCCAAGAATTACCTCAACGGGGGGCTAATTATTGGTTTTTGGATGCCAATCACTAGTTTTGTGAGACCAATGCATTAAATATTTGTTTTTGTATCTATGTAGACTAAACTGTAATTTTCTGTCATGTTTAACATAAATATAAACAAATTTTCTTGCTAGATGAGCAAACAAATGTTTTTAAATGTTATTAGATTGGAAACTACTCCATTCGGGGGGTTAACAAAACCATAGGTGGCTAATGACTGGGTGTTTTACCCTAATTAGTAGCTTGTTTGAAGATTTTTTCCGAGTTTAGTTTGTCAATTATTTTGCATCTTTCAGGATCAAAACGCAGCTCTCTTGGTAATGAGAGAATGGGGTGACGGATTAAGATCGTATAACGAAGCAAACACATGTACATTTTAATGAAGCTCTTCATAATGAAGAAACCTCTATTTCAATGTCTACAGTTGAAATACTTATTCAACATTTTAATGAGACCGAAAGTATTAAAATCGTCAAATACCAGGTAGACTAGCATTAGCTACAAATCCGAAAAGATTATTAGACATCTTACTATCTCATTGAATACTTGCACAATTGTAACCGCACAGTAGCTGTGCAATTTTATATCGACAAAAGGATAGAGATATTGAAAAATTCAAAATATAATTTTTACAAAATTCATTTGGTACAATAACTAAATGAAGATGTTGAACTAACAAACGCGAACATAACTAAGTGATGATGATGACTAACAAACGCATTGAACGTTGTGAGTTCATGATGAAAGAATAGTTGAGGATCCTTATTTTGTATCGAACGTAGATTTTTCGGAAGATATCGGTAGTAAGTTTATTTTATTGTAATTCATTGTCATTAATTCATATTACCAATATTACTAACAGGATAACCTCTTTTAGTAATATTACATCTTCTTATCATGTGTGATATGAAAATCTATAAGTATATATTTTCTTAATGCAGAAAAACATAGAAAAACTAAAAAAAGAACAATATTTTTTCACAAAAACAGTTGTTAATTGTATTGGCAATTATATATATCATCAATAAAACTGCGACTTGCCGATTTCATACATGAAATCCAATATAGCGTACTTATCATTACATAGCATGAACAAAGTTTTTACTGAATACCTTTTTCAGGAGAGTGCCGATGCAACGCAGTATCAGTCATTGAGTACAGGCATTATTACGGACAGTGGGTAAGTCACATCGCGTTCCAATAGCTAAAATCAGTTATATAAGCTATTTATGTTAGTTATGATGACTCCAAAGTAAATTATTTAGGGTGTAATACGAGCCTGTCACGTTGAAACAGTATTGTATGAGAAGCAGATAAATATTGTGGATCATAGACGAGCCAACAACTTTATAACACCTCTCTTCCTATAAAACCTGCACATGCATTGCTTAAAAAGTGTGAAAACGTACAAGATGGTACTTACGAGCAGTTGCTTATTTACTATTATACGGTATTGATATGGTTACTAACAATAAGTCACAGCTTTAGCCATCATACAGATGTCTATTATACAAAATTATTTTATATTATATTGGAATTTATATTATATTTCCAATACTAATTCTAAACAATAAGACAACTAATTTAAAAATAGTATTCAAAGTAAATTCTTCCGGGAAAAATTTATTAAGCTTAAAATTATGACAGTAAAATTATGTCTACGTTTACACTATTCTTCAACTTTTCTTCACCAACATCGACGTGAAACGTGTAATCGAAAGATTATACGTTTCTTGACGCGAGTTTCGCTAACTAAGTTGGAATTATCGGAAGACGACTCGAACTTGGTTGGCATCTTAAGTAGTATAGGGTGTCTCAGAGTGTCAAACTATGGGATTTGAACTGTGCGCCACTTCTGTTCTGTCAAAAATAGAGCGTCAATATTTAACAACTGTCATCTGCAAACCATACGACTCTGGAAAACTGACGGTCTACAAAACTAACCCACCACAACGAAGACATATTGGTGTTGCCTTATGAATAACACAACTCCTCTCTTCAATTTTTTTGATTAAGTTACGAACTGTTAATTCCGTATGTGCTTCACTTTACGTCATAATTTTATGCGAATTTTTCTTAATGCAACTGTAAATAATCGCTCACTTTCATAATATAGTTGTACACAAACTATTCGTTATTGAGCTGTTAATTTATTGACGTCGAATGGTTTGTAGATGACAATCGTTAAGTATTGACTCCCTATCTTTGATGGAACACAAATCGTGCACAGTTCATATCGTATAGTCCCAAGTGAAACACTCTACATAAGATGCTTAAAACTGTTGTAAATTTTTATTTTTCAAGAGTTTTCAGTCACGAGTATCGATTTCAGGAGATATTTGTATTTGAAAAGGCACTATGAAATATTTTAAATATAATCCATATTAGTACTTAGGAAATTTATACGAGGGTCAGGAATTAGGAGAGATATTAGAGGAAGAATCTAGCATCGATAGGGAAGACGTAGGAAAACGTATATTGAGAGAGGAATTTGAAATAGAATTAAGGGGGCTAAAGAACAATAAAGCGCCGGGTGTAGATAAAATACAGGCGGAAAGTTTGAAATGTGCGGGACAAAAAGTAGTAAATAGGATGTTTGAACTGGTAAAATATATATATGAAACGGGCGAGATGCCGGAGGATTATAAGAGGAAAATTATCGTTACTATACCGAAAAAGAGAGGAGCCGACAAATGCGAGAGCTTTAGAACGATTAGCCTAACTTCCCACGCCAAATCTTAACCAGAATAGTGTAGAAGAGGATGGAAAATAGAGCGGAGGAAATACTAGGAGAAGACCAATTCGGGTTTAGGCGAAATAGGAGAACTCGCGAAGCTATTCCGGCGCTAAGAGTAATGTTAGAGAAAACAATAGAAAAAGGAAAGAACGCTTATATAGGATTTGTAGATTTAGAAAAAGCATTTGATAATGTAAGATGGGAAAAAATGTTCGAGATACTAAAGAGCGCGGGAATGAAGTATAGAGATAGTAGAGTAGTACACAATCTATACAAAGAGCAAACTGCTATTATAGAAGTAGAAGGGGAAAGAAGGGAAGTAGGTATTAGGAAAGGAGTAAGACAAGGATGTACGCTATCACCAGTAATTTTTAATCTGTACATCGAAGAGGTGATTAATGTGGTAAAAGATAGGGCGGACTTCGGAATTAAAGTACAGGTACAGAAACTAAAAATGCTGAGATTCGCGGATGATACAGCAGTATTAGCATCTAGTAAGGAGGAATTAGAATCAGCGTTGAATGAAATGGAGGCAGTGTTGACAGAGGAATACGGAATGATGGTGAATAAAAACAAAACTAAAGTGTTAGTGTACAGAGGGCGCGAGAGCAGAGCAAAAACGAAAGTACAAATTAATATTGAAAGATTGGAGGAAGTTAAAGACTTCACTTATTTAGGAAGTAAAGTAAATTGGGATGGAAGAAGCGATAAAGATATAAAACAAAGAATAGCACAGGGTCGAGTAACTTTTAACAAAAAGAAAAAAAGAAAGCACTTTTATGCACGGGGGTAATAAACTTAGAAACAAGGACGAGATTTTTGAAAACGTATGTATGGAGCACGGCACTATACGGTTGCGAAACCTGGATGGTAAGGGAAACAAGTAGGAAAAAATTAGAAGCTTTTGAGATGTGGTGTTACCGAAGAATGATGAAAATACCGTGGACTGATAGGGTTAGAAACGAAGAAGTGTTAGAGAAAGTCGGCGAGAAAAGAAGTATGTGGAAAAACATAAAGAAGAGAAGAGATAGAATGGTAAGCCACTTGCTGAGACATGGGGGAATAGCGATATTTTGGAGGCAGAAGTAGGAGTGAAGAAAGGCAGAGGTAGGCCTAGATTAGACTACTGTTCGCAAATAGTAAGGGATGTAGGTTGTAGCACAATTAGCGAAATGCGTAGGTTAGCACAAGATAGGAGAAGCTGGAGGTTAGCGCCCAACCAGTCTTAGGACTGATGACCTCATGATGATGATGATAATCCATATCCATATTAAGAGTTAACTAGTGCGAAATTAAATTTGGTTAGGGTTTTGTTAGGCTCTCATTTCTATAGTTTCAATTTACAATTATTAATAATACATTAATATTAAAAAGTTATATCATGTTTCCCAAGGATTTTTTATTTTATAGAATTCTTATCTTATTAATGCATTGTATAAATAAACCAAATTTATTATTGAAAACGCCAAGGGTCAACAACAGTTTCTAAATTCTAGAACAATTTTCGTTCCATGTGCAAAATTTCAAGCCTAGATTAGAATGTTTTAATTTTTTTTTGTATTGCTTATCCTGATTACATTCTCCTTATATGGTGGGTAGTATGCTAACTAGACTTTGATAGTAATTACTAATTAGTAATTACTTAATCGAAAAATATTTCTACCGATGGATTGGCTAAGGAATGGCTAAGGCAATGATCACATCGTAGCCCAAAATTTTATCCATAGAATTTCTACCTTTAAACGCATATGAAATCATTAGTTTATGTACAAGGACTTTAAGTGTTCAGAAATTGTGGCAACATTTACATAACATATTTATTTAAAATACACAATTAATTCCTGTATACGTAATATTCTGTTATCGAAACCTGTCCTAAACTGTTAAATTATTTAAGAATTGTACGATACTTGATCCAAAATAGTAATGGAATACAAAGAACATTATAGAAATAAATTTTATTTATTTGTAATATGTTAGTAATATAAAATTCTATAAAATTCGATTTCTAGAGAAACAAGCATATAGATTCTTCTCAGGTGAAAAATTGTAATTAATATTAATAAGGCATCAGAGAGTTCTGTTCATTAAATTAATGCGATGGTGTAGTTTTTGGAAATAATAAAAATTAAGGCAGAATACAACAATTCAATATTATAAAACTTTTTCTATCTTGAATCCCTGGAAATATTGAGAGGCTTGTTTATCAGTTGTCTTAAATAATGAGTACTTTGTTCTAAATATGATAAAAAATATGAAATAATTTCAAAACATATGATATGCACAAATATGTTCTTATTTTAAGCGTAACACTCTGTATCTCAATTTAGCGTACGCGTTTTGATCTAAATCTTTAAAATTTTAATACCATCAACATAAATATATTCATATATTCATTGGAATATAATTATTAATAAAACACCCTCTATAAACATTTCTCAGAATTTATTTTTGCAATCTTTTGAAAAATATAAAATAAAATACTTATCTTATCTTTAATCTTATATCCTTGATAATTTTGTAGTAGCATAAATCGCTTTATGTTTCCTATACTCCTATAAATGGCTCCTTAAATAAAAATAGTTCTAGCTCGGAATAGACATTAATAAATATAGCAGTCGTAATTCATTCTTGTCGATTACCATATTCAAGCATATAAATATTTATTGGGTTTCAACTTACTTCTACACGCGTTGGAATATGACGTCAGGAGACCAACCAAAATACGTACCTGAAACAGAACATCGTATTAGCTATATTAAAACTCCCTCGCTTAATGGCTTGTAGACATTTAGACAAGTGTAAATGTCATCTGATATTAAGAACCAACTGATATTTCTCAAGATGAACTACTTAAGTCCTATTTAGTTTTGCTCACAAAAACACAGATGGATTATGTAAACAGAAACATCTGGTTGAGTTATGGTTTTCGAATAGATCGACCACCCGGTCTCGGGGCAGAAACTGCCAATCTTAGTTAAATCTGGAATCTATCAACTCGCCCAATTTTAACAAGACGGGTAGTTCCGACAGATATTGTTTTGGTAAATATCCGGTAAAGATATGGCTCGGTTGAGTTATCCATACACAAACGTAATATGTAAAGTAATTATAATTATGCCAACTACTTAAATTATATCTTTACTTTTTATGTCAATTATTTAAATTTTATCTATACACTAAGGTATGTTATATTATTTATTATATGTATTTTTATACAAAATATTAACAATACGTATCCTTTTAAAATAAATTTCCATGCCTTTGCAAATATTGCAACATGCTGAGAAAAAATAATGTCTATGGAAATGCTTTAACATCCTCTTACTGCATGCGATGTGAATTTAAATAGTTGACATGTAAGAAGTATATGCTATTTACATCATTCATAAGTATGAGGAAAGAGGGATAAAAAGAAAACCATAAAACACAGAATGTTACAGCGCCCGAAGGAAACATTGTAGTAAAATGTTGAAGATGTTTTTTCCAGGAAATCGTCGGGTTTAGTTTATTTTTTAAGATGTATTGTGTTTCATTTCTGTTTTACACTATAGCATGATTGAAATTTTCATTAAATTACAATCCATAATTCTCTTAAGGATCTGGACAGAAAAATGGTTTTAAATTGGATGAAATCTGGATTTAAATTAAGTTCTTTAAATGTAGAACAGTACACACTTTATATAGTTCTTTGAAAATTTCGCTTTTAAGATTGAGCACCCAGAAATCTATTTTCTCTTAAAGTCTCAGGTGGCGGAGAGGAAGATTATACGTAGAGACGAAGACACATACACACCTCTATACTCAGACAGAGATGCCACTTCTTCCTATTTGGGCTCGAACCCAGACATTCAATGACCCCCAATATTGAAATCAGTTCACCACCTCTTACTACTATATGAATTACATTGTTAGGGACATTTCTATATGAGAATTCACTAAGTTATCGAATAATATTCCAAACGCAAAAACAAATTATTTACTATTATTAGCTCTGCGCTGGCCGTTGATCTGAATGCCTACCGTATTATTTTTCAAAACAAACAAATTCTTTACAATAAATATGGAAATACTTTCAAGATAATTAACTTTATAATTTTTTAAGGGTAAAATGCGACTAACGACGGAGTGTTAATAAATATTTCGATACAAGGAATCAATTAATTGTAAAAATCAATTAAATTCATATATCACACGGGCGATAATCTCTTGGTAGTATCCATACGAAAATATAAATTCTTCTGCAGCTTGTATTATTTTTTAAAGAACTTCAAGAATAAGTCTCGTGGTAAAATAAGATTACTAAAATGTTTACAATAGACTGTGGTTCACAAGTGGTGGATAAATTCAACTTGTACGTAATTTACAATTTTTATATAAAATACTGAAATATCGATATTTAATTTTAAAATGACTTTACATGAGTGGAATGTTAAACCTCCCTCTTCAATGCCCCCGAAGTGGTAGTTGCTCCATTCTAATTTAAAAATAGAATAAGAGTAATATAAGATCCTGTCGCATATATGAGGTTTTTGAATTGATGTAGGTGCATGCTATTCAGTTATATTCAGTTTATCCTTGCCGTCTGTGTTTGACGATGTACATATTATACAAATAATGTAGTAATATATGTTACATACATTATTATCACTTATACGTATAAGTATCTTATATAGTACAGCATCGCCTACTACTGTGCACTAATAAGGCATCGAAGTGGCGCTCTAGTGATATGAGCCGTATTCAATTTCTTTAACTTCTTGTTTGTGTAGAATAAGCCGTTTGCAGTCTTACTAAATCTTATTGCAAACAACTTATTGACAAAAATAGAAGTTCTGCTAAAATAATACTAAAATATTTTTTATCGCTTTAAGAGCCATTTTGTTTTATTTTTCTTACCGCTTTTTAATCATTCATGTTATTTCATATTTTCAAGCAGATCTTAAACTTTCAATAAGCCCCCTAAAATATAAAGAGGGAATAAAATTGGTCAAATCGTTTAGTCAAGTCGTCGGTCAAGTGGTGTAATGAACACCAATCAATTCTGAGCAGCGGCAAGAATTGGTCGGGTTTTTCTCATTTGACTACTTAACGTTGGTTTCGAATCCGAATTGACATTGATGTTTATATTGTAGGTATGATCCCAAAGTATTCTGAAGGTAAATTATCCCATAATTACACTGCAGAAGGTATCTAAGTTCCCTTAATTAATCTGGGGTAATGACGCTAATTGCTTGGAGTTGGTTAAAATTACCGGTTCAGAGTAAAACGGGCGTGGGTTCAATTCCCACATAAGTCGGCTGGATGTGTTTGTGTGAATGCCGGACAATAGAAAAAATAGCATTGAGCTAAACCTCGGCCCCATACGAATAAAGGTGAACATAACTGGGAGATCATGCCGGTCACTGAATTTCACCACGTCTATTGATCCACAATACAATACAATACAATAGCTAGAATACGTATTATTGAACGTTTCATATACCTCCTTCTATGTTATTGTTTTATCACCACATTTGAATTCTGTAGGTTTCCAAAATCGTCGATATTAAAGCAATAATTAATGCACAAGGTACAAAGTGTACCAACTTTAAGGGTAATAAGCTATAAATAATTAGACTTATAAATTTACGTATAAAACCCTTTTTTTGGTTTGTTACATCAACCCAAAAAGGGGGTTTCAATTTAAATGCCAAAAATAAGTGAGATTTGACATGTTTGATTCGGTAAATAAATAGAAACAAATTGAAAATTTAATTGTATACAAATATATTTTAAAATGAATGGAACCCAGTTTTCCTGCTAAATAATACATAAATTTCAACAACTCTTATATTGGCGAACATATAATTAAAATAATTTCAAATGGGGTATTCATATTAAACATGCCATCTGTCTCACAGATGATAACTGAAATAAAATATATTAAAACAGGTACAAGAAAGAAAAAAGTGTAAAGTGTAATCTTATTAGGTATATTTCATAATAAAAAATATATGACTTTTTAGTAATAAAATTACTAATTATGACCAATTTTTCAAAATTGTATCTAAATAAGTAGTTACGTATCATATAATTTGTCATTAATAACTGGTTAACCAACAGACATATATAAATGTATATTTTTCAATTTTTCTGGACACTTTTTCTGTTTGATGTCAATAGAAACATAATCAACCTATTTCCTTCGTGGGAATAGGTTGCCAACACGGCAATAGGCAAAAGTTTTACCGTAATATACTTCTACTATAAAGTTCGTAAATACATTTTTTTATTATTGATACATAAAGAGATATAGAGATATTAAATTTTCAATTGAAACCAATTCTCTTGCAACACATATTTTGATCTCGGTCAAATATATAGAAAATGAATCTGGTAAGTCTATTCAAGTTTTCAATATTAAAAATAAATATGCACATTGAGTTTCAATTTAATTTTAAATTAATTATCTTCGTTGAGCTATGATGTTAATTTCTTTGGTAATTGTTTCTCAAATATGTTGGTGATTATCTTGATTTTGATTTTAATTTAATTCTTTAGATTGATATAGTTTTTTTAGTTCAAATGTTATACATTTCGTTTATACAATTACATTTATTATAATAATATAAGTGCGATAGAAATCATCATATAGAGTACACATTAAATACATGAAGATGTCTAGGAATAATTAAAACATAATCTACAATTTTCTACAGATATGTGCATTAGTCGACTAAAAATATTTGTACAAATATTATGTTTACACACAGAAAGATAGAGCAGCTTTTTATGAGTACTTTAATACACAATATTTATACACAAGAAACCAATAAAAGACCAATTTGTCTAAGACAAGAGATATTTAATTCTCTTCAAATTACGTGAAAGGGTCTTAAAAATAATTTTATAAAGAACAATTAATGAAACGAATTGAGTGATTTTACGACATCCGTTCCTTTCCGCTATATTTCTTTTCTAAAGTTAAAAATAAACATTGTCACAAAATACATTAGATTTAAAGAAAATAAAGTAACTGGGAAAATTAGGGAGAGCTTGCATGTATTGTACCTATTTTATATAGGTTAGGAAAAATAGTTTGAATATTTATTTTAATGTAAATTATACGATTGAATATATTTTCCCTTAACATTTTTAAGATGAAAACTATATGCTGGAAATCTTAGTTGGCGATAATGTTTAACATAAAGTTAGTAATTTAGTAGTTTTACAATATTGATTGTTTATCCTATCGGGAGTAAGGAGCTGAACTAAAACATCGTTGAAGTTATTACTATCGGCAAGAAATAAACTGTCTTTCTTAGGTATAGCTAATGAGGTCAATCAAATTATTATTCCTTTATATTTAACTCTTTCGACCCGGAATATAAAGCACTCGTTTTTTCCAAAATGTTTGGAATACTTACATTCTGATGGTCTCATATATTAATGCTTCAGACTTATTTTTTTTTGTTCTGTACGCGGAGGCCTTTGAGGCGTTTGGTACTTATACGTACCAACCGGGATATTGATTGGTACGTATATGAACCAACAGTGTTCATCGATTACACCTTACTACGTTTTACAAATTGTTCACGAATAACTCAATTTTATTTTGAAAGGTATGTATCAGCAATGCGAAAATTAGTACATAAACAAAAAGTGATATTATTTCACGTGATAAGAAGCAAAACAATTCATACATAGGGGAATAGCGCATTCATCGCACAGTATTTTGGTTCTGGTTTGCCTCTTGTTGGTGGCACATTCTGTACATCTCCTGGTACAGATTTGCGATCTTGATCATAGAGGCCAATCAATTGATCATTTCGATCTACACTGTCCATTTTTTCCGATAAATGGCAATCATTTCTGGGCAATCAATGTCCACAGTAGGACTATGGCAGTTGCTCATGAGGATCACTTCGTTTGTATCCTGCCAATTGGTGCAAAGTAATCCAGAAACCGTGCATCGAAATTCTGCCTGCCCTTTTTGGAGTTTACCTTTCATTGCGGGTACATTCTTACGGTTGGACATGCAAGTCCCAAAGGCAGGAAAATTCAAAGTTTCCAATAAATGCACACTTGTGAAGAAGCGATCAAAACATAACAATACGTCTTGGGACTGAATTGTTGATGCAAGCGATTCTACAACTCGCTCATACATTCAAGTAGTTTTCGAATTTCCCCATTGTCAATAAGCGCCTCCTCTTTTTTTATTCCTTTATTCCAAAGGTCGAGGCGTTTATTAGTGCACTCAATAATACGCAAGTATAATGAATGAGGAAAAAGTCTTTCGAATAGTTGCCCTGGAGTCAATGTTTTTGTTATAGTTTCATGGAGCGAACAAATCCTTGGAGGAGGCGTTTATCTTGCGGGTTGAAAAGTATCAGTTGGAACCTTGCAGTCAAGGATTCGGTTTGCTGCAGCTGGTGGATTCTCAGGTTCAATTTGCGAAAAATCGTCAGAAGAATCGCTGCTTTCGGAAGAAATCGATTCCTCGGTTTCCCTAGCGCATTGTAAAGTACTTGTTTCTTCCAAAGAACTACTTTCCGATTCAGAATTTGGCTCATAAAAATCGTCAGATCCAGAAGAGAAGCCCTCTATTTCATCTAAGTGTTCTGCAGCTTCTTCCAGCTCTCTTTGACTAAGGGGTCGCTATCTTTTCCATTCACTCATGCCGCTAGAAGTAATAAAAAAGTACGCTTTACAACACGGATGGTACTTATGTGTAGCATCATATAAGTGCCTAAAAACCCCGATGGTACATTTATGTACCGCAATGATTTTCCTCAAATAAATCACGGATGAGTATTACTTCCTACTTATCTTAGAGCTTCAAGATTATCTCACATCAAATAACACACAGATTTCACAATATATTGAAAGTGATGCTCAAATATCGCAGAAATGTAGCCTGAACATGAGCTGCATACTAACTTGTGTGAATCAGTCTGCAGAATGTAAAGCTAGGTTATGAGTTCTGTCAAATTTCATTTGCAGGAAGATAAGACACTGGAACGGTACACGTTTTATATGCTCAATATTATTGATTTCGACTTTAGACAAGTTGAAATACTTGCTGGTACACATATGTACCGTTCGGGATGAAAGGGTTAAGAAAGTTGCTTCATTTATTCCTTAAAATTTGGTTTAAGGAAGTTTAGTTCAATTCAATTATGTCACTAAATGTACTTTAAAATTGTTCAAAAATTATGAAGTATTTATCTCCTTATTCGAGCACATATCTTAGCAATTTGATTGTTTATGACAGCACTAACTGTTATTTACAATAATGAGTAAATTTATTTTATATTTATCAGGTACTAATTTGAATTTTTTTTTATTTCTTCAATCCTTTTCATAGCAATTGATGTACTTCACATCTGAATTAGTAAAGAAAAGATATTAGTAATGATCTGAATTAGTATATTAGCATATATTGTAAATAAAGGCGGTTTAATAATCGATATTTTACAAATCTTATAAAAATATTCCATATGGTTTGTATAAAACCATGTATGGTTTGGTATAAAAATATTCCATATGGTATGTGGTTGATAAACATACTACAAATTTAATTTATTTTTAAAATAAATTAAATGTACAACACGTAGAATTTAATTTCCTAGTGCTAAAAAAGATTTTTATATTCACACTATTTTTGCTATCGAATTGATTATATGATTATGAAAGTTTCCTTGGGGCGAGAGTAATAGAAGAAGTACGGACACATAGCATACGAGGATAGTATTACTAAAATTTTATGATCCTCTTAGGTTACTACATGTGTCAGAGGTTCATAGACTTGCTATTGGAAAATGTTTCTTGTTGTTAATACTTCAAATATTTTTATTGCATTATCAGAGTTTGTATAAATCAATTATCAACGAATAAGAATATATAAGGTATTTTAAATATTTATTGAAATATCTAAGAGGCATACGAAATTCTTTAGAAATTAATGCCTCGTTGCTCTACTGGAGCAATTTATGTAGATGCATAAGAAATAATAAAGTCTGGAGTTTCAAGTGGAACAAATTCGGAGATGTGTGTCCTGAAACCAGACCTTTGACAATTTTATAAAACTTATTTCGTTTCAAGAGCTCCGTAGTCGTGAGCTATTCAAGTAAAATTTTCCACTCAAATACATGAAATGTGCGATTCTTAACTGCGGTGCAGTCTACTACTTTTTCATAATATCTCCGAGGAAATGGCCACAAGTACCGACCTAGGATGAAATTGAAAAGTGCCAGGAAGTTATAAAACAAAAAAGGAACCGAGGCCTAAGTGCGTCAGCATCCAAACTACCGAGGCGAGAAAAACTTTCGAGCCGAAGTGTAAAATATGCGCATGAGTTTACGATTCATTTCGGCGAAGTGGGGAAATTTACAGACAACAGAAAACAAATTTTGTAATAGGAAAGTTTACGGGCTGAGTGAAAAATAAATATTTGTTTCAGGAATGTAATTATTAATGCGAAACTCTTCACAACAAACTAACTCTCTCAATGCCTCGAAACAAATTCACAACAAGCGGGGAAATGTTTAACTTTCATTATAAATAATAATTTTAAATTCCACTCATTATTGTGGATAGGGGATGAATGTGGATACATTCATATTTGAAGTATAATGCAGTAAGTTTTACTACGCAGAGGGTAATATTCAAACTATAGAAATAAGGAGATTATACTCCAACCCATCTGCAAATGCCTTATATAATAAAGACTAAACAAATTAGGTCAAACAGCTATTCTCCTGGCTATACACCAAACGCCGAGCGCTGAATTACATGACAAAATTTGCCGTATTTTAACTAACAGAGTTAGCACTAAAATACATTGATTGAGATTTTTCCAAAACCACAAGGAAGATGCAAAGTGTCTATCTCAGTATATCGTTAACTGCAGACCGGTTTCAACCTTATTTTGGGTCTCATGAGTGCAGTGCAAACGAGTATACCTTTGACAGATGAAGCTCACATCAGCAGTTAACGATATCCTGAGATAGGTGACACTTTGCATCTTCGTTGTGGTTTTGGAACAATCTGAATCACTGTATTTTAGCGCTAATTCTGTTAGACAAAATACGGCAAACTTTGTCATGTAATTCAGCGTTCGGCGTTTGGCATATAGCCAAAAGAATAGCTGTTTTGACCTAATTTATTTAGTCCTTATTATATAAGGCATTTGAAGATGGGTTGGAATATAATCTCCTTATTTCTATAGTTCATATTTGAAGATTACATTGTATTTTGTGTAAAACCGAAATTTGAAGAATCTCAGAGCTTTAATAATTAAAATTTAGAGGTCAACAAGATCCTTCCTCAAATTTGTATTTGTTAATTTAGAATCACTAAAGTCGGCAATTAGAAAGTTTTCACTATTCTGTTTCCACGAACATATGATTGCATTCAATGACAACTATGTTCTTAACAGACAATGATACAGAATAAAATGAGATGAAGTGATAAAATTGTATAATAACGACGATTTCTGAAATATCTGTCACAAGTTGTAAACATCGTTGCAAAAACAGTAAAATTCATTGAATAGTTAACTAACACATCTCAAATAAAACAGTTTCTCCTATAAAGGTTGTTCTTGACAAACTTATATATTAATATAACAAACTTCATATTCTAAGTTAAAATATAACGAAATATTTTGTCTCTAATTAAATGCTGAACTTTAACTCTGAAGTAGGGTAAACTGCATACATAACATTCTTAATGAGCTATCTTTTAGTCACTAGACTAAAGTATACGTATTCCTTCAAGCAAGTATGCTTTTTGAATATTTAATGAAAGAATCAAATTGCAATTAAACTAAATACTTGCGATGATTAAAATATAAACCTAGAGCTAAGTAGAAAGAACCTGGAAATAAAATGAAGGCTGAGAAAAGTCTACTAAACTAATCTGAATGAAAGTAGTAGATATAACATTTTATAGAGGAACTAGACTAATGCAAACACAAAAAAAAAACTAATATGTTAGAACAAGACCTAATAAAATTATTCATTTATTTTGTATTGTATTTACCAATAACGTATTTTTACATTATGTGAAAATAAGTTCCTTGGTCTAATACAAAAATAATGTATGTATATAATAAATCCACAAAATGTGGTTAGTTACAAATTAAGTATTGGCATTTGTCGTAAACGTAAAGACATGTGGTTTAAATTTTGTATGCGTGATACAGATAAATGATCAATAACAGCAAGCAACAAAACAATGTGGTTCAATTTACTTTTAAGTCTCTTTATCAAACTAAAAGTAATGTAATTAGCTCGTTAGTTATTCTCTGATGAAAAAAAAAAAGCATCAATCGCGATCGGTTTAAATTTATAGAAAATTATATCAGCTTAGTGTTAGGTGTTCTTTCCGATGTATGTTTACTCTTCAGACCTCATCACTTGCTCTAGCTGAGACCTTGATATACACAAATGCATTGCAAATATAATCTATGAGCATAATCTACCTATATGTAAATTCAATAGTTTTGATAAATATTAGATATACAGATAGAGAGAGGGATGAAGATAGAGAATAGAAGACGTTATCGACTTTCAGATCATCTAAAGTGAGAGTTCCCGCTGGAAATAGAAGTAAAAATTACTTTTCATAAAATTATAATCTGGGATATGGATATTCTTAACATTTATGTTTCAATCAATTGCTCCTTAGAATATTTGTGTCTTGGAAACTACAGGACACCTAATTTTCTGATTCTAATTAGTATACTGATGCGGTATGTGCTTTATCTTTCATTATCTAAGGGAAGCAATATTTCCATGAAGAAATCTAAATTTAACTTTTTATTAAATACTATCATTTAAGACCTTAAGTAATATAGTTGTGAAATGTTGCCAAAAATTCTGACATTCATGAGTTAATTAGATTATTTTCATAGTTTGATCATTAAGGAAACATATCACTATTGATATATTTTATTTTGACTTTTTAATACATATAACGTAGAAGAACTTGGTTAATATTTATGATTTGTAGTTAAAATTAGTTAGCCTCCTTATCATGTATGGTATTTAGTAAATTATCTGTTAAAAATTAAGCATAACTACAGAATATTTTCCTTAATACTTGTTAATGTCCTATTCCGGTAGAACTAAGTACAACTTGGGCTTTGTGGAGTGTGCTATTCATTTCGTATTATTTCTAAATGGTCCTATTACAAGATACTGTGGTTTTTGTGATAATTAAGTAATTTTAAATTTAGTTGTGTTCCTCGTTCAATAATAATTAGGCAGTTTATTCTATATTTACTAAACGGCTATTTTCGTGT
Organism: Rosalia funebris; assembly: GCA_037954035.1. Classification (NCBI taxonomy): domain Eukaryota; kingdom Metazoa; phylum Arthropoda; class Insecta; order Coleoptera; family Cerambycidae; genus Rosalia; species Rosalia funebris. Next base: position 13,774,986 of record JAZFAV010000035.1, on the reverse strand, counting down.
GGGTAATGAAATTTTTAGGTCGATATACATAATGCTCTTCGTTCGAATTTCGGCATTTTGACAAAATCAATACAGTAAATCGACCCTTGTGAACAACGTGGTAACTTTTGTTTTTTGATCCGAAGCCTCTAGGGACATGCTCCGGAGGTGCCTTCGATATGAGCGAGGGAGCGGCGCAATATTATTGCGATTTGCTTACTCGTCTATTTATTAAATACCGCTAATATTAAATGTGTGACTATGAACTTATTATATTTGTCTTTTGTACCATTAACCATAATTTTAGTTAGTTAGTTAGTGATCCAAGTTACAAACATTGCATCTAACACAATAGACATCTTATATATTATAATAGGTACGTTGATATACCTAAACATTGCTTGAGATTATCATGGTTTCCAAATAAGATCCCACGAGAGGCTAACTCTGAAATACTCTTATGCACAGGAACGTCCCTCTTGTTCCTCCTTAATTCTAAATAAGATTTTGCTGCGACAACTCTGATATAATCTGGGCTTTAAGGAGCTTAATACTATCATGCAGAAGAAGGGAGTTGCTAATATTTCTGTATTTTGTAAGCCTCAATCACGTCCAACAGAATCTGAAAATATCTCCCCTTATCGTACATATGGTAATATATAACGTCATCCAAATTCATCCTGACAATTAAAATGTACGTACAATCTATCCTTTGTCGATGATGAATTTTTGTCGGTTACACTCCAATCGCTATCCAAAACTGGGCAAGACGAAAACAGGGCCAGGTCTTGTTAAGAAGATCGTTACAGAAACACATAACTTTTATCTAACACCAATGTTTGTCTTAATACCATGGGTCTTTTCATAAGCCATGTCCATGTCATATCTCTTCTTAGTTATGTCTTTCATGAGAAAACAGTGTACCTGCTTATCCAGTCTATCCACATAGACGAAACTCTAAATTTCTAAAAAGTACGCAGATTTATCAAGCGCTTACACTATCTTTGTAAATATTAGTCCCAGTGACACATCGCTCCTTATACGATTGCATTGCATATGGTCACTGAATGAATAAACTGTACCTAGGTACTTAAAATGCAGGTTACCGTTATCCACGCGCGCGTTTGAATGAGTTGATCTACATATTATACTGAATCTAATTAATAACAATAATATTTGACTGGAAATAGAAGAGTGTTTGAAATAACTGCTTCAAACAATGTCAGTAAATCAACCTCGTAAATGTTAGATTTAAGTTTGGGTTTTAACATTACGTTTATTTAAATTTTGACAAAGTACACTACTCTGTATTATAAATATGCAGTGAGCGCCTAAAGTCCCTTTAACTTCTCCCCTTAGACGCTCTCTGTATATATGTACCACCATTCATTCTGTATCGAACTTCTGATCCACCCTGTTATTATATGAGATGCGAGTAGGTAGTCGTCATAGCTGAAAACTTATTTCAATATCTTTGATTGGTTTTTGTTGAAAGTTCAAAATAAAATTTTCTTATTTCGGGTACCTACAGAATTAAATATTTTAATTAATAATCATATTAATGTAAGAGATATATTATTCAGGATAAATGTTCTGCTTCATATACATATGAGAAAAACTGGAAATTAAAATCCATTACGTTGATTAGATCTCTTAGTGATGTGGTGTATTTTAACTGGGTATTTTATATCAGGGGATTTAAAAATGTACATCATCATATGGTGAGAGGTTATTTAATGTTAATAAGGTCATCTTGAACATAAATCAATCTTAAAACATGTATTTGGTGGATCCTGATTATATGGAATTTTTTAGTGTATTCAAAGTTTTGGAATAATAATTTTTGGGATTTTATGTATTAAGAATAGAAGGAAACATATTTTATGTATTAATTCCTTCCGAATTAATGCGAAAGTTAACACTATCTATCAGAATTTATTCAAATACTCTTTTTTGTTACTACTTATCTGTGGTTTCCTTCCAATTAAGGTAAAATAAATTGTATATTAAGTAATAACAACAGTAGATTACCGGACGACATATAAATAGTTAAACAATCATCGATGTTCGGGAATGTGGTTTTACTACGAGGCACATACAATTTTTTCTCCGAGTCGCAATAAATTTTACAAATTAAATAAATTTTTATTAATGCAAACATTTTTTAATTATAATTTAATTGCTTATGAAATCCTTTCCATGACAATCAATATTTATTGCAGCGATAAAATTTAAATTTCATACTTATTCAGCTTTAATACTTATAATTATAAAACATATTAACAAAGGTTTCAAACGGACAGTAAAGGTGATGACTGGAGATCACCGGAATACCACTAGAATTAGTAACAGCAGGAAGAAATGTAACTAAATTTATTTCCAAGTAAATCCAGGGAAAAAGTATGAATTCGTTTACAAACAATTCATGAATTATAGCAATGAAAAACATATTTCCTCATGATTGCATACATTTATGATTTGTCTACAAATTTGAAGGCATCTAAGTTATAATCAAATTACCTCATGATGAGACCAACATAGTACAGAGAAATACACCGGTGTATGTAGTCGTGATAAATTGTATCAATTAAATTTAAATGACATGGAAGATTTGAGAAATAAGTTTCTGATTAAAATACCAGATAATAATACGAGAAAACCCATTCATCGAAAATATGTTGCATGGTCTCTAAAAAATGCTGCTTTTTAAATATTGTTATTAAAGCAGATTGTATTTATTTACAAAATATATTTATTTTTGGCATGAACTATAGACACAAAATTGGCAAGGGAAAGTTATTTGTTTGGCTTAGGTCGAAACAGTAACTCTCTTGTACTGTTTTCTGATGGTTGTTTAACATCGAACTAAAATGCTAGAATAGAATATTTTGGGATCTAAATTGCCCCAAGGAAGCAGACAGGAAGCATTATATTGGTACAAAACTATTTAATATTTTTGTAACTTAAATAATGGAATACAGTGTGTCGTAACACTTGAAGGACTGACTTGTAACTTAAATAATTACTCATTTCCGTTGTAAGTAATTATTGTTTATACTCTATTTGCATTGCAATGAAAGTTATAGTTGACCTAAATTTAAAAAGGCACAAATAAGTAGATTTTGATTTGAAGATGCGTTACACGATTTAATTGAGTTTTGTATTTGACAATTCAAATGCAAATACATATAACAAATAACGTAGTTAAGTAAGTGTTTATATTAAAGAATGAAATGAAGTGACAGCATTTGTTATAGTACGTTAATAAAACTGACAAATATCTACATTTTTACAACAACGAAAGTGGTAAGAATATTAATCCATGTGAATAAATAACCTTTATATTTATTTTTTCATTTAATGCTACAGTCACAAGTATTATCACTGTATAACATTATACATTTTTGGGAAATTCAAAAACAATTTCTTCCTCGGTCTCAGCCTCTGTTTAATTTAGTAATTAATTTTAGTATTAAGCCTTAATCTAGTATCGCAGGCCTCTAATACTTTAGAAAATAAATAATTGAAAAACGAGTTCATTCCGTGGTTAAAATTTATTTCAGAACCACACTATATTGTATTCTTTGTAAACAAAAAATTACAACTTATGTCAACAATCATATAAGTTTTTGTTAAAACTTTGATTCTTTTTAATACGGAATGAATAAAAAAAAAACAGTATATAAGCTACTCAAACATCTTTTCCAAATAATGTTGTAGTAAGTTTATCATATTTCTTTCAAAACAAGTATTGTTAGGATTTACCGCTGGAACAAATATCTTTTAGTTTTTTCTTTATTTTCAGTTATCACAGTTTAACTACGACTATATATACAGTAATTATTTCCTTTTATGTTACAGCTATAACGAGAATAAAACAAATTATTATATCCATCTTAGACGTAATTTACAATTTAAATTTTCTTGCATTGTCTTATTACGGGGAAATGAAAACAAAATGACAAAACTATGGCATAACGGAAACAAAAGTTCAGAGGTCGGTCAGTTTATTATCTCTAATTTGTAACAATTGGCCATTATCTTGCTTCTCAGAACAATGTCACTGGCTAAATATATGAATTGTTAATATTAATTACTGTGTGCTTTGGTAAGATTTATTAATAGCTGTTCATTCCTCTTGGTGCATGCATGCAATATGCAGTTGAGCAAAGATTAATTTCATGTTGGTTTTTTATTATTCTCCTGAACAAAGCATATGTTGTTTACATGTGTTCTGACGTATACATCTGAGATTAGTTTACCAGATAATATGTTTGTGCTGTTTCCTCTTTTATAATAAATACTGTTACAAATACATGACAAGAATATTTAATACTACTCCTTTTTTTCTCAATAATTATTAAACTGTCTATTTCGATGAGCCGCAACAGGGTGGAATTCAGGTCACTATTATTACACAGACATAGTGCATGGAAAATAAATTATCATGCAATGTAAATGAATACCCGATTAATGAATACTCGAATAAACATAAAAACGGGAATACTCTACCTCGGGGTACTCTACCTCTAATCTTACACTTAGCAGCCTGAGGTTTTAGCAGGAAAAGGGATTTCTGTGTATCCAAACATTATGACCTGTATGAAAGCATTATGATTTTGTGTATCCATACAAATGATTGGTACTGCCAGTACCTTCTATATGAGTCACAGCCAGTTTCACAAACCACACCAACATAAATTTTAAGAGAATTACATAGAACTCCGTTAGTATTACCCCTATGTCTAGGAAGTACTTTCAAAAATTGTCTGAACATCAACACTGACTAGATTCCTAAATTGTAATAACTGGCACACATCTGGAATTTATAAAAATGAGAAAAAATATTCACTGTCAAAATATTTCAAGCTAGACCAAACCAGGATGAAGAAGTTATTAGTTCTCAAAAACATCATTAGAAGTTATTTATAAATTATAGATAAGTTATATATTATAGATGAGATTAAATAGTTAGATTGTAATGGATTAATGAAACTGATTGAATGAAGGTTAGAATTAAGGGCTATACTATCTCTATATGTTTTACAATCTGCATTGCACTTATACACTGTATCAGTAAATATACTTCAAAATATTTTATATGCAAAATATGTTTTGCATATAATTTTTCAGTGTTAAAACAGAAATTATTTATTAATGATCATCTTGATCATATAACAGAAGAAATTCTTGATATCGATAGCGTTTATATAAAACCGTGTTCATTTAAACATTTCAAAGATATGTAAGAAGTGACTTATAGGAAATTAATGTTATTGGTAAGATATGAGGGCAAAATTATTAGAATGTTCGTCGTTGTAATAAATCTAAGACTAAAACTGGAACACTTAAATCCAAAATTTAAATATGCCTAAAAGGGGTATACTGAATAACAATTGACAATAATTCAGGATGATTTTAAAGTTTTACAAACAGAAACAAAATTCTTTCCCTTAAAGAAATACATAAACTGAGTAGATTATACAAGTGGCTGCTCATAATTAGCTAAATATATACAATAAGTTAAAAGTATCTCCCGTCTGTCAACAGTAAATGTATGTTATGTGACAAAAGGATTATGATATAGAAATTTGACTATGAAGATATTTTCTTCTTGAAACTAAGTAAAATACACAACTAGGAAGCTCTCTTACTTAAAACGAAGTTAATGAAATAAATTTATGAGAATGAAAAGTAATGGCAAAGAAACTGTCTCTGGTTTTCAAACATAATTATACAATTGGACGCAATCCACAGAAAAATATACACAAAGAAAGATATATGCAATTAATGTAGCCTATTCTCTGTCCAAACAAAATATATTAACTTAAAAGAAACCCATGATCTAGGAGACTAATACATAAGAAGCTCACATTATGGAGTAAAATTATGACATAAAGATTTAACAGTTAAAGAAAACGAAGAAAGTTAATATATACTATTAAGTTACCAAGTTATTGACCATAGCTTGGAAGTGACATTTTATTTCTCTACAATTTCCACAAACATAACTGACGTGGAGTGTTAAATCCTGCCCAAAGGCGTATTTTTCAGTTATTTAACAAAAATACGTATTTATATCCATGCAAATGTACGTATATGTATGTATGTACGTTTAAAACTGATTAAACACAGGGGCGTCGCAAAGATTGAGACAAAATTTAATTTAATAGAACCTCAGTTTTAAAAACTACAAATTATTGTACAATGTCCATTTACAAATATTAGTGTATGATGGGAGCAAAAAAAACCGCGTTTCTGTAGTTCGTGATATATAACTAACCTGAAAAGTCAAAACAAGTCCTATCACAAAATCTTTGTTGGCCTGTGTTATATAAATATGGATTGAGCATGTGATATACAATAGAAACTTTATACATTAATAATATTCGATTGTGTGGCAGCGATGGCAAACTAATTGGCAGCTAATGACCTGTTTAATTAGAACCAGCGTAATATGTGTGGCTGAACGAACAGGCTCTGCGGCGTTTGATTATTGAAGGATACAGCGTGACTCATGCACGATTAATATTCTCCGATACTGATCATTTCAAATAAGGAATGTTGTTGTGCCAATGTCAATATTTCGATGATAAATCTATGGACCGGTGGGAGAAACCTTCTGATTGTAACTCATCTACAGGTTGCAGATAAAATGCCTTAAGCTATAGGTCTTGTGAAGATCCTTACTAAAACTTAAATTGAAGTCTATTGAATACATATTTGCTGTAGGTGTAGTCGATTGATTCGATCTTTGTTTGACGAGTAGTCGTACGTAATAACATAACATTACGATACCGTAGAAGTTAATAAAAATTCACTTTTTTAAACTTATAATACAATAATGAAGATAAATGAATACTCGAATAAACAGAAAAACATAAATGTATAAAAAATACATATCTCAGATGGTTTCAATTTCCGACTCACATGGACATCAGTGTCAATAATGAAACTTTATCACTAGGAACATTTCTAAGTTTTTTGCAGTAAAATCTCGACACTTATCATTTAACAGTAATTTACGCAATGAAAAAATCCTTTCAACGTCTACTGCCACTAAAGAATAGTACAAGAAGTTAACTATATATGGACCATGTTTTAATAAAGTAGGAGATTCAAACTTTTGATGTGTATCCTTTATAAGTGAATACATTTGTTGCAAGCAGTTGTATTCAGTACAACACAACAGTACAGTTCACGTGTGTCGTGGTTGTTGATTTTTTGTTTAACAGCATCTAATACCATAAACTGTTCTTGTAACGATAAGCTTCCAGTTTCTTTACTGCAATAATTAAGATGGAATAGCAATATTTCGCATGGCATTGCTCTTGGTGGAGTCTCCGGTCCATATATTTTTCTAGAAACTGGCGTAGTGCACCAGTTCTGGGTTCTTCAGTTCATGTAATGGAATATCATTCACCAAAAAAGCTATCATGAGGTGATATGAAAAATATAGTGTAATCGGTATCCTGAATAATAATAATTCGTTCATCCACATTACAAAATAGATAATTTCCTCTAATACACATGTTCACAATCAACTCCGAGTGACTATTAATCCAGGTTTGGAGTTATTCTGGTCTTGATTTTTTGTCTCGTGGATTCTTAATTTTCACGTTTTCGCACAAATGAGAACATAGAAATTCAAATACACGACGTAATTACATGAAAACAAACCCAGAAGAGACCTATGTGTAACATGCGGTGGCAGTGTAAATGTTATAGACACGGACATTGGTAGCGTATAGATTATTAATCCGTCTCTGTTGAGGTTCTCTAACATAGACGCTTTACTCAAAAGCTAACAGAACTCTTCTTCCCCTATATTGATAATATTTCGCACTTGAGATATTAAGATGAATCAAAAGCTCATTCTACTCTTAGAAGGTTTGTAAATGGACATATAAATAAAATACGCCTCTTGGAAGTGCAGAACGGGTTTCAAATAAAATTATAATTGTGATCATGGTAATTCAAATCAGATGTGAGTAAACTCTAAACAAAATTGAAAACACACACAAACACAAAGTGAAGAGACCATCGAATTTGAAGAAGCAGATATTTGTGGGAATATTGACAGACGCTAAATCTAATGAGGAGACCGAGATTAATCTAAGGATTTCAAAGCAAACATGTATGCGGAAGAGCTGAATAGAATTATAAGATCCGAAGATGTACCATGCAAGATAAAATTACAAATATAGAAGAGCATACTAAGACGAACACTGATATGCAACTATAAAACATGGACATTGACAAAGCAACACTATAGCAAGATTTTAAGAAAGATATTCCAAAGCGAAAGAAGTAGAGATTTGTGAAATGTTTAGGAGTCGAACCTAACACAGGTAATTAAGACTCGCAGACTGCAATGGCTAGGGCATCTGAAAAAAATTAACGATGAAAGAATAGCTAGAACAGGCCAAAAAAGAAGTGGGAAGATGTAACGGCGGATCTAGGAATGGACGGAGCTAAGAACTAGGGAGCTAATGCAAAAGACTGGACGAAATGGAAAATCTTAAAATTATAGTAATAATATATAATAAAAATTTACATAATACACATTTATTATATATGTATTTATGCACGTATTAATGCATGTGTCGAACGTATTTCTAATAAATGTAAATTTTCATATGAAACTACCTATTAGTTAATTAACGTATTAAATAATGATGCTGCATCATTAATTAATACGTTAAATAAAATACTAATATATTAATATACTAATTTGTATATGCATCATTGATGCATATACAAATTAGTTTATTTGAAACAAATTCTATCTTTAGGATAAAATATTTAGATCAACGTTAAATAAATCAGAAGTTACCATGTACTAAATCAAAATCATATACCCATTTCAGTTCAGTTATGCTTCTCTAACTGAAGGGCATAAAATAATAAACAGTTCTAAAACTTTAAAACGGACCTTTCCGCACATAGAACAATTCTATCGTGAAATTGAGTGGCCGGGAAAAAATAAACCAACACATAAATGCAGAATATGTGCTTTATGCGACAGTTTTACTTTTTTCAATTTCTCTCAAACAGTCCACCATCGTGCTATCTCATGACCCATGGACAGGGTGGGCTGTGCCCTAATCAGAATCATTCGAAACTCGATCGATCCGACACGATTTAATTGAGTGATCGTGCTAACAAAAACAGTTTTCAAATATACCACCATTGTGCTTTTTCATGACCCATGAACATGGTAGAGTGCATTCTATGTACCTGAAAATCAATGAATGTCGTCTGGGAGACATCCCCAATCAGAATCAGTCAAAATCTGATTGATCCGATACGATTTAGTTGAGTTATCGTGCTAACAAAAAAAAATTCTCAAATAGTCCACCATCGTGTTTTCTCATGACCCATGGATAGGGTGGGGTGTATCATATCCGCCTCAAAATCAATAGGTGTCGTCTGGGAGACGTCCCCGATCAGAATCAGTCAAACTCCGATCGATCCGACACGATTTAGTTGAGTTATCGTACTAACAAGAATAAATTCCGACGACAACGACTACGACAACGACACACATACACACACACACACACACGCACAAAGTGGTTTAAAAAACGTTTTCTCTTGTTTTTAGGCCGAAAAACGGAAAATAAACCCTAGAAAGAAAAATTTTTTTTACACGATTAGATTACTACTCCGCGTATAGTGGAGTGCAGAAAAGTAAAATGAAATATATGCAATGGAATATATTTTATTATATTTTTCTCCGAACTACATTCCATTCATGCGTTATTTCAAATTAGATATTTTTTATATTTATATTAAAAATAGATATGAAATACAAACTATTATGTATATATATATATATATATATATATATATATATATATATATATATATATATATATATATATATATATGCAAATAAAAGCTACAAAAATGTTACAAAAATTGTTTCATGTTTGTGATGCGCTGGGATCTAATATTTAATAACAATTAAAAGAGAAAAGTTTTCTTCCGTCAAAACTTCTGCAGAAACAAGCTCTGATAAAGGGGCTCGTGATTAACTCCAGAAACAAATAAAATATCAAATTTTCCGTTTCGAGGGTTGTAACAATAGCAAGAAATAGGAGATTTCCTTCTTTTAGCTGGAAGGTCCATTATCCATATAACAATATATTTTTCGAACGGTCGTGAAAACAAGTAAGTGATACGAAAGTGGGCCCTTGAGGACCATGCATCCTAGCGCAAAGGCGAAAAAGCGAATGTAAATAGGATTCCGGCAGGACTTGAGAAAAGAAGACACTTTTGTAGATACATTGCCTGCGGCTCTGAATTTGTTAGCTGAATTCTTATCCTCGGGTATGGTAACATAAAGGCTTGCCGAGTTGTTAATATACATACATTTTAAATTTAAACTATCGACAAAGAGGGAAATTGAGGCGAATTTTACTGCTGCACTTTACTGCCAGAATACAATTACTTTTGCATATTTTTCTCAAACCTTATTGGATATATGGGAATAAACTAGTAGCATAATGCCATAAAAGTATAACCAACAAATCAATACGATAGAATAGAATGATAGCAGTACATAACAAAATAAATTTTTATTGGAATACAGCGAGAAATAATTAGTTATGCAAAGTACAAGCAAGAAAATTGTACCTTAGAGTATAACACTATAGTATTTAGAAAATGAAATACTTAAGAGTAATTTATATTCATTGATGAAACTCTATAATAGTCATTACGTGATTTTACTTTTCCGCACTTCACTATATGCGGAAAAGTAATGTAATCGTGTAAAAAAATAAACAGTTTTAAAACCTTAAAACGGACTTTTCCGCGCGTTGAACATCTCTATCTCGAAAATGAGTTACCGAAAAAAAAATAAACCAACACATAAATGCAGAATATGTGTTTTATGCGTAGTTTTACTTTTTTTAAACAGCCCACCACCGTGTTTTCTCATGATCCATGGACAGGGTGAGGTATATCCTATTCACTTCCAAATCAATAGATGTCGTCTGGTTGACGCCCCTAATCAGAATCAGTCGAAACCCGATCGCTCCGACACAATTTAATTGAATGATCGTGCTAACAAAAAAATTTCTCAAATAGTCTACCATTGTACTTTCTAATGACCCATGTACATGGTAAAGTGTGTTCTATCCACCTCAAAATCAATAGGTGTCGTCTGGGAGACGTTCCCAATCAGAATCAGTCAAAACCCGATCGATACGACACGATTTAGTTGAATTATGCTAATGTGCTAATAAGAATAAATACCGACGACAAGGACAACAACGACAACAACGACGACAATGACAACGACAACGATGACGATACACATACAGCACATATTTTTTTAAAAATGATTTTCTTTAGTTTCTAGGCCGAAAAACGAAAAATAAGCCCAAAAAAATTTAGTTTTTTCACTATTTCTTTACACGATTACATTACTTTTCCACGTATAGTGGAGTGCGGAAAAGTAAAAATTTTTTTCTATTTATTTTTCGTTTCGTAAAAATAAAAAAAATGTTTTCAAACCATTTCGTGTGTGTGTCGTTGTCGTCGGCATTTATTCCTGTTAGCACGATAACTCAACTAAATCGTGTTGAATCTGATCGGGGACGTTTCCTAGACGACACTTATTGATTTTGAGGTGAATAGGACACACCCTACCCTGTCCATGGGTCATAAGAAATCACGATGGTGGACTATTTGAGCATATTTATTTGTCAGCACGATAACTCAACTAAATAGTGTCGGATCGATCGGGTTTTGACTGATTCTGATCGGGGACGTCTCCCAAATGACACCTAGTGATTCTGAGGTGGATAGGACACACTCTACCCAGTCCATGGGTCATGAGAAAGCACGATGATGGACTACTTGAGATTTTTTTTGTTAGCACGATAACTCAATTGAATAGTGTCGGATCGATCGGGTTTTGACTGACTCTGATTAGGGACGTCTACCAGACGACATCTATTGATTTTGAAGTGGATAGGACACACTCTACCCTGTCCATGGGTCATGACAAAGAACGATGGTGGACTATTTGATAAATTTTTATGTTAACACGATAACTCAACTAAATCGTGTCGGATCGATCGGGTTTTGAATGATTATGATCGGGGATGTCTCCCAGATAACACCTAGTGATTTTGAGGTGCATATAATACACTCTATCATGTTCATGGGTCATGAGAAAGCATAACGGTGGACTATTTGAGAAATTGTTTTTGTTAGCACGATCACTCAATTAAATCGTGTCGAATCGATCGGGTTTCGATTGGTTCTGGTTAGGAACGTCTACCAGATGACACCTATTGATTTTGCGGTGGATAGAACATACCCCACGCTGTCCATGGGTCATGAGAAAGCACGATGGTGGCTATTCGAGGAAAATTGAAAAAACTGTCGCATAAAACACATATTCTGCATTTATGTGGTTTATTTTTTCTCGGCCACTCAATTTCGTAATAGAGATATTCTACGTGCAGAAAAGTCCGTTTTAAGGCTTTAAAACTATTTATTTAAGTATACAACACTAGAGTTAACATCACTGTAGAACAGTTAATATTATTAGAACGTTTTGGGCATCATATAGTTCATCCGATTATTGTCTATTAGAATCCTACCTGTGGCGGGTTTTATTTTTTTGAAATATTAGAACCATGCAGTACTATTACTTGTAAGTAACATTTGAAATATATTGAATGGTATATCATCACCCCGTTAAATTATTTTAAAATTACTAGAACATTGAAGTAGTATACGGTAATAATCATGTGCTGCCACTTATTTGTCACTTAGATATTTTTATAATTTTGAAGTAGCTCCAAAATATCAGTTACGTTGCACAAGCTTTACCGAATAAAGTAATCAACTAAAAAGTAGTACTTTAGAGGATGGTAAGAACATTATGTTTGCATGAGATTTATTTAGAAAACATTGGATGCCATAATGTGAACTGCATTTCTGATTAAAAATAATATTATGTACTGCCCCACCATAATATTATATTTCACAAAAAAATTGTGGAGGTTTTGGTTTTTGTACATAACAATGCCACAATAACGAATATTGCATTTAAATACTACGTATTAATAAGAATTACATGATACTGAAATCATTTCAATAGGATGATAACATTCATATATGTATAGTTTATTTCATCGCTATTTGCCAAATAAAAAACCCCAAACGGCTTTTACCTCATACCGTGGCTTGTTTTTACGGCTAGGCTCAGGTAGACTCTTCCATTTATCGGCAAGATAAGAGAGTTTATTATTTGTAAAATAGAGATGAAATGAATAGTATGTAGAAGGTGGCTTTATTATGTAGTAAAATTATTTTTATATGTACTTGTGCCGCTTCGTAGACATTTCGTAATTACGACGTGAGTGCCCTTATAACGGGGTAGTTGGCGTAACATAACAGTTACGTAAATATTCCCATTTTAGTCTCCTATCCGTAATAAAGCGTGACATTAACGTGTCCCTGACTAGTGACAAATACTTTCAAGTTTCAGTGGAAGTAGTTAGTGTGTAGCAACATCTAAAATTATTGCTGGGGACAAGCAATACTAAAGTTTTAAGGCAGCTGTAAAAATAGATGGTGCCTTTCGCTATGGTGCACAAATAAATGTGCGTAAAAACAGAGCCAATAAAATTGTTAGGAATCATGTTAGACTCTAACCGAATTGGTTAGACCACATATATCATGTTTGTATATAATTATAGAAGAAGATTTGTATAATATTATTGAAGGAGATTTTTTGTAAACGATAATTAAAACAAATATTACCACCTAGTCTATTACGCATTGTGTATTTGGTACTAGTATATAGTTATCTTTAATATAGTACTGTGCTTTTGGGTAACTGTGGCATGATGAATATTTTACCTACAAAAATTGACAGTTAGAATCACAGATGTTAGAATCACAGTTTCCCAGACGACACCTATTGATTTTAAGGTGGATAGAGCACACTCTACCATGTTCATGGGTCATGAGAAAGCACAATGGTGGAATATTTGAGAAATTTGTTTGTTAGCACGATCACTCAATTAAATCGTGTCGGATCGATCGGGTTTCCACTGATTCTGATCAGGGACGTCTACCAGACGACATCTATTGATTTTGAGGTGGATAGTATACACCCCACCCTGTTCATTGGTTATGAGAAAGCACGACGTTGGACTATTTGAAAAAAGTAAAACTGTCGCATAAAACACATATTCTGCATTTATGTGTTGGTTTACTTTTTCTAGTATAGTTTCCATATTAGTTTTAAAACAGAGCCAATAAGATTGTTAGGAATCATGTTAGACTCTAACTGAATTGGTTAGACCACATACATCATGTTTGTATATAATTATAGAAGATTTGTATAAGATTATCGAAGAAGATTTTTGTAAACGATAATTGAAACAAATATTACCACCTAGACTATTTCGCATTGTGTATTTGGTACTAGTATATAGTTATCTTTAATATAGTACTGTGCTTTGGGGTAACTGTGGCACGATGAATAAGGTATTTTATCTACAAAAATTAGCAGTTAGAATCACAGACGGGGCAAATTATACCACACCAATACAATGCGTCAGTCTTAAAAGAAAATTCCGCAGACAGAAGTGTCTGGAGTTCTAGTTGAAGTGCATCTGATTCTGAATTTCAGTTCTATGTATATATCCATATATCCATGATATGTAGAAAATCTGAGTATACCTTTTCTCTAGAATTAGCATTACAAAGAACAATAAGATTAATGCATTGCTTTACAACAAGTTGATAAATAATTTTTATTAGTTAAGGTTAAAAGATATATCCCATATTTTGTTTGTAAAAACAGTTTAGCTTGGTCAAAGTTTCTGTGGTGTGTGATTTTTTTTAAATTTTACAATGGGCAATACTAATGTGTGACTTGTCAAACGTACTTGTTATATATGTCATCAATAAACGTATATATATGGTTGGTATTTTACTCAGCGCTTGGAGGACACAAACCATCAAAATGCCATTAATTTAGCGTGTTTTACTTTTTCATGAAACACCTAGAATACGAAATCGTAACAATTTTACTTAACTTAGTGGGTTTGAAAGAGGTTGCAGAGTTCAGTTGCTCGACGGTGATATATCGCTCGAAATAACAGAAATAATTCAATTGTGATGAGATGAGTAAGGCAAAGTATGAAGATTCAACGGTACCGAAATTCTAAAGATGTATACAGTGCGTTAAGATTGATATCTTGACATGTTGGCTGTAAGATACCGATTAGTGCATCAATGGTGTAATGATGAAGATAGATCAACAATAATACGACTAGTATATTAACCAATAAGGGCTATTGAACTATTTTTTGTTTCGCTTACAGTACGTTATCACTTAAGCGTACCATCGATGCCAACAATTGCAGTGGAGTCAAGTATTTAGTGGAGTATGCATTTGTATATGAGTATGTATTCAGTGATGAATCATGTCTTGTTTGTGAAGACAAGAGGACCAACTCATTATTGAATTATAGTGGGTAATTATGAAGTATCTTAAAGGTTAACTATATCCGTTCATTACACGCCTACTTAGTCATGACATACACCGCACGTGGACATATCCACAACAACGTTTTGCCAACGACTGCCGGAGGATCGAGGAGATATAATTCGTTGCCTGTGGTGTTCTAAGCAAAATAGATGAAGAATACTACTGGCTCTCTCTGGCCCTAGATACGTGGTTCCCGTGCTTATTCAACTTTCGTGAAAATGCGGTCCTGGGGATCACTCAGCGTGTAACGGAGGGATAGACTAAGACATTAAAAATTATTTTGGTTAAAGGTGGGTATGAAATGAAAAACATCCGTCTTAGCTTATATCATCCCATTCAAGTAAACCATGAGCCAATGTATTTCCGACAAGATGATTCCATGGAGAAGGTCCAAATCATTATCGAATTACATTCAATAAGTCTAAAATTTTTTTAACTTAGATTGTAATCATGTTATATCGATAGCATAAATATGTAATGCTAATGGCATAAGTTGAAAATGTATTTTAGATTCACAAGGCAGAGTAGAGTTGGAAAGGTTAAACCTTTATGAAAAATGTTTATTCCTTTTTGTCTAATTTTTAGAATAGATTACAAACTTATTTCCCAGAGGATGACATACTTTGAGAAAAACCTTGTCTTCTCCACTCTTATTCCTACCTATTAGATAACCTTCTCATCACAATTGAATCAAACGTATGTTTATAAATATTTCAAGATATTGTGCTTGACATTATCTCATCATTCGCCTTCATCATAATTGCAGCATTCCTCATAATTGCAGGCGGCTGAATTTTGGCATAAGGCAGTTGGAAGGAAAAAGGTAAATATTTAATGGGTGATGTAAATCTTTCTTATAAATAATGTACATCTTATTAGAACAGAGACGTCTCTATTGACATTTCGTTTTATACCGTGATCTATGACGATGGTTCTTCGTAATATATTTAGAATGTTGACGGCGAACGTGATTATATTCCCGGAGATTCCTATAGAAATAAGTCACTTATGTATACGATAAAAAGCAATAATACGAAAGTAGTTCCTTGGGCAGTCTGTATTTTGGAGGGAATATTAATTTAAATATTGTGTACAAAACATTTGAATAAGTATTCAGACGTTTTCCTCTTATACTAGATATTTTCATTTGTTTACTTGAGAATATAACGTTACTGATATTATTTAATTTATTTTACTAAATTAAAAATTTAAAAATACATATCCATTAAGTAACATGGATGATAAAAATTCATCATTCAGTTAAAAAATTCATTTGTTAAATAGATATTTAGTTCTTTTGAAATCCACATCGTTTATCAGCTGTAATTTCATATTACATATTAATATAATTAGTAAAGTTCTTGCATATTTATATTATTATGAAGGTGTGTAATTGTAAATTGTCATTGTCGTTTTCAATAATTGTATACGTTTTATAGAAAAGCGACTAATAATTGTTAGGATTTATGTGATTTAGGTACTTTGAGTAATTTAACATGTTCGAATGTGTTATTATAAATATGTTTTACTATTTTTTATATAATTATACAACGTAACATGTTACATTGTGAATAAATGTCCAATTTTCGTAGTTCCAGCTTTAACAGTCATGTATCTAAGCAACGAGAATCACGTTGTTATTAATCGATGGTTTCTGGTAGCCACATGAGGCTGCTCTTCATCTTGGTGCTGATATCCGGTAATTTCATGACAATGCTTTACCTGGCAAATTGATAGGATAACGAAGACCAACTGAATGGGCACCATGTTCATCGTCTTTGACCTACTTCAATATCTTGTTATAGGGTTATGTAAAATCGCGGGTCTATTCTAATAAACCAAATAATTTAGAGGGTCTAGAGGAATGCATTCGAATTTAAGTGGAAAATAGGAGTTTTATTGAATTTTTAATTTAAAGTATTTACATATATGTTAGTTAATGTCAGGTTCTTAGTAGAGGGCATTTTAAATTTCCACACAAACTAAAAATACGTTTGAATTTTTGTCAAAACCACCCTCTGCTTAATAATTAGAGAAAAAATACATCAGTGTCTTTAAAACAAAAATAGGGATGACATATTTCAGAGCTTTTCAAAATTGTATTAAAGTTTCGCGTATTAATCATAATTGTGTTATGATTATTGTGTTGTAATAAGAAATTCATAGCATTATTGGTTATCAATTTTCACCTCAAACGGGTGTTTTTTAACTTGTATGAAGAGGCTAGTAGAGCAAGAATGCCTACTCATAAAACTAAACAATCAACATATGGAAACTAATATCAATAGAATATCTGATACTGGTTACAGATTATTTATTTATACCCTAAAAATAGGTCACGAATATGGAGATTTGGCGACAAAGGCAACGATGATTTAGCATTACGTGTTTACATTCTACAAATATCGATCGTTTCCAAATGTTATCCCGTGACCTCACATTCTTACCTGACGTCAATTTATTTCTGTAAATAATTCAAAGAAAGGGGACGCGATTCATTTACACCACACAATATTACCGGAACACGTTTTTCATAAAAACAAGCTCATAAAAGCAAATAAAGTATACAATATTTATCATTTTCATTCTTCGGAAAATAAGAGAAGCTACTCGCAAATTCAAATTAAATTTTTAATGACCTACATAAGAGAAGTCGCGGAAGTGCCTTGTTGACGGCCGAGGTTTTTCTCCCAGAATATGTAAGTTCAGGTTTCTACTGACAAGGAGCTTCAGGTGAGGCGTGACATAACAAAGCCCTCCACATGAGGTTAATAATTTTGAAGTCAACGTGTACTGAGTCATTATGTCTAAGAAGGGTTGTAATTAATTCCCTTGGCAGACTGCTCCATACAATGGGCATTGTCCGTCCGAATAGAGGGCTGCATAATTAATTAAAGCTGTCGGAGTGTGTGTTGTGCCTCCAGCTTGCATTAGAACGTGCCTTAACAGGAGCTGAACTTTTAACTTGAGAAGTTCGCCCCCAAAACATACACCACATATCGATTGGTCTCGAATTCGACCCATAAAAACGAATAAAGAGGAATGCAAATGAAACAGTTTCAACTTTAGTAGTTTTCTTGTTACTATGTGCTCTATGTAATAAGTACGTAAATATGCTTTTCGAAATATCAACTGGAGACAAAATTAGATTCTATGAATGAAAATATATTTCTGTTATTAGTTGTATGCCTACATATCATAAGGTCGCCACGCTTTAGTATCTATACGTTTTATACATAAATTAATATAATGTTAATCCAATATATTTGATCATCTCATTTAAACATGCGCATGTATAAAGGTGACGTGCGCTTTAGGCGAGCATTATTGGGATTAATGTGGATAGCAGTGCGATTATTTTCACACCATAGAAGACAATGTGAAATTGGGTATTTCGGAATCGTTAAACGGGATTGAGAAATAACCATGGAAAGTTACAACAACCAGTACAATCAGGAAATATACATGATTAAGCAAAGACATGTTACAATGAGGATATGACATACTAATGAAGGTAGAACTGGTCTAGAATTGCTGCACGAAAAAATCTTATAGAGCAACAAAAATACTGAATTGTTTTACTGAAATTTTTAATCAACTAGAAGTTTCTATTGTACACCCGTTTTAAATGAATATCTTAATACTTCAACTGCATAAGAATCCAAGTAGTTGAGCAAGTGGGAACACAGCATTGTTATAGACCACTCTATTTTTCTGTACCGAACCCTCAAATGAGAGCAGACCCAACTTTGGCTAGCGATTTTGTTAGAGTTAGATTTTAGCAGTCGTGTGACTAACATTGACCTCACAAGTTCTTTAATAATTTCAGAACAAAATTTCCTGGTATGTACTGTAAAGAAGAATAGAGAAGAAGAAAAAATTATTTTTGGTATTTATACCATACTGTGAATATCAGACCTATATGAAATTTTGTTATATAAATACGGTTTTGTTATATGAATATGATAAATTATTTTATGCAAAAAATGACAGATGTGCATGTCTCTTCTTTGTTTTATATTAAGCTATTTTACAGTAGATTAGCTGACATGTTTACATTTCAAATATTAATTTTCTGCAATTCAAATATTAAACGTATACATGTATTCTAATTTCAAATTCACTGATTTGAAATTTACTTAAGAATTACCCAAAAACAAACTACATCATTCCGTTGTATTACATATTTATACAATAAAATTATATTTGTAGTAGAAACGGAATGTCTATTGCTGTGTATTAATTTTATTTTTTTTTAAGATTTTGGTATAATACCATTGACATGTTATGAAAAGTATAAAGAAAAATCGATGCATAAGCCTACATTTTTTGCTACCTCCATCATAGCCGATTTTCATTAATGTGTATATCAACTAAGTCCTTAACATTACTACAAGTTGTCATCCTACCAAAAAGCATCACATGAGATTTGGAGGGGTCAACTGTGAGCAAGAACTTAAATGTGACATTTGCACAATAGATCTTAAATCCTTATTGATTTCCACACAAGCGGTAGCAAACTTATGTGAAAAGAACAGTAGACCAGCATATCGTCAGCATAAAAATAATATATAATATGATAATGAATCTCGAAAACTCGTAGTGCATAAAATAAATAATAACGGGCCCAATATAGACCCTTGAGGTAGACCATATACCACTTAAAGATAATTAGACAATTTATCTCGCAACATAACTCCTTGCAGACTATCATCTAAATAATTTTGTCATAAATATACTGAATTTCGATCTTCAACATAGATACTGAATAAACATGTAAATATACTGAATTTCAATCTTTCGAGTTTCAATTTATATAATGTAACACTACCAAAATTAGTTGACAGCAAATTTCATCAATGGCTTTAGATTAATGCAACAATATTGCTGGAAATAAGGTAATGTTAAATTATTACCATCAACTGAAGCCAGGATATCATCAGTAACCTTTCTTTAGCAACGCTGTTACGTAGCTATGGTTTGACCTGAATCCTGACTCATTCTTCAGTAACTACTCGAATTATATTATGTATGCATTTTAATAACAGGGAATTGGGTTCTATCACTTAAGTTGTAATGAATTTAACAGACGAAGTTGCCGTAGATTAGGCACTAAAGAGACTCTAAATTTGACTGGTAGACGAAATTACGGGAAGTTTCTTGCATCATTTTCTTGCGAAGTTAACTTCTTTATCGATGTTGCTTAATTCTGTGTAAATATCATTAGGGAAACCATTTTCGAGTCAATAACATTCTTGCCATAATCAAGATCATCATCTCTAAACTGAATATTTTCTCAAACAAGTAGTATCTACTATATTACATTAGTAGAGGGTGTTCTTTGAGCATGATAGAACTTCCCAGGGCGATGGCTATGAAATCAGCTGTCAGTTTGCACCCAACTAGTGACATTTTTATTAAGTATAGTGTGGCAAATCATGATGAATAGACTCACGCTTGAACAACGCTATAAAATTGATTAAATTTACTTTTAAAGTCAGTCGTCGATTCGGGAAACGTATAGATGAATTCTTGAATTTTACGGCACATATAATCGTCCATCTGAGCAATCCATCCGTCGCACTGTGAATAGATTACGTACCACACACACTCTAAGGAATGAAAGAACATCAACATGTAAGAAGGAATGTGCGTACCGAAGAAAATATTGCCGCTGTAAATGAAAGTGTGCAAGAAAATCCAAGATTATCGATTCGTCGTCGGTCGCAGCAGTTGGGGCTTTGTCCGTCCACTACGTGGAAAATTTTGCACAAAGATCTTGGTCTACACCCATATCATATCCAGCTGGTACAGGAATTAAAGCCACAAGACCATCGCTTGCGTCGTTCTCTCGCTGATTGGGCTTTAGAGTAGTTGAAAGCCGACCCATTGTTTTATCGCAAAGTTATGTTCAGCGATGAGGCTCATTTTTGGCTTAACGGGTTTATTAATAAGCAGAATTGCCGGATATGGAGTGATACCAATCCAGAAGAGATCCTATAGACCCCATTACATTCAGAAAAATGCACAGTTTGGTGCGATTTATACGCTGGTGGTATCATTGGACCTTATTTCTTTAAAAATGAGGCTGGAGCTAAGGTTATAGTCAATGGGGAACGTTACCGGATAATGATCAATGAATATCTTTTTCAAAATATGGATAACATTTATCCGCATGAGATGACACATAGCAACATGATGTAACTATGTGTCATTCAACGAATGAAACTATCGACTTATTGCAAACAAGATTTGATGATAAGTTGATTTCAAGAAATGGACCCGTCAACTGGTCACCCAGGTCCTGCGATTTCACGCCTCATGATTATTTCCTATGGGGCTACGTAAAGTCATTGGTTTATGTTAATAAACCAGCAACACTGGACGCCTTGGAAGCCAACATTGTTCATGTGATTCATGACATACGACCACCACTGCTCGAAAAAGTGACCCAAAATTGGACTGACAGATTGCGCTTCGTCAGGAACAGCCACGGTGGCCATATGACTCATATAATTTTTAAATATTAATGCCATGTACTGATCTTCCAAATAAAAACAGATTGTTTATTATACCACAAAACTTAATTTTTGTGGTATTTATTCAAGTTTAAAGTTCTATCAAGCTTAAAAAAACACCCATTATTAGCCATTTCGAAGATAATCAAGTCTCTGATATATATAAAATGTGACACTTATAATTAGTTCTAATTATAAGTAACTTTAATATCGCTTTAGTTGCGAAAAGTTCCATTTAACTTATACTTCACTGAGGTTGTTGAAATCTATACGAAGATTTTTTGGTATACTAGTTATTGGCTTTTAACAAGAAAAATTAACCACGCATTCGACAAAAGGGCTGTTTATGATTTGATTGTGATGTATTATTGATATATGACGATTCATAATTCATTACTTGATGAGCCATTGTCCACAAACTTTACTTTAGAATACTTCTGTTATGGAGCACTTAAAATTTATCTAATTCAAAAACGGTGTTTTTAAATTGGAAATGTATTTTATTAAACATTTTAATGTTAACATGTATTTTACTAAACATTTGCAATGCGTTTTCTATCAAAAAATCTTGACATCCAGTGATATATTATAATAATAAAGTATAAACTGTATGCTTTTGTATTTTTCAGTATTTCAACATTAATTAATAAACCACTTAACTATTGCCCAATGTTTATAATATAATATTTCAGAAAACAGCCACCGAAGAAATATTTATTAACATAGCTCAAGTGCTGAAAAATTTAGAACGAGAAGTTAGTATCGTTAGTTCAAAATAGGAAACGTAGTAATTAATCATTTTCCCAGACGGTCATTTCTTTTCAGTGAAACTAATTTTAACTAATTACCTACATAATTGGCGTTGTTAGCGGCGCTTATTTATAACATAATTGCATTAGTTCTAACCTAAAAATAAATATACATCACAGCTAAGAGATTCTCATTAAGCGGATATAAAGTGGAAATCCTAACTTGGATTCGTGGTTAAGGCCTGCCTGACAATGCCGATCCGGCTACTAAGCTATGCTACACCTGAGCATATCGCTAGTACTCGTAGACAACAGGCTTCACAACAGCTGCGACTTGAATATTTATAAATAATAATCTTTTTAAACTTCATAAAATGGGTCCTATCTCTAACATTTGTTAACATTAACTATTTATGAGTTCATATCGGATTATATTTAAATTATTTATCAATAAATATGAATTAAAAATATATGACAACCATTCATTATTGTACCCATTAATTTTGATACCTACAATAATTATGTAGTAATAATTGTTACTACAAATGTAATATTTTATTATAAACTTATTTTATATGTTTATAATAACATCTAATGGTGAATATATTATGTGAAAAACATACATTATAGGAGTAATTTTTTAGCTCTTTAAACTTTTTGTGGTTAAACTTTCATAGTTTCCTTCTTTACATCTTTGATAAAAAAATCATAACATGTTGCGTGATGTAATTATAGGAGTAAATTCCTATTAAGAGAGAAATATATCCGCAAGTTCTTCACAGATTCGTATGCAATAATTAATAATGATTAATATTATGTTTGTGTTTGACGTATGACAATATATTAATCTTTTTTTTATTAATTAATAATAAATAAATTAATCATATATTAATTTTAACTCAAGCGTAGTTTACCAATGTTATGACTAATATTCTGATATTGAATACGCTATATGAACATGTTTTACTTCAAGAATATGGAGTTCGTAGTACAATATGTTCAGTATGCAACATATATCCAATATTAAGGCGGAGATTGGAGACTTCCTGAGTACATGTCGTAATGGCTTAAATGTACCGAATTGTAAATTATTTACAAGCAGTCTGTTTATCTCTCCTGTAGAATGTTGGAATTTTAGAAGCTTACATTTCCTGATTGATAATCACAATCAGGTCATAAATAACTTTTCCTCAGTAAAAATTTACACAGTTGTTTCTAAATCATCAAATAGTGCAGATTGCGCAGGTTAGTTCTACGTGTTAAATAATAACACTGTAGGTCTTCTTAAATTATCCATAGACTGTACTATTTATAGTGCAGAAGCCTATGCTATCTATTAAGCCCTTGCAGCTTGGGTTGCAGAAACATATATGGGCACATCCATTACTTTTCGACGAAACTTTGCGCACATAGATCAGTGATTTGTCTCATGATTTTTTATATGAAAGTAGGTCATAATATATAGGGTTTTCCAAAGTCTAAGCCCAATCAAGGCAAATTTAGCTTCAGGAGAATTTTTTTTAATTTTAAATTTAGCAATTTCAAAAATTTATTTCTCTGAATCTACTTATCCGATTGATCTCAACCTGATCGCATTATTTTTTCCTGTACTCTCTATTTATCGAAAAAACTTATATTAAAGCTTAGATCGTATGTAGGCTTTCGGGAGAAGATTTTAACTGAACCGCTAATTTCATAAAATTTTACCATTTTTTAAAATGCTGCTATTTGTACAAATTTTAAAATTAAAAATTATATATGGGCTCATAATGTTTGGCTTGATTCATAGTTTCAAAATTAGTAAAAATTCAAGTATCTAATGATTACACTTCATAATATGACTTGTCAAATTTAATCCACTTTTAAAAAAATGGCTATTTTCAATTAGCTTGAACTTCTTTTTTGAATTTCTAATTATTTGAAACTTTCACAAAAATTGATATATTATACTCTTAAAAAGTTCTGAAAATTTGAATTTTCGAATCGAGCCAGGATACGAGTTACAAATTTTCAAATAACCTGAAAATCGTCTTGTAACAACCCAACCAATTCGTTAATTTTTTAGACTCATTCATCATACTTTAGAAAGTAAGTAAGTACAAGTAATGATAATAATTTATTTTGCATTATAGTATTATCATAAAATATAACAATATTTTATTTTATTGGTTGTTTAGTGTATTTCAGAAACTTTTCTTTATAAATTCAGTTGAAGTGTTTTATATTCCTTTTATATTAAATACTTTTTATTTTTTCTGTACAGTTCATTTTATGCAGTCACGCTTTATTATAAGCTTTGAATTTATTTTATTTCTCCGAATGTAGCGATAGTAGGTAATGACGTAAACGAATGTAAATGATTTCTTGGACCTCAGTTAATAAAACTTTGGTTTAACCACACCTTGAAGTAATTCGCTTCTCTGAATATGTTACATCAAATGAATACTCAGACTGTCGCGCTTAATACTTCAGACAGACTCGAGTGAAGATTCGTGGGGTTCTTAGTTGTATTCAAGTGTTGCAGTCTCTGTGTTTCAAAAGAATAGGTCGATATTTATCGCGCTCTCAAATTATAAGCATCCAGATAACTAAGTGCGGGTCAAGAGCTTTATTATTTAATGACAAGTAACGTCTCGGGTGTTGCAATTATAAAAAGGGAAGTGTCCTGTTTAAAGTGTAGATTTCGTGATAGTTTTTTTACTCTGATATACCTCTCATTCATTTTGCATTAAGAATTGGGAAGAATGTACTAAAGGTATTACAGATGTAAAACGCTACTCTAAATTTCATTAACATATATTGTTTACAATAATTTAAACATAATGTTTTCAATATCGCGAGTGAAACATTGTATTTAAAAATAACACTAGCACTTATTGAAATGTGTATTTAAAAACTACACAGTATTGAAATGTGTGTTTAGAAACAACACTAGTATTACTCCCTTATTTTTTACAAACCTTGTTTATAGTTTTCTATTATAGCTTCTGTAAGAGATATGAAATTGATGACTTCACAGTTCCAAAAAGAACCATAGGGATATTCGACTTATAATGCTAGTAATATGTAAACCTCACTTTCTCAATCGAGTTAAATATGACATCTGGTGTCACTGACATTTTTCAAATTCAGTATTTTCTTCTGAAATTATAATTCAAAAACTATTTGAAATTATAATAGCAAGTCAAGCACTTTACCAGAATTGCTTGACGTTTGAAGTTATTAAACAATTAAAAAATTATAAATTTGGGCATAAATGCACGATACTAACTCCGATAACATTTGAGAACAGTCAATTTGTTTCCAGAAATCGATGTTAAGTGCATTACTGCCCCTGATGCTGAAAATGGCATTATTTTTTTCTTGATTGGCTCTAGTTTCTGAAATAAGCGTAAATAATAAATATTAATTCAAAGTATGAAAAACAAAATAAAATAATCAATTCCTCTTGTTTTGAACTGAACAAGAAAATAAAAAATTATTGATGCGGAAAATTTTAAAAATTATAAAAATTTTGTTTTTGATTTTTTACATTTTTGCTATGATAGTCCCTCTGCAGACTCCAACAGTAAACGACCATCACGTGACGATTCCACCTTCCTTTATACCTTTCTTCCATTATTCGTATATTCTAATGAAACCATTCACTTTGTTCCTCACTATAATCTCATGAGATAGAAGGAAATTTGTCTCATATTGTCTCCCAATGTTTCATGTAACAGTTTAGCATCTTATACACTAGTTCTTGGTAGTTATTTGCCTTGTGACTGTACAAAACTCGTAAATAATGTTGGCTTTTTCAACGACCATAGCGTCTTTCAAAGGCCAAACAGTTTGCTGCCAATGCTTTTCTTTTGCACGATTATCCCGTAAGCGGAGGTGGCAAGGATATTTGCTACCCAAGAAGTGTGGTGACCATTTTTAAATCGATATAAACGAATCACTGATGCAGAGAATAGACAATTTTTTCTAATACCAATTTAATATTTTCGTTTTGTTCTTAAGTTTTGTTGAATGACCGATTAGAATCGACGAAAACTTGTTTCCATTGTGCAGTAATATACATTTCAAGCTCTTTTTATATTAATTCACGAGAAGTCGCCAATCATCTGGTAAATTTCAGGAGTCTCCATGATTTTAACAAACGTAGTCAATTCAGCTAAAATGAAGATATAATGTGAAATTAGCACCTTCGAGAACTCAGAAATCGATTTTAAATTTGTGGCAGCATACAATATAGTGAATGAAATTAAATACTTGGTAGGTTTCACAAAAATTGCAAAGTATATTTCTAACAGTAACTTATAAGTCGGAAATCGAGAAAGGAACCACCAAGCCGCCAAGCGGTTATCAAAGTAGTTCCCGAATAGCAAATATATTACATAATCGCTCTAGGAAACAACTACTCCTCGGGCTAAAGCCCCGCCAGGCATTGAATTATACCCAGAAGCGATCCTCGACCCCTTTCTCGTGTTTCTGCACGATCAGATAAGGTTTCAAAAAATAAAACCCGCCACAGGTAGGATTCGACATTTGTCCCGGATCGGAACCGAACGACATACAGCTGTTTCCAACTTATTAGTTCTCATCAGTGCCGCATACGGTACGCCGATTCAGGACAAATGCCGAATGAACTTTATGGCCTATATATCTTTATCGATACGATCTCTGTCAGTAACTTATAAGTCGGAAATCGAGAAAGGAACCACCAAGCCGCCAAGCGGTTATCAAAGTAGTTCCCGAATAACAAATCTATTACATAATCGATCTAGGAAACAACTACTCCTCGGGCTAAAGCCCCGCCAGGCATTGAATTGATCCGGGACAAATGTCGAATCCTACCTGTGGCGGGTTTTATTTTTTGAAAAAATATATTTCTAACAATTGTTTCGGCTTTTATGGAATTCTCAAAGAGTAACAAGCTTTTACAGAGAGATAATTAGAAATCTTTCAGAATGGTATAAAAGCCGAAACAATTGTTAGAAATATACTTTGCAATTTTTGTGAAACCTACCAAGTATTTTCTTTCATTTACTAGTCAAAAATAGTCACCAAGTGCCTAGTGACCTCTCTATTTCTATATACAATATATTTTTGTTCTCCAGTGTTATTGTTATAAAATCCAAGACTACCTCTATCCAAGATAATTTTTGATACCTCGGTATGTATCCAATTTGCTCTATATTTTTAGCTTTTGTTATTATTTTAACCATAGTGATAATAAGAAGAATAATACAACAATTTGTCTTCCAATTAAATAATATTCAATACGTGATCTTATTGTAAAAAACAAATAACAAAAAAAATGTGTGTTATTGACTTGTTTAATGGTGTTTTCATTTTCATTGTTTCAAATGCATTATAACTATTCTCGAATGTAATTGCAAAGACCACAAGTGTACTCAAGGGATAAGATAATAGTGGATAAACTATTAATTTACGGAGAACGTTGGAACACTCAATTTACTATTCAAAACATACGTTCGACTGTAGCCTGATTTATAAATCATACTTAAAATTATTTTTCTAGTTCAGAAAATTAGTTTAGAAGCGAATATAATGATTGGGAATAATGACATTGGTGAAGCTATACTTATGGAACAAATTGCTTTTGCATTGGTTATTAGTCATAAATAACAATAAGAAATGTAAATAATATTTAAAAAACACAGATAATGATCGGTGATATATTAAGTATGCCCAATATTTATGTGAAGATGTGAGCGCATATTATGTGCCTGAATGTTATGTGTCATACTCTCATAATACTGTATATTATGAGAGTCATTTATTAGGAACAATGCTTAGGTACCATTTTGGTTTTAATGTTTGATTTATTATTTTTACTGTTTAAATGGGAAAATTACATTGAATTATCTAGATTCAGGATAAATTTTGATCTCTTTAAAGTTATGTGGTCTTTAAAGGCATTTTATTTAATTTCAATAGATTTCTTCACTTGAGAGTAATGTAAATATATCGTAAATGCAATATACTCCATGGTCCATGAAGATAAATCATAAAAAACGTACATTAAACGAAGATTTTATATAGAAAATAATAGAGTATACATCTCACTAACCACTACTGAGTCATTAGCAATATCAAGACAAACTTGCTTTACTCTATATTTTTCACTACTTTCTCAGTTATCGATTGTTATGCTAATAAAGTCAAACCTCTAATGTTATCATTACCGTAATCTCGATTTAATGGCGCTACAAGAAAATCGAAAGTACGAGTAAATAAGTATACGAATATATTCTGTATTTATTGTACATTACTGGTGGGACTTTAACATAATTTGATGAAGTTTTGATGCAAAAATCCCAAAATATATATTATTTTTTCACACGTTATTTTTTTACGATCATATGATACTCTGGAATTACTTGATCTGAACTACCGTCATTGTAATATAAATTGTTATTTTTTTTCAATTTCAATGACTCCTTTAATTTTTGATAAAATAAAATGCAAAAAAATAGTTATAGTTATTATTTTTTAAGCACAATGATGGATCACATTCCTAAATATTTACTAAAATAAGCTGCTATTTTCTAGATTTTCAAAGATAATTTCAAAGTTAACAAACAATGTTCTAAGAACGTGGATATGTGGTTGAGTTGAGTGGTTCTTATCTACTGAGATTTCTTATTGTAATGAGTGTTCTAATAGATAGTCTGGGATTTACTTTGGAAACAAAATTAATAAGGATTTTAAATGTAACGTTACTCTGTATTGATGTATAAAATAGAGATATGCAAATTATGTTTTAAAACAGTATTGGTCAAACGTCCCCCTTGGATGTTTCTGCAGATGATAATTCATTTTACAAAATTTTCAGTAACATTTTGTCGTTTATATGGTTCAAGTTCATAAATAACTTATAACGTAATACCGTAAGTTTTTCTGGGTTATGTCATTGTCGACGTTACATTTATCTTAAAGTTCCGTTGACCATCTTATTAGATTCTTAAAAAGAAATCTAAAGGCTGAACTTGACCAATGTTGTGTTTCCAATAATTAATATTCTCGAAATCCTCAGACGATTAGTGATCGGAAACAAATAATAATTTATGTCTATGTCAGCATTATGTAGACTTCGTTCTAAATAATGCTCCAAAGATAAAATCTAGAGGTATTAGATCACAGTATTTTGTAGGTCTGTTGATACCACCATATCGAGAAATAACGTAGCCATTTGAAATAAAAAATTACTCTAATAAGGATTTTTCAATACGGACGCTTGAAGTTATAGCGACCATGTTGTTAAAGTAACATCTGTCAAATTTACTCTGAATTGTTCAGTAATGTATGGTAAATCTCCATGGAAAGTTATAGCGTTCAGCAACGTGCGCAAATCATCAAATCTTAATTTCAAAATCAGTGCACCGTTCGAGAAACGTTCCGCGTATTACACGATTTTTATCTTCGCCACAACCGTCACGCCGAGTCGATTATTCGATATTTGGTGGCCAAATTCGAGTCAACCGGTTTGATAAATAATCAGCCAACACTCGTACGTCATTGAAACGCAAGGTCCGCTGAATACATCGTTGCTGTGCGTGAGAGTGTACGGGAAAACTCGAGGCAATCAATTTCTCGTCTTTCACAAGAACTTGGTTTTTTTGCGACTTCAACCTGGTGAATTTTGCATCGTGACTTAGATCTGCACCCGTATAAAATCCAACTGACCCAGAAACTTAAGGTAAATGATCATAGACAACGTCGTGTGTTCGGTGATTGGGCTCTGGAGCAGTTGGAAGTAGACCCAAATTTCGCCAACAAAAATCGTCTTTAACAACGAGGCCCATTTTTGAATGAATGAATATATGGACAAGCAAAATTGTCGGATTTGGGACGATACCTATTCACACGAGATACACCAGCACCAAATGCATCCCGAGAAATTCACTGTTTGATGCGGATTCTGATGTGGCGAAATCATCGGTCGGTACTTCTTCCAAAACGAAACTCATATTTTCATAACCGCCAACGGCGAGCGCTACAGATCGATGATAATCTTGTGGCCTAAACTGAATAATATAAATACAGAGGAGATGTGATTCCAACAAGACGGCGCGCTACGTGCTACACAGCGCATACCACGATGATCATTCTGCACGAGTGATTTGAGGGCATGGTTATTTCGCCCAACGGCAACGTGAAATAGCAATCGGAATCGTATGATTTAACGAATTTAGACTTCTTCGTTTGGGGCTATCTTAAATCGAAGGTCTATGTGAATATACCGTAAACAATTGATGTCCTTAAAGTCAACATAAGAAACGTCATACAGCAAATTCAGCCTAATTTATGCGACAAAGTCATCGAAAAATAAACCTCCTGGACACGTGCCACCAAGCATAGCCGCGGTAGATATTTGAACGGCGTTATGTTCCATACTTAATGCAATAAAATATTCTTTCAAATAAAAAAAGAAAAAAATTGAGTGGGAATCTCACACACAATTTGTTTTATTTCCGTTTAAAAATCGAGCGCCTTATTGCAACACCCTATATTTCATTGTCGTGTGACACATAGTGTCATTTTGCAGAAAAACGTGTTACCGAGATTGATATTATTGGTCATAAAAAGTGTATCGACCTTTTTACCATGGTGATGTACATGAAAGCATTGCCCCATTATATATACCTACCTAGTGATTACTCTATAATATCGTTCGAGCATTTCGAGGACACACTGACATGTTTTAATCAGGAACGGGACCCGAACACATACAATTCCCTAATAAATTTGAGAAATGTGTTATCACTTACCATCTCGTTGGATTTAAAGTAGGTGAATTATATTTACGTAATGATAAACATTTTCGTAGAATGTCTGCACAGTTTTGAGACGCATTTTCTTCATAAGAAGCTTCATAATTATATTTATAGATTTCTAGATACCTACCACCTAAACAATATAAGAGTTCTTGTTTAGATTATTTAAGAATCATGCGATAGATTTGAAACCCAAAATACCTATTGGGACACCCTTTAGAACACAAATTTGATAGCTGAACCGAAACAGTCGGATGGTTGGAAACTTGCAAGCTTTTCAGAAAGAATGCGGTTTGATTGTTTTTTAAGTTCACTGATTGTTGAGTGAAAAAAGTTTAAATCCACAGAAGTTCATTGCATCCCTTTAAAAGCATGAGGCAACAGGGAAGAGAATTACATTTATAATTTGACGATATATCTTTGTGTCGATATAATCATCAATGATACCCTCAATATTATACAATCTGTCATCTTACATAATAGTGTGAGTTAGATCACATTGTACATATGACGTATGTAAGTATTTCCCTAATGGGTCTACAACAATTCATTTACTGGCTACAAAAGTTGAAGTTTTGCTATTGTTCGATCAGCGCTAAACATTGAATACCCATCATGTATAAAACATATACAACTTTAATTCATTCAACGCTGATGTTTGAAACTTATTGAAATTAACCTTACCGGTTTGAGGAATTTCCTCCTTCTCTGAAGAGGATTAAGAGCATGAAATGTTTAATAACCATTGGAAGTAATTTGGTCAATGATAACTAATTTTAATTTATAGGTGCTTTCAGATTGTATTTAACGTGTGAAATATTTGGTACTCTATTAAGAGAAAGGAAATGGTAGTGTGAAACACCCAGATGTCCTTCAATCTTGATGAACTTTGTTCTAGGTGACCCTAACCAAAAATAATTATCTCATCCTATAGTCTACTGAAATATTTATTGTGAAACAACTTTATTCATAGAAGAACAGGTAGTTAATATTCAATTGATAAAGTAATAAAATTCCTATTAGAAATCCGACACATCTAAACTTTTATCTCTTCAAAATTCCATTCGATTCAATCATCCATGCGATGTGTCTCCGGCGCAAACGTTTCCATTAATCATCCTTTCCGTTACTAAGTTTTAAAGACTACACAGTCGAATTTCAAGGCAAAAACTTATTAAGATCGACAAGACAATATCCAAAGATAAAAGTGAAAAGTTTAAGTCAATTGTTACGCACTGATATTTAAACGGGGCAGTCCAATCAGTGTTTGGATAAAGTTTGTAATCAAAAACTCATTACCCCGAGTTTTACCCTTCTCTAGCTTCACCCCTTTTCCTCCACGAATCCGGTGCGAGACAATGATGGCTTGAATTAATTCCATCAAACCCGCTTCCTGGCTCCACGCTGCGTCCAACATAAACAGCCTTTTGTCTCTGTTTCCTCTTATTAACAGTTTTTTTTAATATTCACTTTTAAAAATAAAAGGATTTTTTAATCCACTTAATGTGTTCCGAACACCAAATTAACAAAATATACAATCTGCGTGGATTTTTAAACGGCGTTTTTAATTAGAACACAGAAAAGATCAGTTCATTATATGGTTTTTATATTATAGATTTTTAATAATAATTTGAAACAGTAAATTAAGTTTTAAGAATTCCTAACAATCCACAGAAACAATAACTATTTCGTACTTACGTATTCAATGTAAAAAATAAGATATGTTTTGTTTAACTTGGAACAAAATCTGTTCTTGTACTGACTCTATCTATTAATTAACTTTTATAGTGTTTGTTAGTTGACATTTGTGATGGTTAAAATATATTTTAAGGAGGCCACTACGTATTCTTATCCAAATGGGAGAGTATTTTATTTTGTTTTTTTTTTGCGGAAACTGCTCAAAAGATTTAAACACATTATAAATGCTTAATTTACATTACTAAATGAATAGAGGGCATTGATATATATTTTAATTTTTTAAATAAAAAAGTTATTACGTCTTAAAAATGTAATTCCACGTCTCAAAAAAAAAGTCGAAATTTATTAAACAGAAATTAAAGAGATTTCTGGTAGTGACCACGGTAAGGCAAATTACTGATGCATGAAGTATGCGTCAGTACCTAGTGTTCCTCTATTGCTGCATAAAACACGCATAAATAGAGGAGCACTAGGTAGAACAAATACATATGAAAATGATTTAACATTAAAACAAAAAGAAGTTGAAGAAAATAGAGACATAAATTAACCTGCTTCCCCTAAAGTCTTAGGCTGTTGAGGGAAAGGACATAAAGACGATTATAAATACACTAATGTTGCGAAAGAGGCGGCAAACTCGCAGTTGGGTTTTGAACACGAGCGTATAAAGTCATCTCCAATACTAGACCCAATCGGTCAGCTTCGACCACAGCACAGATGACATTGTTACAGGCACTTCTATACCAGAGTGTGCTAGATCAAGCACTTCACTTTTAGTAGATCTATATCGAGCATTGCATTGAATGCCCACCGTACTCTCAAACTGCGTAACTAAGGAGGGAACTCATGTTTTCTGATTCTTGGTAAAAGGGTTTTTCACATCCAGTAGTAGTAATTATTTAATGAAAATACTCATGTAAATCAGAAATAATTATAAAGTTTAAAAAAACGACTTCAAGAAAAAGTAACAACTAAAAAGCAGGAAATAAATATTTTCTACAACAATTTACTACTTATTTGTTATTCCATTTAGTGTAATTAAAAAAATATTGTTTGTTATGTAATTATTATTAATTGTTTTATATAACTTTGAAGTCGGTGCCATACAATATTAGTAAAGCGAACGCCGGCCCTCGGCAATTCTCAATGAACTTCTGATGAACTCATTGTTATAGTAGTAAGGTATGTACCTATATATTTTTTATGTTTTACTTAGAAGTAAATTCAGTAGTTCTTCTTTCAAAAAAAAAAATGAAATGATGATGTTCTGCATCAAAGGATTTGGTTTCAATAAGACGAACATTTATTATCTACTAGCATCAACATTATTAATGCTAGTGTTGGTAGCGGATATTGGGATTTAAACCCAGGCCACTGTAGACAATGATTAGTAGTACATTAGCAGTACTATAATGCAGCAGTACAACCAATCAAATAATGACCGTGAGCAGTGTAGACTACTTCCACAAAAACATGGAATAGTTTTAGATATACAAGGTTTTCCCACAAAAATCTCACAAAATATGATAGATATTGTTCTTTTGATACTTGATATTTATGTGATATTTATATTCTCATAAGTGCCTTTGGAATGTCTAATAAAAACTGATTTGAATTACCTTGAATGCGAAAAAATCCGTGATTTATCAATCAATCTCATAATGTATTATAATTACAGTTTTATATTGAATGAGCGATTGATGCATCGACAGACAGTAGACTGCAGCATCCTACATTAATATTTGCATTCCATATATGCACGTCTGGGCATTATGCATGGCCTTGGTAGCAACGCAGAAATATTATAAGGCAAAGAAAAACTTCTATAGGTAAAAGAGATAATATAGTCAACAGCACTAAAGAAGTAGAGACGAAGACCGCATGCACAATTAACTGCAGGCATCCGAAGATCGGGTGGTACTTTCAAAAAGTTTGTATTAGAGTCTGAATAATCAAGTCTATGTTGAGAGAAACTTTAGAATTTTCTAATTTAAAATAATTGAAAATTATTTGTCTGTTATGCATTGAATACTAACGTCAACGTGAAATGATGGATAATGCTAAAGAGAAGAGTAACTAATACTCGGTTGGAATTTGCGATCAGGGAAAAAGTAACTTAATTATTAGAAGTTATTTACTCTATTGTATTAAAAATAATTATATTAGTTTTAAGAAAAATTATTTACTCTAGTGTATTAAATATAATTATCTTAAGAAGAATTACAATTTTTTTACTGCAAATGTTCATTGCAAATCGCTAGCTCCTGATTTTAAAGGTATTTTGGTTGATTCATCAAATAATTTTGGTAACATGAATATGGTAGATTTCATATGGAATCTGTCATATACATGAAACAGGAACAGGAATATTACATGGAACAGGAATATTACCCAAATTATGTAACATCTCATTCAGTGCAGTTATACGTATCGTATGAAAATGTTACTATCCTAGTCAATGTAAACCTATGATAATTATTAACCTCATTGCATTTTGTAATTCATTGCAATTCTGCATCATAGTATTAACCCAGCCAACATTCCGCATTGAAAATTGAGATACGCCATATTTTATCTGGAATGTGCATCCTATAAAAAGACTGACACAAGCAAGAAACTATTACTGTCAATATTCTTTTTTACAATTCGTCTATATAATGGTTGCCATATCCTTTATACGAATGGATCAAAACTAGAACAACGAGTAGGCTATGTCATTTTAGATAACTCTGAGGTGTACTATTCATTTCATCGCTATTTGCCAAATAAAAAACTGTCTTATCTTGCCGATAAATGAAAGAGTCTACATGAGTCTAGCCATAAAGATAAGCCAAGGTTATGTTTTGACATTTTTTATTTGGAAAATAACGATGAAATAAACTTTAGATGCTCGCAACTGTAGGTAATGTGCTATTGTATACGAGAGCTCTAGTCGTGTATAGTTTATTTAATCGCTATTTGCCAAATAAAAAATATTAAAACATACCGTGGCTTGTTTTTATGGGTAGGCTCAGGTAGACTTTTCCGTTTATCGGCAAGATAAGAGAGTTTTTTATTTGGCAAATAGCGATGAAATGAATAGTATAAATAGACATTACTCACAGTTGAGAGAATTTATACCGCGAAGTTATATACTCTGTAGTTAATCTTGTAGGCTTTAAAACATATAGAAACAAATTTGTATAATCTTACTCTAACAGAAGGACAAATCAATCAGAAGGGTGGATACGTTATAGTTAAAAAATGGACTGGTAATCAGTTTGGTCTATCTCGTCAGATTGTCTTGTAAGATATTTTCGATATGAGTTCCCGATATCAGTTTTAATCTAAAACTAAATAATTATTATTTAATACTGGAACCCTTAACACTGTACTACTTTTTTTTATCTTATCATTTGCGAAAGTGTAATGCTACCTGTTCCATTTTCATAATGCGGAACAATTTTTTGGTACTACAACGCTATGGTAAACTACCCTTCCGATCAAGATGTGAAAAATATGTTTTGTAGAGACAGAACGTGATTTATCTTAGGCTATATGAGAACTCTGAGGCGAGGGTAAATCACCATAGAAAATGTGTTTAAAAACTATATTTACTTGCAACGCTGTTATAGTTGTTGCAAATATCTCAAAACTTTTATGGTTAACATTCTTTAATATACATTTTTTTTCAAAGTCATCGAATATCTATTTTGGAAAATAAAAAAGTTATATAGGTATTTAGCACCATCTTGTCTAGTTTTGTCTAGTATTTTGCTGATATATATGTTATACTGAATACAATCTTCTACCTGCGCCTATAATTAAGGAGATATCTTTCTTACATCTTCTTATCCTCTTCTACTCGTATACATATTAAAAAAGCGCCAATTTGTGGCAAAGAGGAATGATTATTCAGTTCTATAATAAAATTGTAAAAAAATTAAACCACATATACATAAATAAAAAATTATAATCTCCTTTAGTGGATGAGAAGAAAAGCTATATAACAAGATTAAGGATTGGTGACACACATTTCACATCTAGTCACTTGTTAGCAAGGAGAGAACCACCTAGATCTGATGAGGTGCAATATGGTTTTAACCATCAAGTATGCTTTACTAAATTATCTAGATTGTCTGCTATATGAAATACAAATAAGAATCTCAAAACTACCAAACCAACTGCACTTGTGTTAGAGGCCTCGCAATCAGTAGAGTATTTGTATAGAACTATGTATATACTTCTTAAAAACCATTAATTTATACGACAACATTTAGAATAATAAATATTTTAGATTGCAAATACTTAATTAGAAGTGGCTAATTATAATTATTGCTGTTGCCACTATAAAATAAACAACGTCGTTATTAAATGAGCTCTTATACGACGCTGGATCATTATATATATTATAATTTTAAAATTGCAAACACAAAAATAATGTTTTGTTAATTATTTTTTTGTTAACTGTTTGTTGTTTATTTATTATTTTATATACTCCATACCGATATTAATAGAAGATGAAGGTATCGATATATTAAAATACCTAAAGAATTTTCTGACCCTGTATCCGAGGGTACCATCTACTTGTACTCAAAATTACTGGAATAGTTTGACATATACCACAAGCATGCGGCGTATTACTCTAATAAAGTAAGTTTTCTTTGAAACCGTATATCCTTCAGGAAGGATTTCCTTTCAAACACCCACCTTTCGGCGTGCTGCAGAAGTGGGTTACGAAGGCCACCAAGAACTTCTCTCAACTATGTTCTATTTTCTTATTCTCTGAGGTGATAAACTAGTTACCTTCCACACTTTCGTTGCCTATACATCGCAACTTTGTAAAGTTAGTGTGTTTTCTATTTTTATTATTACCTAACTACGTAGAAATTTATTTTTATTGATAAAGATTTTAGTGAAATTTTCGAGTTTAAATCACATTAAATGTTAAATTAATTAGAAATTTAATCGGTTTACATGTTTAATTAGTTCAATATTCAATTAGT
Organism: Rosalia funebris; assembly: GCA_037954035.1. Classification (NCBI taxonomy): domain Eukaryota; kingdom Metazoa; phylum Arthropoda; class Insecta; order Coleoptera; family Cerambycidae; genus Rosalia; species Rosalia funebris. Next base: position 13,736,739 of record JAZFAV010000035.1, on the reverse strand, counting down.
TGAATGTAATTAATTAATAACGTTATTACACTCAAAACAAACTGAAATGCGTAAAACTGACGAGAATTATAATTATGACGACGTCGAATTGATGCGTTTAAGTATTCTGGTATTTTTTCACACTGCAGCAATATTTTCATTTAACTAACTACTATGAGGACGTATGAAATTTTCAAATAGTTTTATGTGAAAAAATGAGATTTTCTATTTTGGATTGAAACTATTATTTGGAATAACATTAAAACATTTTATTTATAAACTGTAACAAATATTCAAATATTCTAGTCTTCACCACTCATACTACTGCTGTTATCATCTTCATTTACATCGTTAATCTGCTCAGATCGACTAAATTCTGAGAAAATAATTTTACAAAAATTCTGGGTCTCTGTTTTTTTAGATATTGAGTTATATCTTTTAGGTTTTAAGGTGCATTATATAAGGAAAAAAAATTCATTCATTAAATTAAATGTCTTTGGGTATACCACGCTTATTTCTTAAAACTGATTTTTCCACCATTAAACTAAAATACAAGTGGAAACACCACTAGTCTTTAACTTATTACCGAAAACGGCTCATTTGTGGTTTATGCAGAAATTCCTATATTTTAACCGATTATATCTTAGTTAGACAGCTGTGGATTTTACGGTATTTTCTCAAGCAAGGGACACAAATAATTAAAGGAGGCGAATTATATTTCTTTTTGTTGATACACAGATTATGTCTGCATGAGAAAATTTCCAGGGTGAAGTTGGTATGGAAATGGGTACACAGTACATTTTATGCCTTATTTATTTTATATATAGAAGAAGTTTGTCGTACATACAGGTACAACGTGGTGATAAAGTTCAGCATAGTATGTATAATTTTGTTATTAAATGATTTTTGAAACTCTTTATATGAATCGTAGCAACCAAACTTTCACCATTATGATAGTAATATTTAACAATAAGGACGCATTGTTGTACCGTGTGGCGCTCCATGTTAACTAGCTCCTGCTACAATTATTGACCTATCGAATCATCACAGCCAAAATGGGGAGCAAATCAAATCTTACGCTCTTATTGTAACGTCCTTTATAACTATATATTTTTCATTACATATTTAAAGAAACTAAATAATATATAACTTACTCTTAAAATAAAAAAGTAAAAATGCGTGATTACCTCTCTCTGATGAAATAAGGACATTATTATAAAATTAAACAATTCAACAAAAATGTATAGTTTTAGATATGCTTATTAGAATTATATAATTTATTTCAAATAAATTTGTTACTTTATATTGAAATTATAATTTTATAATTAACATGTGAATATTATGAAAGTGTTCACTTTTAGATCAGCTTTTATTTTATAATGTACTTCGAGTCAGTCGTCATTTCTAAGTTTTTAAATTGCAATAAGTTTAGCTGCAAATAAGTCCTAATTGAAATCCAAAGTGTGTACGGTTTTGGCAACATTCCAGTAAAAGGTAATGGTCTCTGATATTTTGACAGGATACTCTAAGCTACCGTAAACTTCTGCAAATCTCTTCACTAACCAGCCTCTCAAAGTGAATATTCCTGGGATTAAACAACCGAGCTAAAAGCTTTGCCTTTCGACAAGACAAACAGTGTCTTTACCGGGGTTATCTTCGCAGAGCAGCGATTTATAGAAAAAAGGCGCTAATAGGATGTCTTTGTATGTAGCCTAGCACTTACTGGGTCACTCAACTCTCGTAAAGGACTGTTCGATGTTCAACTTTTATTAATAACTTCAGCACAATGCACACTGCTGGGAAGCGAGATATCTCTATTTAATAGTAAGTGGTACTTGACTATTGGATATTGCTTGTCCATTTATAGCGAAATATTAATAAGTAATATATCATGGGTTTATTAATTGTGTTCTGTATTTAATTAACTGAAAATTTCAGTTGAAGAAGATATAAATGGATTAATATAATGTACTTGTACATTATATTAATATAATACTTGTATATTTGCATTAGAGGAGCTACATGTCCAAATATGATGATTAAAAATCTGAAATAAAACAATTCCAGAATAAAATTTTATAATTATATTTATAATAGTTAGGTTGATTTAGGGATATCTTCTATTTTACCAAACATAATTTATTACAAAGATACAAGGTTACTATGTTGTAGTTTATGACGAATACATGAATTATATTTAAAGGAACGTAGTCCTTAATAGCGAAATAAGTCTAATCTCGAAAAGATTCTGCGGAAATCAAATGTTACGGATTCAGAATCAGAAGGAATTTCCGCAATCAAGGCCTCTACTTCTGCATTTTGCATGTTTTCTAACTTCCTAACTGACCATTTCGATCGACCGAAAATATAAATGCTTCTAAAAAATATAGAACGTATGTGGCCTAGTGGTCATCTGCAGGAACTACCGATTTAATGAAGAAATTATTGGAGTAATATGAATAACATCATGAATAATACATAATTGCGTTTTTTTTTATAGTATTTTAACATTATATCTAATTATTTACTTACATGCCATCATAAAGATTATTCACATAAAACAAAGAACAAGTGCTGATGGTAACATAACCTAGCTTAAGCACATATTCGACCGATATTTTTTACGACTGCGTGCATTTGAATACGCTGAAAAAATTTCCGGGCCTTCTTTTAAAAATAGGCAACACATTATATAATTTGGTTGCTCGCAGTACCTAGTAGGACACTGTGGAAAATAATAAGGAGTATGGTTTCTAGCGATAACCAGCAGTCCCGAAAGGGTTAAGAAAGAAAATGAAAATATCAATATTTCTAAAAAAATATTTTGAACCAATAAATATTTGCTCATTACATTAACTGTCTGCAACAACCATATGAATAGTGCAAACTTTGTAGACTATTACACATTTGTTATAATATTACATTTTATTCTAACTGTTGAGATGATTCTATATTTAAGCGGATATTATAATGTATTTTGTACTTAGGTGTACAATTCTGTCCAAAGCGAGGCTCTGTAATCATCCCTCTCCATATAATATTGTCTCCATGTAGAATAAACTTTTCACTGTTACCGAATTTAGTCATAGCAATATTTATTTATTTAATCCCAGCTAAAATGAATGTTGCTTCTCTCCAAAAATATATTACTCAATGCCTGTATAATTAAAACAAAACCTAATTAGTTAGAAGCGGGTCTTAAATTTTGTTTACTAACATTGATGTTGAGATTAGGGTTGAATTATCCCCAATCCAAAGGAGTGGTTCAAGATTAATTGGTGCTTGTATTGTTAATTTCGGTGAAGGAAAATATTGTTGCTTCTGAATAATTTGTTTACCTACCTACACAGAATTCCTACGTTGCTCCCCCGTCAGTAATTTTAATTGGTAATTAGGAGAAGCTTACGCTTACTGATTATATTAAAATCATATATTTCCAAGAGTTATTTGGAATTTCGTGTTGTTTTATTTCAGATTAAAGACCTACTTCGGGAATTCTATTTCCGTTTCATACCATATAATTTAATCTCGTATCCAGAACAAGTAGTCATATCCTTTATAAAGTGTGTTTAGATCTCTAAATGTGCCGCATCTATATTAAACGTTTAATTGAGTCTGTGTGATATTTTTTATTATTGTGGTCATCATAATGGTGTTAATTTCAGTTATCTATAAAAAAATTAAGACCATCTTAAAAGATAAATTATGTCCTATAAGACAAAGATGGCTTCAAAATTAGAAGATATTAAAATATATTTTGTAAACTTGAAATATTTTGAAATGTCTTCTTACCCTGAATATAAAATAGCAAAGAACCAATTAAAGGTAAGATAAAGTGAAAGAACCACAAGAACGTATGAGGTGCTTTGTGTAATTTTTAACAAGTGCCTGGTAGGGGAAATGATTCCAAGAGATTGGAGGAGCTCTTACATAAATTTCATTTATAAAAAGGGAAACAGGAGCGACTGCAGTAATTATCGGGGTATTAGTTTTACATCGTCCATTGGAAAGCTTTACGAAAGAGTTCTAACAGTCCAAATAGAAGAGGAAGCCACGGAAATGGAAGAACACAGTGGATATCGACCTAGGCGATCCTGCCTGGACAATATATTTAGAGTAATACAACTGGCAGAAAAGAGAATGGCAAGAGGAATGGAGCTTCACGCTACTTTTGTAGATCTTCGTAAGGCATTCGATTCCGTCTCTTCACAGAAATTATGGATCGCAATGAAAGAAGCAGGCATAAATAGTGTACATATAAACGTCGTAAAAGCATTGTATAGAGAAAACCAAGCGGTTGTTAAGGTCGGAAATTAAACGTCTGAGGCTATTAAACGTCACCAACAAAAGGAGTTAAACAGGGCTCCTGTCTGTCTCCAACCATGTTTAAAAATTATCTCTGCAGCACTTTAAAATAATGGATAAGAAAATATATTCCCATGGGGATATGCGTAGAGGACATTCACTTGTATATAATCCTCTTTGCAGATGATCAAGTAGTTCTTGCGGAAGATCAGCAAGACATGACTTATATGATAAACAAACTCATAGAAGAATTCAAAAAATGGGGTTTAGAGATAAACATACAAAAGACACAATACATGACTATAGGAGGCATAAGACAAGACATTGAAACCGAAAGAGGAATAATAAAAAACGTTAGACAGTACGAATACCTAGGAGTTACAATAGATGAAGACGGAAAGGATAATAAAGATATACTAAAGGAAATATGAAAAGGAAAAAAGATGATTAAAGCACTACACCCAATCCTGTGGAGTAAAAACCTAACAAAAAAACAAAACAAAAAGAAGTATATATCAGGCTATGATTCAGCCAGCACTGACGGATGGGTCAGAAGTGTGGGTTATATATAAAAATATGTCACAAAAACTTCTCTCAACCGAAATGATGTACCGGAGAAGTTGTTTCGGTTTAACTTTACTTGACTATGTAAGAAATGAGAGCATCAGAGAAAAAATGGAAGTAAAAAATACGATAATGGATACAACTGAAAAGGAGTTAAAATGGTATGGACACCTTCAACGAGTGAACGAAGAAAGGATACCCTTAAAGGTTTGGAACTGGACACCAGCACAAATAAATAAACGAGGAAGACCACGGAAAAAATGGATTTCAAACATCCGCACCGCAATGGAAAGTAGAGGACTCCACGAAGGAGACTGGAACGATAGGAAACGATGGCGCCTGGGATGCGAGAAGCGACACTGAAATTTGCAAAAACTCGCCATAAAAAAGGATGCAATCAAATAATTTTGTATATATTTTGTATCTAAATTGAAGATCTGGAAAAATGTTTGAGAACCACGCAGTTCCATTTCGTAATGGTGAAAAGTCTTGTGCAAAAACCACTACTATTACTAATATAATATCTATATTTACCAAACGACTGTTTTCGTGTGTGTGTCACGAAATTCTTGAGTCGATGTACGAAATGCTTTTCGTTCGAATTTAGGTATTTTGACGTACTCAATATAGTAAATCGATCCTTACGAATAACGTTGTAACTTTGGTTTTTTTTTGATTCGAAGCCTCTATAGGCATGCTCCGGAGGTGCTTTCGATATGAGCGAGGGGGCGGCCAAATACTATTTCGATTTGCTTACTCGTAATATTTATTAAATGACACTGGACAAATGACAATGGGGTGTAACATTCTTTTTTTACTTCTTAACGAATTATTACGAAATACTTAGGAAATATTGTTCAAAAATAAATTGACCGAATATATCGACTTTCTATATTTTGCCCATATATCATTTGAGTGCAATTTGAAGTATATGAAAAAAGTATATATACTTCATAATAGATAAGAAGGTAACCCTTAATTAATTCGAGGTAGCAAAATAAATTGTTTGTTCCATTTCTTGTGAAATTCTCCTGCTACAGCTAGTCAATGTTTTTAGTTTGGGTAATATATAGTTCCTGTGTACCGAAAACAGGTGTGTAGCATCAGTAGCAGTAAAGCAATAGATTTTAGCAAGGAAGGGTATATTTCTTTTTCATATAGATATATCGAGTTCAGAGAGCAGTGATAGCAGCTATAATGTGAACAACTATTGTTCAGATGATGACTTATTCATTTCGTTGCTACCTGAAGTATCCAGTGATGGAATGTATTTGTTTAGGACTCCATTTAACTAAATAACGGTATATGATGTTGATGTTCACAAACATTTGGTGTCGCTACCATCATTTTTTATTATTGATGACACACAGATAAAAATAACATTACAGTTTATCTTTTATGTGAAGATGTGTTACAATTTTTCGAGTATTCTCTTGATAATATACTGCTCGATATCATAACTACAGAAATTAATCGTTGTGAGTCTAAAAACTAGCCAAACTATAAAAGAATTTAGAAAATTTATTGCTATCAAACTGTAATTTATTGCGCAAACACTGATGACTTTGACCTTAAAATACACCCTAATCCTAATCTGAAAACTTATGGCATATTTTGTTATCCTATTGATAAATTCAAAGCTACTTGTGACTTAGGAAACAATGTAACAGTGGACAAAAGTTTGTTACTACATAAAGGACTTGGAAGAATGAGATTTGGTGTAAAAATTTAAATGTTATGTGACTCAAGTTCTGGTTATATTTAGGACAATATAAGAGGAAGATGTGCCGTTTTTGATAATCTTTATAAACATCGTCCAGTATCCTGTTGCATTGTTATGCCACTGATAAGGCCATTGCTAAATAAAGAGCATTACCTATAACTAACAATTTTTATAGTCAGCCACAGTTGGAATGTTGGCACTTATATTATGTTAAAACAATAATGATAATGTATTATTTACTGTAGTAATAGATGATATAAGATCTAATTGGATGCACTTTAAAGGTGCGTCCAAACATGCAATAACGAAGCGTAACGTAACGCCGACGCGTAACTTACTATCGTGACACAATATCGCAACAGGACACATACTTTTCATCCGCAACAGAACATCGACGCGTAACAGCGATTCGTAATACCATGCCGTTCCATCCATCGTAGTCGTTGTAGTCCCGTCCAGACATGGATAAGGTATGTATAACGCCACCGCAGTATAAGCTTTTGATGTGACGTTGAAAAATCGACAAGCCACGGAACGCTCTGATGTTGCGCGACTACACGACGTTACGATATTACGCTGTGTGCCCTTTAAATATGTCACGGGGCGGCGTTGTGTTAAGGTGCGTCCAGATATGCAAGAACAAAGCGTATCGTAACGCCGACGCGTAACTTACCATCATGACACAATATCGCAATAGGACACATACTTTTCAGCCGCAACAGACATCGACGCGTAAGTGCCGGTGCACACTTGCTGCAAAAGTTATCGGAACGTTGCGTCATTTTCAATCGTATAAGAAGAAATGCAGAGCAACTTATGTTGGGATTCACACGTGACGCCGATATCTATCTGACGCCGGCGTCACTCTTGATAGTTATCGAGGTTTCCTCAGGTACCTACCTATAAATGCGCGTCACAATCATGTACCCCGATAGCTAGCAATACTCATGTATACGAGGAAGTGCACATTTGCCGCAGCGTCATATTTTTCTATAGAGCTTGTGGAAGTCTCTCTCCACGATGTCTGATAAAAATATGTATATCGAACTTTTCATCGACAAAGTAAAATCGTGCCCGGTAATTTGGGATGTTAGTCATGAGGACTATAAAGACCGAATTAAAAAACAGTCTGCTTGGGAAAACATTTGTAAAACCTTTAAGTACTTTCTTTTTCTAATTTCACTTTCACAATTTACGTATTTATACGTTAAGTATGAAAAAACTATTTTCTTCTTAAATATTTGGGCGCATGTACAATCCATTTCGGTTGGTGGTAAATAGGAGACTGTCGCTGAGATGCTGAGGCCTATCAAGTGTGCATAGGAACGCCGATAGGCGCAGATTGAAAATGATGCAGCGTGACGACAACTTTTGCAGCAAGTGTGCACCGAGCCTAAGAGTGGTTCGTAACACTACGCCATTCCATCCATCGTATTTGTTGTAGTCCCGTCCAGACATGGATGCGTAACGCTACCGCGGTACAAGCCTTTGATGTGATGCTGAAAAACCCACAAGCTACGGAACGCTCTGATGTTGTGCGACGACGTTACGATGTTACGCTGTGAGCTTTTTAAATTGTCACGGGCAGTGTGCCGTTACGCTTCGTTGTTGCATGTTTGGACGCACCTTTTTAATAAGTCAGTAATTTCGTAACCAGTATATCCCCAAAACTGGTTTAATAGCTTTTAGGTACCTTATTGACTGATTATCAACATATCAAATCGACAAATATGAATGTAATATGCCTCTATTATTTATGTACCATGAAATAACATACGTCTGCAATATATTTGTTGAACTTAATAGCATGTTCTTCAATTTCAGTTTTCAATTAATACTAATAACCTTATTAACAGCATTTTAACGTTTAATCTAAGTAAAGTATAAACACGGAAATTCCACCATTTTCAACAATTGAAAATATTTTCAAAATAGCAGGCAAAGATAAACGCAATAATAAAAAAAACATGTGAGGTATGTACAAATTATATGGATAACCAGGCTCTTCTTGAATCAAAATTTATAGTTTTGTAACTACTTTAATATAAACTCTGTAGTGTGTAGAAAAATTTGTAGTGTAAATAACATAATCAAGTGTGAGACGTTTTATGAGAAACAGTGATATATTATATTGTCAATTCAACAGAAATCGAAATTTTCATCAAGTAAATTAAAGTCATTAGGAACAATCTCTTATTTAAAACCATAGTGATATATTTAACCTCTGAAGCGAAGATCAATACAGTAAATATTAAAATTTGTAGCTGGAACGATATTGATTAATAAAAATAAAAAAAAACAACCATAGGTCAGTTTAGAATGTAGCTTCACAAATGTACAGCCATGTTCAACTGTGTAACATTGTTCCTAATAAAAAGTTTCTATTTGCAAACGTGTACTGCATTGACAATTATGTGCCGCAGTAAAGACTAACTACAAATACGCTGTTAATTTATGTGGCATGCTCAGAAGAAACGTCAATCATTTTTATTTAAAATTTTCGCAATCTAGTTTATCGACCATTAATAAAATATAAAATTGCTACGATTACCGAGGAGAATAATATTTCCTTCGTGGTTTTATTATTATGCAGCCCAGTTTTAGTTTTTTAAGGTTAAATATGAATTAAGATTAAATGAATATATATATATATATATATATATATATATATATATATATATATATATATATATATATATATATATATATTCCTAAATGTTAGAAGTTAAATTATGTCCTATATACACAAATATTTATATCACAATCAACCCCTGATGCTATTAATATAGGGTGGGGCATAGAAACCTGACGATTCTTGAAATGAAATAACGTTGAAAATATAATAGTTTCTATTCAGTATTTTCTATCATGATAAAGATAGCTCCATGCCATTTTATTTATTGTATAGAACGTCTGTGATATAAGCTCCGTTGTTGCGTACACATTGGTGTAATCAACTTCAGATATTTCTTATTATTCTCTATATCATTGCGTGAAGAATCTCTGTAACCTCATAGAGCTGAAAGTGAAAATCCTCATGCAAAATTCTAAGGAGGCTTCATCTTAAAGTTTGTGCATGTTTCCTCACTGAATAACGTGGACACGCTGTTGCTGCTCTCATATTTTCGAGTTTCCGGAATTCACACTGTACAAAAAGGACCCGTCGGCTTTTTCTTTAAAGCAGAAGCAGAACCACTGTCTAAAACTGTGAACCCATAAAGTTATGGTGTTACGGCTAGGAACGATATGGAATTTTGAAATAGATATGAAATTGTCGCGTTTTCGCTTATCGCTGATTCACCATTAAAAAAACTGTTCTATCACGAACGCATAATACTGCCCAGTCTACAACTTTATGTCTACTCAAACGGCATTATGTAAGCTCTCTCTTCTCTTATACTGGACATGATCAGTTTATGCTGTCACCAGTAAACAATAATTTAAAATAACTAGGTTCCTATGCCCCACATTGCACAATACATAATTACATGGTGTTGTAAGGAAATAACTAACCATCTTCATTATTTCAGGCATAAATTTACATTAAAATTGAAACAATACTTTCATTATAATATGTAATAATGTAAATATATATAGTCATCCACATATAATATACGAATGGGCTTTCATATATAAGGTAAGCACAGCGGAATATAACATTTTTTATTGTTTTAGAAACAGATGTGGAATGCCTGGACAGAACACCTTCAAGGCTTCGCATAGAGCTATCTAGGAAACAATAGCCATTCTGCTGGATTGTATAGCGTGATACCTAATTGTCTGATGATGATGATATTATAGCAATAAACAAATATTTTGTTATATAAAATATTTGCAGAGCTGTCTAGTAGATCTTTTCATGGAACCTTGAGTGTCATACCTTAGCTGCTTTCATAGAGAGCCCTAAATCATACACCAAGTACTATATTGTGGTTGGCTCAATTTCTGAGGGACTGATTGATGGCTGTTCGGTATCTGATGACTAGGACATATTGATTTTCATCTTCATGTTCAGATAAGGCAATACCATTAAACGTTGGAATCAGGACTTCTTCAGAATAAGGAATAGATCGAATAGCAGAGGATATACTAGGATAGAAGATCTTATGACAATTTTTCTTGCCGATACCCTTTGTATTGACCAGACAAAAATAACAATTAGTTATATGGTCTATAGGTTCTCGCCAAACCATGGGAACGCCAAGAGGCAGACTCTTACGTTTTCGCTTTGTCTAGTCACGAATAATTTCTTATAATTATGATAGACAATATGAAGATCCACTTTTTCTCTTGGTCACCAAAAGAAATTTTTAAATATTTCACATACATTTTGTTATATAACACAAATATAACAAAATGAATCAAGTTTGTTTACATATTTCTGTCTACTTGAAGACGCCATTATTAGTTGTGCAGTATGAAGAAATGAGTTATTATTTAAAGGGTACAATATTATCAGAATATTGTTGTAAAGTAGAGAAAAGTAACATAAAAACGAAGAAAATAAACGGTTATTTCAGTCCTAACGCAAGAGTGTAAACACATCAACTAAATGCTCATGTTTGAAAATGCATTTACGAGTATATATAATTCTAAATATCGTATGTACACTTTCGAACATGTAAGTACAAATTACTCGCCCACAAACAAGCAGGGACCTGTTTAAAGATGAACCACACCTCAGATACCCTTGGTGAGTAAAAGTAGAGTACCAAAAATGGAGTTTTTTTTCAATGAAATTATTTCATATTTAAGGTTGTTAGTACAAAAAGTATGGTATAAATAAACGAAGCATTCCTAAGGGTATAACAACCTGTACAAAAAATATCGGAAGTTATAGGATAGGTGGTGCATTATACGGTTAATATATTAATTTAATATGATAAAATATTTTTATGAAATAAAAATCATTTAAAAACTGTTGCAACAGCGAATATCAAAAAAATTATTTGCCAGTGTTATCTGTTAATTAGTTTGTGTGATATTATTTTTATATAATATTTAATAAGATTGTCAGTAATTAGAAGATTTTGGCATTATAAATATTTATTAGAATAATAAAACCATGATATCGGCGGATGTAGTACCGAGAATAACTATGATTACATTCTAATATACCTAATTTATTGCATTGACATAATAGACTTGAAGCAATGATTATATAACAAATTTAGTACATTACTTATAATAATATGGGACACCCTGTCTTTTGATTAAATGTTAATACTTTTTTCTTAAAATTATTGTTACCTAAAACACTAAACGATCTAATAAAATCGAAAACAAATTCTTGTGACAAAGCTTCTATTATATCACTACGTAAAGCATTCCTACTATTGTATAAAATATTAAATGGGAAATCAAAGGGTGTATAATTATAATATAAACTATGTTTCCAGTTTCAAATATTTAAGTGCATGATTTTTACGTATTATATCAGTTAGTATGACCCACGTTGTCGAAAAGTAAAGCTAGAGATACTAGTAAAACAATATTATTACAATGGCAATATCAGTACTTATAAGTGAATATAAACTTGTACAGAACTTGAAAATAAAAGTAAGGAGCGTCTCGTCGTTGGTGAAATTTATTCTATGCAGGTTCTTTAAATTGCATGAAATAAAAGTAAGGATCCGTCGGTGAGGACTCAGCTAATATTGTAAAATAAACGGGGAAATCTTTCCAGAGAACAAAAAGTTAATCATTTTATAGCGTTAAGTGTAATGGTATAACTGCAGTGCGACATTTCCTAATATCCTTTGGCGCAGAATTCCTATCATAAGGTTTGCTATATGGCACCTTGTACTATCCCGCTAGAACAGACCATTTTCTCTGACATATATTCAATTAAAGAGCCTGCCAGCTTTCCAAATGGATGGCACCGTTACAATCAGATGCTCCCCGGAGCCTACGGGTAGCGAAACACAAATTGACCGTCTTCAAATCGGTTAAAAGCTAAAATACAGTCGCCATAAAGTCGCGCTGATAGCTCAGTCAATGCCTATTAATTCCTAATTAGACTATTAAGAATACAAAGAGTTATTCGCATCACTGCCTGGAAACCAATTATTTCTAATCCATTGCCTCCCTAGGTTAGCCTTTTAAACATCAGTGGAGCTTTTAGCCAAATCGAATTAGAATTTTAAAAGCAACTGTCATTATATATAGCTGCCATACTAATTTATTTAATGTCGTTTTCGATTCTGAAGATAATTAAATGATTAGATTTCGGCTATGGATGAAGATTATTTATTGATAATAGTGTATCCTCGTCCTACTTTATTTTCAACTATTATTTTAAACAGTATTTAGTAGAATGGACGAAAAGAAGAAAAGAAATAACTCAACTTAATATAGTGTGCAACAAAGTGCTATGAGATAAATTTTACAAATTAGTGAACTCAGATCAACGGCCTTTTCATAAGTCAACTTAGTATCATATGAAAATAAGACTCTAAAGTCGGTTGTCAGTTTTAAAATAACTTATAAATTACAATTTTTTCTTCAAGTCTAGTAAATCATAACGTAAATATATATTGCTACAGTTTAATAGTAGTAAGATTTGTCTATAGAATAGTAATTTTCATATCTATAACTTTTGACTCTCTTGGTTTACAGAAGGTTTTACAAAAATTAATAAAGCTTCTTATATGTATATTCTCATGTGACATTGAAATGTTATACCTCGTCTGCACTTTACTGATATATAGTTTCATATAACTAACATTTCAGCAACTGAGATTGAAAAAAGGAATTAGAAAACTATATCAATATTAGAATTTAATGTTGGTTCACGTTGGTTGGTTCATTATCGATTTCTATTTTAAAATTATTGATATATTTAAATGAAATAGTAACGTATGGCTATTATTAATATTCCAATGGCTTCTATGTCGATGATCTCGCAGAGTCTACATAAACTTGGTCGACGTTTACGTAGAAGACATACCAGCATTTGAATAAGATGTAAAACCGCATATCCATTATCTGTTATATGTTAGGCAAATACGAAGTTTCTACCCTACTACAAGAGTGGGGACTGGACAAAATTTCGAGGTTAGGAGTGGATTGTCTCCTGGTGTCGCATGATAGGCCTTAGTAGTAGATATAGGTCGATGTTAAAACAGTAAAACAGCAAAAATAAAAGCTTTTAGAAATCCGAATGGTGATAAAACTGTAAATTGATCCGGCCGTTATATTCCTGCCTCCACAATTTGCACATTATCCCTTCAATTTTGGGTTTGACATTAATTCAGTTAGTACAATATAATCCAGTATATAAAATCCATAAACGACCATTTCAGTTACAATATTCATACTTTAGTTATTTCTTGGCATGAACTTATATAGGTCATTATTCAACACGTAAAATATAGAAGGCACGCAAAGTTTAAGAACTTATATTTTTTGATAAGAAATACGCAATAAACGCAACCAGCTGCCACCCACACATAGGGGACCAGCTAGTATATTTTATTTTTCACGGCACACTAAGAATATATAAAATTACTTCAAACGTATAAAAATCTCGTAATGTTTTATTTGTTTGTTTATTATGTGTTATTGAGATATTCAACTGTAAAAATAAACAGCAAATTTAGTACACTCTCTTTACAGAAGCAATAACGAATGCGTTTCAAATTAAGTAAGTAATAAAGCCTCGCACTGTTACTATATCGATGACAATAAAGTAAATTTATCACAACATGACATTTTTATTTTACCAATTAAAAACGGATAACTTTTATTGACACTATCAGTATGTCATAGGTTAAATAGTAAGACAGTTCACACGTAATAAAATGGAAAGGTCTTTAACATTAACAAACTGTGTAAAATAATCTGAGAGATGATCTATTGTGTATTTCGTTTTGGAAATACATATTAACAAAAAATATATCAGCTTCGAGCAATAGATTAAAATTAATAATAAATGTTAAACTGTTAAACGTTAAAGAATGTCTGTGGTTAAACATAAAATATTTGAGAAATTACATTATAACCATCTAGTTATTTTCGATATTGATGCTATAGATCTATATAGATGAAGATCCTTTGAATGAGAATTGAAAAACTGGTCCTAAAAAATCTAAAAATAAAATAAACAGTTTTAAAACCTTAAAACAGACTTTTCCGCACCTAGAACATCTCTATCTTAAACTTGAGTGGCGAAGAAAAAATAAATCAGCACATAAGTGTAGAATATGTATTTTATGCGCCAGTTTTACTTTCTTCATTGGCGACTGCTTCAGTGCCGTGTCAATACGTTTGCCGTTGAACGAAATTATTTTTTTTCTCATTCATTCGTAGATGATACAGGCCAAATATATGTTTTTTTCGTTCAATGCAAAATTAGCAACGCGTTAAATGTTTATATTTAAAATCTCAGAATGAACATAAACATTTACATTGTGCTTTCTCATGACCCATGGATAGGGTGGGGTGTGTCCTATCCACCTCAAAATGAATATACGTATATCGTCTGGTAGATGTCCCTAATCAGAATCAGTCGAAACCCGATTGATCCGACACGATTTAATTGAGTGATCGTGCTAACAAAAAAAATTTTCAAATAGTCCACCATTGTGATTTCTCATGACCCATGAACATGGTAGAGTGTGTTCTATCCACCTCAAAATCAATAGGGACGTCTGGGAGAGGTCCCTGATCATATCAGTCAAATCTCGATCGATCCCACACGATTTAGTTGAGTTATCGTGTTAACAAGAAATTTTTATTTCTTAACGACAACGACAACAAAGACACACACATACACAGACACACATTTTGTAAAAACCATGTTTCTGATTTTTATGCCGAAATACGAAAAATAAACGCTAGAATAAAATTTTTTTTCCACTTTTCTTTACACGATTACATTACTTTTCCGCTCTGGTATAGTTGAGTGCGGAAAAGTAAACAGAGCTCATGAGATATAAAGTTTTCTCTGAGATATAGAACTTGATAAAACAAATTCAAGGATATATTCCATCAAAGAAGTTCGTCTATCGTCTAGAATAATCTTCAGATTTTTCTTGCGGTTTTACATTTTAATGGATATTTCTATAACGGTGCAGAGATGACAAGACAGTGTTTTAATATAAGTTCTTAATGGGTACCATCTCATAATAGTAAAATTAACAGAGGATATTTAGAAGAGTCCTTTATAATAAAAATTGCCCTTTAATTTAGGAGCATATTTAGGCTATATTACATAAAATAATCATACTTAGAGCGACTAGAAGATGTCAAAATATAGGGGAAAGGGAATAAAAACTCAAAAGTATATTTACAAACAGAATCGGTTGGTTTAATAAAATCTTCCAAAATATCGTTTTTAAAATATTTCATTTATGGTGTACTTCTGTATTTAACAGAACGGTAATACATTAAAATTAATGTATTACCAAAAAAACTTTATATCCTTTGTTCCAGTTTTTTTTTTCATAAATTAATATCGATTGGGTAGTATAATTGGAAAGATTTTGTACAAGGGTATGTATTTGATATCTAATATAGTATTAAGGCAATACGTTAAAATTATTCACAAATATAGAAGGTAAGATTCAGACATAAACAGCGATGAAATAATGGGAGAAACTAGTTACATTTATAACAAATGAGGTAAATGTCCTGTAAAATTAATAGTTTGTGATCTTATTAGAAATCAGTGTGAACAAATACACTGTTAGATATCCACTATCCAGATAAATGACATTTAAAAATATTTCATTATAATTATCTCAAAATAAGTGATTGTTAGTTTCAATATAGCCTAACCTTTGACATGTGACATTGATACCAATAATTCATTTTAAATAGTTCTTTAAATACATAGGACAGCTATATAACAGTGATAATCACTTAATAGATAATAAGTAATACATTTTTAATAGGTTCACGGAATTCTTAATCTTATTGAATATAAAAAAATATGTTTATTTACATTGTTGCTTGTTCTTTATTTAGATGTTTATGAGGTGATTAAAACTTCTGCATAATCGTGCATTAACTGGCTATCATCCCCATTTCTTAGATAAACTGGTAATGGTAAAATTCAATGTAGCATATATTTATCGTGTTTAAAACAAAATTGTATCCTACAAGATTTTTGTGATACAAGGGTCCAAAACCAAAATTAATATTTAAAAGTTTAGCTTTAAATGTAAATATAAACTTTTATATTAAACATTTAGTCAATTTAACTGAAATTCGCATAAACATATGTATGCACCATTATCATTAATATTTTAAGCAAAACACCATACTAAATTATTTTGTAGAAAAATCTGTGACAATGTTGAAATAATTTCGAAATGATTAAAACTTCTTAAATGTAACACATAGTGTTAGTTTTATATATATATATATATATATATATATATATATATATATATATATATATATATATATATATATATATATATATATATATAACGGTATCTTATTTTTTACTTTCACGCAAATAGTCAAAACGAAAATTAACTAAATTACTTTATAAACACGATTCTCGATTATCTTACGATAATATGTAAATTATTTGCTTTGCATAAAATAAAGTACCAATTGGAAAATATTAACTTGAGTTTCATAACAAATATTATTAAATAAAATGAGAAGTACAAGGCCAAGAAACCAACTTTGTGGAACAACTGACGTTGTCCTAATAGATGCACATCCATGAGAATTTAAACTCAATATTCTGTTCGAGCGATATGAAAAAGAAAAATCAATAAAGTTATTGGCTGGCCCAAAGTTAAACAGTATCTCCAATAAAAGGCCATGATGGGTCTTGTTGAAGACTTTTGACAGATCTGTGTTTATTACTTCGACCTAGTCATCCTGGTTTAATGTTTTACCAAGTCAAAGGATAATATTCACAAGATTAGTTATTAATCTAACCAGATACAAAACCCTGTTGATTCCTGAACAGTTCCTGAAAACTTGCTAAAACCACAAAGGATAATTATGGGTGTATAATATTTTTAATGTTTTTTTTTTCAAACGCTTAATTAAAAATAATAAGAGGTAGGCTAATTTATTTGTTTCTCGGCGTACACAAGATAATACAAATGCTTATTTAGTATATGTCATTTCTTATTTATTGTTTACTTATTATTTAATAATAATAATATATACATTTTACCAAGAATACCATTTTTTTCAGCGAGAACTAAATTCTAATAAGAAGAATGATTAAAAAATTGATAAAACCTGAAGCAGTGTGAAAGCCCTATTTATGATTTCTGAAATAATCAACTTATGCCCAAATGATCTATCTGTTTTAAGACGCAAACATAGTCACTGTCATGGCCAAGATTATAAAACTAATAGATATTAGGTATCTAAAAAATATGTTAAATTTTGACTTTGCTGGTGGATTTCGTTGGGTAGGTAGTTAAGTGATATTTTATATTTTTCATTCTTATTGTGCACTTATTAATGATACTACATTAATATTATCAAATATGTACTTAATTATTAATTATCAAATTTAATAATGATGTATGTAGTACGCATATTGTTAAGGATGATGATGAGATGTATTACGTATGCATTTTATTGAAAAAAATCTAAATAAAAGTAGAATTACTTTTAATTTGTGCTTTTATATCCTCAATATATTTTATAAGTAGTATAAGTATAACAATATTTGGGCAATACAGCAGTTTTATTTTAGAATAGTGACTTAAAACGATTTAATATAAAACCTCCCTATTTTTTTATGCTATTAACGAGATTTATGTTTAATGTCCCATATAATACATAGCTTAAAAATATGTAGCAAATTGTATTAGGAAACTGAAATACAAGAAATAATCGAAAATAAGTAATTCTTTAGATTAAAGTGAGAAATAAGTAATAAGGTTTTTTTTAATTACATTATCTATTACCTACCTAAGTCTACTATCTAGATCTTTGTTTCGTCAAACATTAATTTGTTTGCGAACTTGTTTTCCATACTGTCTTAATTATATAAGTGCTGATGTAAAGAACGAGGTTTTAATAACTTTAATAACTGTTATAATAACTATAAAGTAATAATAACTGTTTTAATAAATATATTCAATATTGTTTCTCTTCATGTCAGTACTGTTAAATACCTGAACATTTTTATACTTAATTAAATCATATCGAGTTGAATGTTTGGCCAATAGGATAACATTATTCTCGATTTTATTTAATTCTACGATGGTTTATCTATTAAGGTAATATTTTTAATAGCGTTATCAATGTGATGCGTTATCAGTGTCAGTATGATTACATTTTTTGTAACTATTTTGATACGTTTCTGTTATCTAATAATCGCATTATTTAAAAGGTATTACACGCTTTAATATCCGGTATAAGTGATAGCATTTAATTATCATTTTATTCATAACTTCATACAGATTATCGCTAATAATACGAAGAAAATTGTTGCGCTAGTTCAAGATATACTCCCAAATTTGAAATTCCCTAATCATAACTGTAGAGGCTAGATTAATCTAATTTATATTACAATCATTTAATAACCATTGATATAACTAAATAAACAGTAAATGTAGATTTTAAAATTAATTGCCACGATTTAATATTTTGCTCGAAACATAATTAAAACCTATTTAATCAACCAAAATAAGAATAGATAATTTAACCACATCAACTGACTGAAATTATAAGTTTTTATTAAATATCCTGCGAAGTTTCAGCCACTGTATATGGCAAAATTATGAAATGGGTTTTATACGTGTTTCGAATTTCGAATATTAATTTAACAAGTGTTTAACGCGAATTGTACAGCTAAAATAATGCAATTACAAACAGCATAATATGCCTCTTGCAAATTGCATTTAACCGTCATACTTTAAATTGCAAAGTTGGTGTTACGTACCGTAATTTTGAATAAACGTTGCTATGATTGTTGATTGTTGCCACCCCAATTGTTAGGCGCAATATAATTTACCACTTGCGATGCAGCCATTGTACGATATGTTGGCGAGGCATTTGTATGTATATTTGATTTAATAATTTACATGCTAGGTTAGAACGTTCTTATCATACATATTATTATTATTTATAAATTATTATACCACGTTTCAGTTATCATTCATATTTTACAAACTATCTATATGTAATTTGGAATGGTTTCATAAGCCATTTTAAAGAAACCACATTTATTTATATACATTTGAGAATAAAATAAAAATGTGAAATTTGTTTAAATATTCGCTCAGTCAAGAGGATAAATTAAATGAACATGTAAATGGAATAATATACCCATTATGCTATTAGATGATAGCTATTTTATAATTATCATTCTTATAATTGCATTAGCTTAAAAGTTTATGCTTTAAGAGGTCAAAAATTAGAATAAAAGATTTGTTATTTAAATTCGTTGCCGACTACTGGATACTTTTTAAATATTTAACTTCCCAAATATATTTCAATCTGTAATTAGAATTACAATCAGTAAATGATAGTGCTCGTCAAGAATATAAAAAAGTGTGAGATTCCCTAGGTATGCGTACAAGAAAGCAGCATTCGGAGGGAAAAGGATGCACTCTACGCGCGACCAGATCGAACTCTACTCTATATGTACATTCACATTCAATATACCGGATGTTTCCTAAAGAACGCCGCAAGCCATAATTCCGTTATTTATAATCTGATTTTAAAAAACAAAATATCAAATGAAATGGCTCTAAATACGCTTTAGAGTGAGAATACCGCAGTGTTTTTAAACTTTTTTTTTTGAAAAGCGATGATCAACTTTTTTTTTCAATTGGCAATATAGCTTTTTTTTATTTTCCGTTGTGCAGATTTCTTTTCTGAAGCCAACGATGTATGACAAATGGACATTTGTGAAACATTTTTCACAGAAAAATGGTGAAAATATTCGCCGATACCGCAATAGGCGCCCGGTCGCTTAATTGATGACAAACGTATTTTGACTACCTAATCATCAGTGTCGTGGAAAATAAAAAATAAACAACAAATCGAGTAAATGTTATTTCAACTTCCGCATCTCAGTTTTTTACATTACTTTGCTTTTGTGTGTCATAGTATCATTACAGTAACTTACTTCTTGCGAAATAAGTCAATAGTGCAGTATGGACAATAATCAAATATTGACGGATATGATTCAGGTATACTTTCAGTGTAATCAGAATCGTGGTGCGGCAGTCCGCCTTAATAGAGAGAGGTTTCCTCATAGAGAAGTTTCAGAACCACGTAAGTTTGGAAGACTTGAAGAAAATTTAATAAACTATGGGGCATTTAAGAAACCGAAACGAGAAGAACGCGAATTTAATGAAAACACGGAGCTCAATGTTCTTCTTAATGTTGAAGAAAACTCAAGAACCTCCATTCGGAAAATTTCAAATAATATTGGAGCTTCAAAACGAACTGTGAATTCAGTATTGAAAAAGCACAAATTTAAGTCATACATACCTCAAAAATACAGGCATTAGAGGAAAACGATAGAGAACGAAGACAGCAATTTTGCCATTTGTATTTAAATTCAGTGCGACGAGACCCACTTTTCCACACTAAGATTATTTGATCAGACGAATCTACATTTAGTGTCAATGGCATTTTTAATAGAAATATCCGCCGATATTGGAGCCAAGAAAACCCAAGGATTATCGTCGAAACAAATTTTTAGCGAAGGTTTAGTATTAATGTGTGGTGTGGCATTTTGGGTAATATATTGATTGGACCATTTTTCATAGACGGCACCCTAAATCAAGAAAAATATTATCAAATATGACATTTTGTTGAAGTTGAAATGACATTTACTCGATTTGTTGTTTATTTTTTGTTTTCCACAACACATGATTAGTCAAAATGCGTTTGTTATCAATTAAGCGACCGGGCGCCTATCGCGGAATCGGCGAATATTTTCACCATTTTTCTGTGACAAATGTTTCACAAAAGTCAATTTGTTATACATCGTTGGATTCAGAAGTGAAGTCTGCATAATACCAAATAAAAAAAAACTATATTGCCATTTGAAAAAAAAAATACCATCGCTTTTCAAAAAAAAAAAGAAGTTTACAAACACTGTATGCTCACTCTAGAGTGTATTTAGAGCCATTTCATTTGATTTTTTGTTTTTTAAAATCAGATTATAAATAACGGAGTTATGGCTTGCGGCGTTTTTAGGAGACAGCCTGTATATTCATCGATATTCACTCTGCAAAGATCTCAATGCCACTGAAAGGTCTTAAGACCAGGTTATTTACTACGCACCTCGTGGGAGGTCCAAAGTCGTAGTTTTAAGCCTTGTTCCTATTCTTGACGAGCTATATATTACAATACGATAGCTAAGATGGAGGATAAATGTTCGTTCTTCTGTAAGTTTTTTAGGGTAACAGCTACATTTATAATCTGCTTAGCAGATCATATGGAATGTGTCTCTGTAGTTTTTGCCTGGTTGGTCAACTCATTAGATTCTTTGTACACTAGACAAAAATTGTAAATATAGAGATCTATTCATAAAAATTGTAAATTAAATATGGTTAACTGTCTTGAATATTCTCTAAATCTTACGATAAACTATCATAAATAATGAATATATATTAAGATTTAGTCGAATATGCATTATGTCACTATAACTTCAAATTAAGAAAGTTCATTATAAGTCACTACCAAAATAACATAAGACAATCCTAGTGATAATAGCATCATATAACATACTGAATAAACTACAGTGGAACCCATTTCATGTGAGACTGCTACAAAACTTGCTACTAACTAATACCAATATGCATGACCTTCATCGTGAGGTAAAATTTAAGTCTTATGAAAGGTCAAATTGATACCACGGTACACGAAGATCTTACATGGTATTCCTGAGGAGCTGAAACCTTCAATACAACACCAAAAACGATAAACCAGCAGAAGACCGAGATATTGCACGGTATTCAACATGTGGTTAACCAACTAAGTTAACATTATCAGGAGATGAATAAAACTAAACATGGCAATACTTTTTTATAGCAGAAACCATTGGAATAGAAAATATGCGATCAATAATATCAACTCAACTTTATTCGAAGTTATGGTTACATATTTATTCGTAAAATTGGTCTTATACAAACCCGATATTGAATACAACTTAAAGATCAATAACACGGTTATCATTTTGTTAAAATATTTGACAAATGCAAATTTAAAGCATAAAAATCTTATAGAAAATGAGTAGTAACTAAGTCTTGATAACAAAAGATAGATTTGACCTTGACATGGATCCTGGGTGTCGTGTTTATCCAATAACATACCCGAATGTAATATTCCATCTTATTGAATGCTGATGTCAAAAACTACTTCTATATTTAACGCACGTCTACAACTCTTAGCATTCTTGAAGACAATGCTATTCACGCTTACACTCCAACTTATATATAAGTTGGAACTTATACGAGTATACCAAACTACGAGGGTTGATCAAATATAAACGGGATTTTTGATCTTGAGCGTCTACGGTTGTTAGGACCGGGCTCGAGGTTGCAGTATGCTTGGGTGGAGTTATTACGAATTGGAAGAGCCACTCTCCACTTATCCACTCTCAACCCGTTTGTTAGTAGCTCTCAGAATGTCAGAGCGAGAATTGCACCCCGCTGTTTCGTAACGCATTATTATAAAATTTTTTATTCATGAAGGACTTCAAGCGTCCGCGGCGGAAATTTTCCATAGATTGACTGCACAATTCCGGGACCAAACACTGTCAAGAACTCGTGTGTTTGCCTGGTATAATGAGTTCAAGGAAGGACGAGAACGAGTGAAAAATCAGAAACAGGATCGCCGTTCTCTAACCAGCACTACGGACGAACATATTCGCACGGTTCGAGACATTTTTGAAAATGATCGACGGTTGATCGTATCCGAAATTGCATAAAAGGTTGGAATAAATTATGGGAGCTGCAAGTCGTTGCAAAAGACGAAACCAATCGATTCGATCAGCTGTGAAAGCAATCCTCCTTCACGATAAAGCCAGATCCCATACTCCAGCTCTAACGGTCGAAAAACCAAAAGAAATGCACTGGATTCCACCTGAACATCTTCTCTACGGTCCGGACTTATTGCCCTGTGATTTTTATTTATTTAGGCCGCTTAAAAAAGCTCTGGGAGGGCAATGATTTGAAGATGTCCAGGGCGTAGATTGGCAAGGCAGGGCAAGGATTCGTGCGCAATTGGCTCCTGACGCAACCAGCTTCATTCTCTGATACTGGGACAGAAAAATAAAATATCTTTGCCTTTTGTTTTTCAACCAATATTTTTTTTTAAATAAAGTCCTGTTTATATTTGATCCGCCCTCGTAATATTTTTTTAGTGTACGTATTCCAACTATTTTGTACGATTTAGATAATTTTTATACTGTTTATAAACTACTTATATATAGTTATTGTTTATTGTTATATTCTGTATACAAATATATAAACTCTACCTTAATTATGAATATATTTCATGCATACAAATAGATATACCTGTAAGTATGAAATTCCTGTTTGTCGACATTACAAAACTATGAGAATTAAAGGCAAATGTGCGATTATACAGCCGCACTTAGCTAAATTTAACTTCTTTGTCCCAGTTAAATATCTGAATATATTATAATTTCTCAACGCTCTCGTTATCATAGATATTAAATTACTTAATGACATTCTATATCTGCCCGCTACAGTTAGTAATTAAAGGGGATTTTACCTTCATTTCACATTCACTTTTATGTTTCAAAATATATGGCTACTTTAAACAGCTGGAATTGTTTTGATGTTTGCGAAACAAACAAACTGACTCCACTTCCAAAGTTAAAATTAATTTGGCAGGTTTATGGCTAGAATAAATAAGCGATTTCCTGTTCTGTGTTGATTCAAGAATTTTCTCTTTAACGTATAATTTAAAAATTACCCAAGCTTTAAGAGGATTTGCTATTTTATACACTTACAAATTGTATGCCGGATTATGGAATGCAGAAAAGTCTATTACGTTTATTAATAGGATTATCTGTACACATATAAGTACAGGGTAGCAGTTTGAAATGAATTTATGACAAAAGAAAAAGTCAAAACGATGTCTAGACAGCTGCCATCTAAATTTACTTAAATTCAAATATTTTTCGGAGATTGGACATCAATCAATTTTATGAGTCGTTTGAAAATTTCAGAAAGGATCCTTTAAAATAAAATTGGCTAATAACTGATTATTTATTGTTTATATAATATAATGGTATATTAACTATTATACAAAAGTAAATTATTCAGTGATTTATCTAGCACGCTAATAGGGAAAAATGGATATAGGGCTAAAACATAATTCAATATTGAACATTTTAACATCTTCTCTCGTAACTACATATTGATTCCAAAATTGTACGAAGAATAGTACTATAAATTATTGCCAGTGCAAATGAGCTTTGAATATACCCTCGTTGTTATATTAATTAGTATCTTTTCCGAATATAACAAATAGTCTTCTCTTTTAGTTTATTAAGCTTTGAAAATAAGTTATAGTCAGAGGGGGCCTTCTCATGACTATAGAAGCAAGCAATGCAAAATTTTATGTTCGCAGATCTACACTATCAAATAGTTCATTAAACTTTGTGAACCGTTCTTAATCGTGAAATCGAGAAGAATAATTAATAAACTTACTGTTTATTGCTAGACGAACTACCTAAAAAAAATTTCACTTATGAATAGGTATGGTTTGGTTCAATTATTTGATGTATAACTAGGTTGTTTACATTTATTTGTTGAAATCCTTAAAGTACTTGTATATGAAAGATTGATTTCACTATTGTTTGAAAAATTGACTTCCATATAGGTATATAGGTAGGTATATCTAAGAATGAAACAACTACTTCATCGTGAGGATAATTATTATATCAATTTAATTGTAAAACAGAGTACAGCGATTATAATACTTGATAATAGTAATTGATTAAAAAATTTTAGTACATTTACAGTTTTCATAAATATTTAACCAATAATATGTAATCCTTATATGTATAGAACTTCTAATAAGTCATAGTAAGTAGAATACTAAAGAATTACAATTTGATTACCACCGATTTCAGTCCATACATTTAGTATCTGGGAATGCTGAGTATGAATCATTTGTATTCATTGCAATGGCGTTCTTGTTCAAAGATAATTATCAATTTAAAATATGTGCATTTCCTTCATTCTAATTGTACATTCAATTTTACTTTTTTTGATTATGGGCCGTTTTATTATATTTTCTAAACTTTCTTTTAATATTATTTACAGCTTGTAAATGGCTGGTTATTTCGCATTAAATACCATAATTCGCATTATGTCCTAGTTCTATCGCCACATCCAAGCACGATAATAATTGATATTCGCTGTTTTTCATGTATAAAAGGAAATGGAGGTTTATGATTCTTGGTTGAAGATTACAATAATAGATTAGTAACTCAGAACAAATCTAAAGTACTATTTAAATTTCATCGTGAATTCGTATTTAATCAAAACATATTTTATTTACATAACATTTATGTAAATAAAAAGTTCCCAAAATGACAATGACAATGCCTTTCTATATTCAATGTTTATGGAATATATGAATGTAATCTATGTATTCTGAATAAAGAAAATAAAGACTATGTAAGTTTCTATTTTTCTTCTTCGGATGTTGGTGAAATAAGATGTAATATTCTTGAAATCAGCAAGTCAAGTCGTATATGAAAATTTTCACATTCACATGGACAGAAGGAAGTATTTATTAGAACCCAAGTTGATATGCTCTTCACAATATTTCATGCAACTTAATCGTTTTCTAAATAATGAATTTATTTCAGACTTTTAATGCTCACTGTATAATTTAATAATCTCTTCACAATTACAACAATTTTACATTCTTCTTCATGTGTATGAGGGTATACATTACTAGAATTATATTATGAAATGAATAATATTTTGAGAAGGGCCTTGTTTTAACTGCAGTTTAATTTTATTATCCATATATTCAGCGACAATATTCAATGAAATAAAATTATATTACTACTCTCCAATTATCACGAAATTGATATATACCGTTTGGTATTTTATTCACGACTATATTATTACAAGATACAGCTATAAATACCTATAGCGTTGCCTGTGGATCAGGTTTAATCAATGCGCTAATACCTAAAGTATGCGAAAGTATGTGACTCTGTGGGACGACTGAATAACAGAGAAACATTAATGTAACCTATATTTCACCACCATGGTACATACAAATCCCTTCATTTCGTCATTAATTCGCGAGTCGTTCTAATCAATAGAGGAAACCAGGTCTACACGCGGTTGGTGTTCGAATCAACAAGAAATGGAACCGTTTATAAGAAGTACTTTCCATTTTGTTCTGCTCAATAAACTCATTTGTGGTATTTGTATGCCTGCAAATAATAAGCAAGAAAACTTTGGGGCGGGGATAGTAGATACGATAAAGCGTAGTTCAAGTGCAATTCGCATATTCTAGCAATCCCAGAATTTAAGTAACAATTTTAACGTACATTTAATTATTGTCACGGTTCATACTATACTACACTATACACATTATGGTTAGACTGAATTATACAAAATTAAAACCTTCGCTGGTTAGATTTTCACTTTTTATTTTTTACAAATACAAATAAAAAATTTTGTATAAATATGGAATTTCATCAAGTAACGACCCAATTAATTCAGAATTTAGACTGAGTGATAAATGAACTCAAAATTATTTACAAAAATGTATTGTAAAAATATTCCTATTTCTAATTTGAGCCATAGCATAGCATTTTGCCCAAAAGCCAAAATATACAACTTTTACCCCTATACAATCATAGTAAATTCAGTATGTACGAGTATTTCCACAATCAATGACTGAATGACTTCCGCATGGGTTTCAATACTACACCACAATATATCCCATTTAATTAATGTTAAAATAACCCAAAATAAGACACCCTATTTAAATAAACATATGTGTTAAGGTACCTGCACTTTAGTACGCATTAGTTTAATATCGGCACTATTGTGGGTAGTAGTGCGATTCTTATTCATTATAATGTATTGTGCATTATTTGAGAATTAATTTTCCATCAATATTTGAACTATATGTTCTATATTATGTGGACAATGAATTGCATAGTCTGTGAATAAAATTAAAACATTAAATTTTAGTTTCAATAACTGAAATAATTCATGCGAATTCCGTTAAGTATTTATTATAAAAAGAGTTTTTTCGTAAGTGTGACATTCATATATCATATATTTTACCGATTTATATGTTTATATATTTATGACATCATGAAGAAATAAGTAATTATTTCGTATAAAATATATACGGTACAGTTTTGTATGAGGAACATTTATGGGAGATGAACTATTGTTCATCTTATTATCACGAAAAAAATTACGATTTATTGTCTAGTTATTTGTAAATAAATAGTTTATTACCTCAGTAAATATAAAGTTTAAAAAGAAAGTATCAGAAATAAGCAAGAGAAAGTATTTAAGGAAATTAGAAAATTTAAAATTTTTTTTAACAAAATTCTGTTATATGTTCTTTACAAATAAATAGTTAGTTTGGTAATAATTTTTGAATAAACTTAACATAACAAAAATTATACTGACAGTCACAACTGCAAAGTGTTTTGATGTTTTCGGCGCGAGAAGCTTAGAATTATCCATTATTATTAGAAGAACCCTCACAATTTTTTACACCCTTACGTATTCGCTTGTTATATTAGGAATTATAACTTGATTTACAACTTTGTATATAACATTGTCATGGCATGTTTATTGTATGTTAGGTATGAATCTGGTGGACAGGCTATAAAACATTACATGAAAGATGTTACCACGCAGAAAATATTATCGTATCCATATATTTTGTCACTAGACACCCTGAAAACAATATAGTAATAGGGCCTTAAGAGCATTGATGTATATTAGAAATATTCATTACGATGATCTAACACTAAAGAAAATTGACTAAAGAAAAACTATGTTGAAAATAAATTGGGTATGCACCAACAATACGTGTTGATAATTGATACATTTTCCACGCACATTAAGGAGGATCTATAATATAAATTAGTTGTTAATTAGTAAGAATAGACTTGCTGAAAACTAGTTGTACAGTTGTCGACCTATGAATATATAATATAATGAATGTTATTCAAATCGAAAGTTGGAAATATAAGGAATATGCGAAAGTAGTATTGTCTACTTGTTTCTATTCATGACTACCGGGCAAGCGAGTATAAATAAGTAAGTTGATATAGGTGACTGCACCGATCTATTTACTAATCGAAATATATATCAAAATAAAGATAATTTAATTACAAACGCGATGGTATAGTATTGCCTGCAATAACCCGTTCATGAAATATTATTGCCAGGCTTTAAAGTTTAAAAATCGAAGCAAGCGTTAATAAAATTTCTTGTTAGCACGATAACTCAACTAAATCGTGCTGGATCGATCGGATTTTGACTGATTCTAATCGGGAATGTCTCCCAGACGACACTTATTGATTTTGAGGTGGATAGAACACACTCTATCATGTTCATGGGTCATGAGACAGCACAATGGTGGACTATTTGAGCATTTTCTTTGTTAGCACGAGCACTCAATTAAATCGTGTCGGATCGATCGGATTTCGATTGATTCTGATTAGGGACGTCTACCAGACGACATCTATTGATTTTGAGGTGGATAGGACACCCCACCCTGTCCATAGGTCATAAGAAAGCACAATGGTGGACTATTTGAAAAAATTAAAATTGTCTCATAAAACACATATTCTGCATTTATGTGTTGGTTTACTTTTACTCGGCCACTGAATTTCGAGATAGATATGTTTTACTTGCGGAAAAGTCCGTTTTAAGGTTTTAAAACTGTTTATTTTAAAAATTAATCCAAATTTAATTTAATCAATTCGGATGAAATACATTGTGTACCGGATAATGGAGAGGCCACAGGATTTACTTATCCTCCAGACCATAGTGTTACCATTTACAGAAGAAGAAATGTAAAGTCGTTGGAGATATTAACAGGATAACAATCCCAAATATACAATCACAACCGTTAGAACACGGTAAATTACGAAAGTGTTGATGTACTTTTATGGCCCTTAGGTTCTCCCGACCTCATTCCAATCTAAAATTTGTAGCAAATAGTTATTGGAAATATTCGTGGGCATAGAAGCTTCTCCAAGCATGATGCTCCGCACCAAATGGGAAAATATTTACAGAAACAATCCATCGTTTAATTCATTTAATGCCTAATCAATGTGGAAATATTATCAAAAATGATGGTTATGCTATAGACTATTAATTAGTTATGTCATACACGGAGCAGAATTTATAACTTTCTTAACTTTTGTCGTTCTGTATTCAGTTTTTATATTAAAAGTATATTTGTATCTTTTACTTAATTTTTTAATATAACCTATTTTACGAACATACAGGATACCTACATACGTAATTAAGTTCATGTTTCAGGCATACATGGAGGTGTTAGATGATTCTTTTTATAGTCACTCAATAATTGATACAACTCTTGGACTTGCCTAACATTTGTTCCACATTATTATATGTATTTCACAGTATATTCAAAAATTAAGGATTGCAGTTTCAGGTAATATACTGTCACCATTGCAAAAGAATATTCTCGTAATTAGTATTTTTGAAAAACATTTTCACACATACTTGTGAATACTCCTACCCTTATACTTTCACATAATATGGTGGTATATTAAGCGAAGGTTATTAAGAGCAGTTAAGCACAAAATCAAGTTAACATGGCCATGCTGAACTTATATATGTAAATACGACAATTTATTATGAATCATATTTATTACCAGAAAATGCGTTTTACAAATAAATGTTATTTACATCACAATATACTTTTTTGAACAGTAACTTCTGCAAAGCTTCCATAAGTACAAATTAGACCATATGCTAGCGCAGTTAACAATGTTATTTATTTTGCTTTCATAATTTGAATATATCTTAACATCCCGCAGGGAACTCCTGACATGCAAACAAATAAATGCAGCTTGTATTCCACATATGTATAAACAGCAGGAATTATTTTCTTTCTGGAGAATCTAAATTCCGGCATCTCGTAAAATTGATTCCGTTTTAAACACATTTTGCAACCGTCACGCAAATATGACATCATCTTGTTCTATTTATAGTTCAGTTTCAGTACTTCTTTATTTTCATTTTAAAATATCACTCTTATTGTTGCGAGCTAATTAGTGCTCCCGTTTTAAATGGTAATTATGCGTTTCACTATTCTTTGCTATAATATCTATTTTTAGCCAACGAACTTAAGTCAATGTAATAATGATGTGAATTATAGCTTGATTTACCAGCTTGAAACAAATGTGGCTGAGCTAAACACGAAAGGAATACATCTCTATGTTTCATGCAGATGATGTTCATTGGGTTTATCGACAGTAAGAAGTACATTTTGATATTAGCATATATCAGCAACAATGAAACGAAAGAAAAATATGTGCATTTGTATTAGATATATTATTCTAAATTTGTCTAAATCTATTTTTTTTACTTGTATACATATCTTTTTCATTTTTTCCTAACAAATTATAAAACTTATAATTTGTTTGGAAGCGATTTTAGGATCGCTCAAGCTACCTAACGGTAATTTCTCTGAATCGGATGAGGAAACCTTAGACCATCTCATCAAAGCACATTTTCCGGGCTTTCATAGACCGGGGACGGGAGACATTTCCGACCCACTAGTAATAGGGGCACATAGAACCTGGGCGGTAAACCGAGAGGGGGACGACAGGGAACTTGTGAAGGACATAGTCACACCGGCTAAAATGAGGTGGGCCTTGAGGTCCTTTGATCCATATAAATCACCGGGACCGGACGGTATTTACCCGGTACATCTGCAGAAAGCAGAAGATATAATCCTTGGTCCACTTATAAGGATCATCAGGGCTAGCTTGGCACTGAAGAAGGTCCCAAAAGTGTGGCTAGGCACAAGGGTTGTTTTTATACCTAAACCGGGCAAAGTCGGTTACACGTCCCCTAAGGACTTTCGACCGATTAGCCTCACTTCATGTTTACTGAAGACGGCCGAACGATTAGTTGACCTTCGGGACACTGACCTAGGTACCTTCGGGATACTGTCCTAATGGAGAGACCGCTTCAAGGGAGCCAGCACGATTATCAAGCTGGTAAGTCAACGGAAACAGCTCTGGATAAAGTTGTGTCATCGATACAAGCACAACTGGACTCCGGAGGATACATTGTCGGCACCTTCCTTGATATTGAAGGAGCCTTCAATTTCACATCCAGGGGGGTGATTAGCGGAGCACTAGGTAGATGCTATACCCCCAGAATAATCGCTGAATGGATAGACCATATGTTGGGAAACAGCTTATTGCCAACAGAGGCAAGACAACCATCAAGGGCCGGGTCGACTCGGGCTGCCCTCAAGGAGGGGTATTGTCCCCCCTTCTATGGTGCCTGGTAGTGGATGAGCTGCTTGAAAGGTTAAAGGATTACCAAGTAATTGGCTATGCTGATGACTTAGTAATAATAACGAAGGGCCCTTTCCTGGAACCGATTCTTGATATAATGCAGGGAGCATTAAACAAAGTTAGGAATTGGTGCAGGGATAAGGGACTCTCGGTTAATCCCTCTAAGACTGAGGTGATGGTGTTCACCAAGAAATATAAATGGAACAGAACATGTCCGTTGAAACTTGGTGATCAAGAACTAAGCTATAATAGCGAAGTGAAATACTTAGGAGTAATCCTGGATGGGAAACTGTCATGGGAAAAACATCTAAGTCACATATGTTCCAAGATCACAGCAACACTTTGGCAACTGAGAAGGGCCATTGGTAATAGCTGGGGATTGAAACCGGAGACCATGAAATGGATGTATGAGGCAATTCTCAAACCCAGACTGACTTATGGAACACTGGTCTGGTGGGAGAGAGCCTGTCTAAAGTCAGAAGTCAAACGACTTAACAAGCTAAGAGGATTGATTCTAAGAAGTATAACCGGAGCCTCAAGATCGACACCGATTGAGGCGATGGGGATACTGACGGGAATACCACCTCTTAATGTCACCCTGAAAGCGGAAGCTGCAAAGGCAATGCACAGGGTGGAAAACTTGAACAGGAAGATAGGGAACCTGAATAGACTCTCAAGAGAGCTAGCTGAGGAGGGGCTCCTATGGATGCCCTCTGACAGCATGGGTGTCCACTTCCTGTTTGACAAGAAATATAAGATCACCCTCACCAGTAAGACCGACTGGATAGAGGGTCGAGCTGGATTACCGCTCAATGGAGACATCTGGTACACGGATGGAGCCAAGAGTGAGAACAGAGCGGGTGCGGGGGTGTATAGGCGACGTGATGGGACAGGTAAAACCTTCCCCCTGGGTAAATACACTACCGCACTCTAGGCCGAGCTAGTTGCAATTACATACGGTGTTCTGGGGGCTGACCAAAATCGGACCCAGGAGAGGGTATGTATCTGCTCGGACAGCAGGGCGGCGTTGATAGCCCTGAATTCAGCAACGACAAAGTCGAAGTTGGTCTATAATTGCTATGAAGCATTGAACCACTTGGCAGGGAAGGGACCGGTGGAACTCTTATGGATACCTGGGCATAATGGCATTAAGAGAAATCTAATTGCAGATGACCTTGCCAAACTAGGGACCAGGGAAAACCTCTATGGACCAGAACCTGCAGTGGGAATAAGTCGGAATCTGATCAAAGACCGCATCAATGACTGGGCAAGAGACCAGCATAGAGAAAGATGGGAAAGAGTAACGGGTTGTCGAATAACCAAACTCTTCATCGAATACTCAGAGATTGAGAAATGGGCCCAAGAATTCATTAAATTGAACAGGCAAAAAGCCAGAATCCTGGTAGGAATCATAACGGGCCACCATAGTAGCCTGAATGCATATAAGCATAAGCTGGGACTAACTGACAGCCCGGCATGCAGATACTGCAGAGAAGACGAGGAAACCTCGATTCATCTTCTTTACACCTGCCCTGCACTGGAGGAGAGGAGGTGCCTTATATTAGGGACCCCTGTTATCCTAGAAGAAGCGAGGCTTAAGGCGAGGGACGTGCCCAAATTGCTCCTTTTATGGGATAGCATTTTTGGAAAATGACCCGGACAGGAGGGGATCGTCAAGGGACTACCCATGCGATCAGTGGCTGATGAGGCCCAAACCCACAGAACATAATAAATAAATAAATAAAACTTATATTTATTTATTATAAATGCCTTAAACCACAACATACACATATTCACGCACCCACAGAACTCTTATTCACCCATAAAATATTTAAGATTTTATATACCTAGACATACATATATACTTATATAAAATCTCAACACATTCACGCATACAGTGCGCATCTAAATGCTACTGAGCCACCTGATTCGGTGATTCTAGATAAAATCCCTAAAAAAGTGAAGATCCGGAAATAACTCTTCAACAGGATGGTGCTCCTCCACACAATTGTGGTACGATAAGAGTTTATCTCAATGAACAGTATCCCAACAGATGTATTAGAAGGTAGGGTACAATAGAGTAGCCTACTCAGTCTCCAGATCTAACGGCATTAGATTTATTTTTATAGAACTAATTCAAATGCAAGGTATATGTTATGTAATTGACCATCAACGAAGCAGAGAATTACTAAAGAATATGAATTAATTTTCTCAGAAACATTGGAACGGGTAAAAGGAGAGTTTTATAATAGTATCTTGTACTGTTAACAAGAGGCAGGTGCATATTTCGAGTATTTATTTTATACTTTTAGTACTAATTTTTACTTTTATCATTTTGTCACTTGTGAATTAAATTTAATGTTTTCCATTAATCTACAAATTGTTTTTAATGCAACTAAAAAATAAAAATTCAATATGTAAGTGATTTCTTGCGTATTGTCAGAAAATGATTGACACTTTGATAGAGAGACATCACCTAAAATGTTTAATGGTATATCAATATTAAATTTAATCGATTATTTACAAGAATTAAAGAACATATGTGAAAATAAAAACAACGTTTGAATAGATATTTGAAGCAGCTTTTAAATAAGTTGTTACTCGCATACTGTTGTCATTTAAAAATATTTTTTTTATGATTATATATTATTACTTATTAACTGAAACATTATATTTAGAAGGCTGGTAATTCTACATTGTAAAATTTTCCAAATACTTTGGCTAGATGACTTATGTAATTTACAACTGTCATTTTATCAAGAATACTGTAAGATACTATAATCAATACATATTTAAAGGTGTCTGAGAAAATACTCTACTCCTGATATATTTTTTGATTTCGATGTAGCGTAACTTTTTCGATCTATTGAGGGTGAAATTCACAGATGTAAAGCGTATTTTAGTAAAATAGAGTAATTTGGTATATAGAAATTGATGTAGTGTACTGAGAAAATTTCCGTAATTTTCTCTTTATCAGTCATAAAAGGTTTTATAATACACTTTTGCACAACAAACCCACGTTTGTGTGCAAAAGTATTAAGGACAAGAATTAAGTTAGACTTAATATTGGAAAAACAATTATTATATATAAAATATGCACTATTTCATACTTTTTACATTATAGAACTCGAAGTTACATAAGTTTCACGTGAGGTGATATATAATATCACCTCACAATATATAAACAATTTTGTAGATCAACATGAGCTTTTATAAGAAGAGTACAAGTTTAATAGTAGAGGAGTGATACCGGTTCTAGACCTCTCCTCCACCACTTTCTATGATGTCACAGTTATTCTTGAGGTCACCTTGCGAAAGTCACTGAATGGTTTCTGTAAGAGCCACTTTGAACGAAGTCACCTTGCCAACGCAACTTTGCCAAGGTGATCTTAAGGTTAACTGTGACGTTATAAAAAATGGGGGGTGGAAGTCTAGAACCGGTATAACCCCTCTACTGTTGACGTCAGTATCAGGAATAAAATGATTTGTTATAACTAGAACTGGTAATAGAGTTGTGTATTTATATTAATAGTAAATGCGTTACTTTATACTGAAACAGAAGAAACCTTTAATCCACTATTATTAATTAATTAAAAAAAGTTATTTAGTCTTATTAATTTATGGGAATTAATTTTAACACATAGCATTTACAAAACTATTTTACATTTGTAAAAAGAACTGTGAATATATTTATACATTTTTTGGAGACATTCCAAATGCATGCAATATCTCTTATAATGTGATATATATTATGAAATTTTATATAAATAATCCTCGCAATCTTTGATCTGACGTCCGTGCTGTTTACAGAAAGATGGATAGCTTTATGTTGACACAGAGGCTCTGTTATAAGTAGTTAAAAAGCTGATGTATGAGTATTTTCACATATAAAGTAAATTCCAGGTGATATAGTGGTATAATCAGGTGTTGTACTCTTTTTTAAGTGGCGTTCTTTTTTGTTTTTATTATATAAAATGCACTAATGTTTATTTCTTGTTTTATGCATAAAACTGTGTTTCATCCAAGCCTTTTATTAATTTTTGCTGTTGATATTACTGTTACATATTACACTGTTACTTTATTTTGTATGTGTGTGTGTGTGTGTGTGTGTGTGTGTACAGTTGAGCAAATTATCGTTCTTCAGGTTTCTATGTTCCCATATTTTTCCAAACAGTTTCTGGTTTCCAACAAAGCTATTTTGAGATGATAATATTATCAGTGATAATAGCAGGAATGCTTTCAGATGACAATATTAGAAATTGTTGAACTCAAGAAAATAAATAGTATAGTATTCCATATAAGTAACAAATTGTACGTACATGAAAGATTAAAGAACAAATCATGGAAAACTATTATTATGTAACTATTTTATGGATATAATGCCAAATTTAATAAAAATATGTAATGTACTGAAATAAAAAAAAATTATTTTGGTCAACGATGGTCCTGAACTAGAAGACGGTTACATCATCCTTTTGAAATAAGTTCTATATGTAATGTCACTTTTTACGTGCCATATAGATATCATCAACAACGAGCAAATGTATTATTAATTTTGGAAATAAAATAATAAAATTACAAGCTTTTAAATTAAAATGGAAAATGTCTCCCGATTTGTTCAAATTATAAATTTAAGTGTCTTTAAATGCAATCAAAACTATTTTGTAGTACTTTCTAGCGTTATGGTTGTATATTCTTCAACAATTCATTGTTCCGGTTCCAAATCCTATTTTTAAGTAAAGAGAAACAAAATAATCTATACTATTAGTGAGTTATCATAAATCTATTAGCCAGTTATCAGAAAACTTGCCGAGAAAATCTGTAGTACCGCGTGTGGTGTATGTGATGTTCCACCAATTTTATGAGGATATAGTCAAGGTTCAACAGAAATATACGAATTATCAGGTCTCTATTTTTAAATACTTTAAGAACTCATGTACTCTGAAAAACAAAACCGCTTCGCCAGAAAAAAAAATAGATTTTACATATCGCTAAATTATTAACAAACCATTAACACGCCCAAGACGTCTGAGGTGATCTTTCGGCAAAAGAAATTGATGTTGTCTCATCTTATATGGATATTTCAGATACGTCCCAGTTCTTCTTTACAATCGTTTGGTATGTCCCATAAGAGAGTCGAATTGCTTAAGACAGAGATCTTAAAAGTTTTGTAGCTCTTCTATATATCGACGATATTCTACGAGTATATAATATATCCTTCTGTTTGAACAATTCATCTATCAACATTTCATTTATGAATAACATTGTCACCAATTGGGCAAAGAAATGGAAAATCAAACTAAATAAAGCAAAGTCGATTCACAACAATACCATCAACAAAAAATGCCAATTAACTATCGAACAATCCAGCATGCCAACGAAACAGAACATCCAGGCATGACACTAGATGGCAAGCTACGATGGAGAATACATGTGAGCAACTGAACCGCAAAGTCAGACAAATGCATTGGCTCAAATCAAAGCCATTCACACATTTCACTTCAGAACAAAGTACTTCGCAGTATCATAAATGTGCCATGGTACATTCGCAATGAAGACATCCATGGCTACCTGGAAGTGCCTATGGTTGTTGTTGACATAGAGAGGTTTGCAGCCAAGCATCAGAAGAGACTCGAAAACCACGAACATGTCGATAGAATATTGTTACTCAACGGACAACAACACACTCATTCGACGGCTAAAAAGACTAAAACCATTTGAAGTAGTGTAGTGACATGTATACCTGTAGTACTTTATAAGCTAGAAATTCTAATTGTAAGTATATGTGTAGCACAAGAACACAGTGATTAGTATTATACGAAGTGTGTTGCTGGACACTCAACTACTGAACAGCTAAGTCTAAATATTGGAAAAACATATTAGATAGATTTAATCCAGTTAATTTATTATTTAGTTGAACGTTTATCGATACTCTTGGGGCGCTTTTCTAAAACAATTATTTACAGAGCCAGTTTCACACAGACCAACGCAATTTTTTAGATATGTATAAAAATTCTTTGGTATTATTGCTAAGTCTACGAGGTATTCTCGAAAAGTGTTCCGTTGGCTGTACCCTAAATTCCATTAACTAGCACACTAGTTAAAAATAGACTTCAGTTCTACCTATGGAAAAAAAACAATTCAAGAACTTCTTGGAATTATAATAGAAAATAAGAGTCACCAGAGTTTTTTGAAGGAGTTTGACAAATACAGAATGATTGAATACATGCACTCCCCCAATTATTAATTTAAAATCTACGACCACTTTCGACCAAAATATTTTTTGATGGAGTAATAACATAGATTAATGGTGAATGATTTGAATGCATTAACAACAAACAAAAGCAGCAGCAATGCCTCCATTTTTGATAACACATTTTGCCACCAAAACTATAGGTTTGGCTATAAAATTTAGAATACTTAATAAACACTGCAGATAGTCTTTAGTCAGTTGTTTTGTGTTCAGGCATATATAAAAAAAAAATAAGAACACACTTAAGAAAATGTAAACAATATAAACGGTATAGAATATGTAAACAATAATAAAAAATGATTGAAATGAGATTATATTTTCTAGATTAAATAGTATTTTGTAGTTAAATTGATACAATTGTCATCTCTTCTCTCATCAATAAACAGAAATACTTTTTTCTAACTGGTCGCACGTTCATTCACGCAGCAACAAATTAATGTCTGAGTGTTCAAAAAGCTTCTTCACATATATCATGCATTAAAAATTTATGATCAAAATGAAATATGAATATTGAAGAAAAAAAGATTTGTTCACCATATACATCAAAATTAATATATTGTTTCTTTTAAATTAAAATAAATGCTTTAAATCATAATGTTTCATGCTTTGAAATTCGAGTAGTAGATGTGGTAGTAGTATTTACATAGTCTTGCTATTAAGTTACTTGGTAGTAAACTAGATATTTATTAACTCGTAATTGTTTATGTGATTTACTTTATCATAGCACATATTTATATTTCTAATATACATATTTTTTCCAAACCTACCGAAAATGTGGGTTATCCAGAAAAGAAAGTGTTAAACCGCAAACATAGCGGATCTTACATATGCTGAAAATATTGGAGCATTGAACTATCGCACTGTTTGTTAATTTTATGAACTATAATTACAAGATATGGTTTATAGTTTTTAAATATTTTTGACGTATCCTATAGTATATTCAATTTCCCTGTTTTTGTAGAGCCCCATAATTTGTTGTAATTTGTAGATGAAAGACGTTGCCAGTGAAGTTGAAGACTCTGGAAAATAGCATTTTCCCATTACGATACTAATATATATTCCCTATTACGTCAGTATGGTGACATGCAATTAATGCATAATAAATGGAAAACTATTACTCGTTCTAATGCATTTTTAATTTATTTTTAATTATATTTCAAGTCTTCGTCCACCTCTGTTTTTTACGAATATATCATAGTTTATCATATGCATGTATTAGTTATTTTACAGTAAATAATACATACCTATTTGATATATACACTTCTGAATCATTTCCTGACTTTAAATGAAAAATAACAACTACTCATCTGATGTTGCTCATATTTAAAGTTTTACTTTTCATTTCATTTAGTCGTGAAGACAATAATTGAGAATCAAATAAGAATTATTTTAAAAAAGTATACACATACCCTTTTAATATGATTGCATTTATTAAATGTGTCTACATTTTGGTCTGAGACAGTAAATACCACCACCATTCCGATATACGCAGTGATTTATCGATTGAATTCCGTTGGTTAATGGAATCTAATATGCTAAGGAAAATGAAATTATCGGTAGAGTTCCGGCGAGTTAAACAAAATGTTGCATAACTAAAATTTAATAACGGCAGTTTCGTTCAGGTTACAAATTGAACATAAACTTAAAAAAACTTATTTTAATTTATCATTTTGTACTCTATTGAATTCTGTTAAGGGATGGTGAGATAAATACTCAGTATGAAAAAGTACTCATATTAACATGATATTGATGGAATAATATGTGAAACAATATAACTATGCATTATTATGATATGCAATATAGATTTTCTAATATCTATTCTATACAGGGTGAGTCGGGAGGAACGGACCAAACTCCAGGACTGTATTGTACGCGAGAAAATAATGTAAAAAAGCTCAAATGTTATCCGATTTTTATTTGTTTTCAAGTTATAGCGTAATTAAAAATGTTTATCTAGTATGCCATGTTCGAGGTTTAAAAACATTTTATAACTTTGTTGTTTTGACAATACGTCAGTGTATTATGACAGTGATTTAAGGTTTATTCTGGAGTTTGAACGATTAAAGTATTACAAAATGCCACACACGTATTCAAATTTAGAATATGCAAATATGCTGTTTGTTTACGGTTTTTGTAATGGGAATGCTAGAGCTGCTGTTGAAGAAAATCGTCAACGGTTTCCACATCACAGACATCCTATTAAGAATGTATCTATCAGAGTTTTCAACAAACTGTGCGAGACCGGAAAGCTATCCAGTGTTAACATAACATCTGAATGATCTACTCGACAAGATTTAGAAGAGGTAGAAGATATTTTGGATGTAGTAGCAGAAGATGTAACGACCAGCTCACGAAGAATTAGTATTCAATTGGGCATTCCACAAACAAGAGTAATAAGCACACTCCACCAGCAAGGCTTGCATCCATACCATGTACAGAGAGTACAGCACCTACAACCGGAAGATTATCATAAACGTATGGAATTTTGTCGGTGGATAAATAAGAATCCTCGTGTTGTATTGCGCATACTTTTTACAGATGAAGCAACATTTATCGATGACGGCATTAATAATACTCATAACTGTCATGTATGGTCAGATATAAATCCCCACGCAACAGTCGAAAGTAACTTTCAACATAAGTTTTCGGTAAACGTGTGGTGTGGTATGGTCGATAGTTATTTAAGTGGCCCTTTCATTTTGGAGAATCGCCTCACAGGAGACAACTACTTAATTTTTTTACAAAATGAATTACACGGACTACTAGAGGATGTTCCTTTAAACATCAGAATGCAAATGTACTACTAGCACGATGGAGCTCCTGCACATTTCGCTCGTTAGGTCAAGGAACATTTGGACGAAAGGTTTCTAGGGCATTGGATTGGTCGCGGTGGTTCTATTAGTTGGTCTCCAAGATTTCCGGACCTCACAGAACTAGATTATTGTTTATGGGGCTGGTTCAAGGATGAAGTGTATAATGTAAAAGTGGACACTCGGGATGCACTAATTCAATGTATTAGAAATGCTGCAGCCGGTCTTAAACAAATAATTGACTCAATTAGGAGAGCTACAGGTGCCCTTCGTAGAAGAAGCAGAAATGTTTAGAGGTGAATGGCGGTATTTTTGAACATTTATAATGCTATGATGACGTT
Source organism: Rosalia funebris (assembly GCA_037954035.1). Taxonomy (NCBI): domain Eukaryota; kingdom Metazoa; phylum Arthropoda; class Insecta; order Coleoptera; family Cerambycidae; genus Rosalia; species Rosalia funebris. The sequence continues at coordinate 13,695,266 of JAZFAV010000035.1, read as the reverse complement.
AATGTATAAAATTTTTTTTATTTTTAATTACGTTATAACTTTAAAACAAATAAAAATCGAATAACAACATTTTAGTTTTTTACATTATTTTTACGCGTACAATACACTCCTGGAGTTTGGTCCGTTCCTCCCGACTCACCCTGTAGAGTTGCTTTATCACAATGAATACTTGATTATAGTTAATCGAGTTAGAAATCTGTCCCTTCCTCCTAAAGCCAGAAGGACTACGGAGGAGATAGTTACATATATAGATAATGTTCTGGTGCAACACACCTATGCTCAGGGAGAGGTCTCAAAACCCCCTGTTGGAATTAGAACCAAAACATTCAATGGCATCCCTATATTAGTCCAGTTCGCCACCCAGCACAGCAGTAAGAAGAACATTTTTGCAGCTATTTCTATGGGAAAATAACATACATTACACATTCATGCAGTAACCGAGAAACAAGTGCTACATTTTTATCAACATTACTTTGCATAATTGACCTGAATAGTCATCATATCGTGTATGTCATATACTAAAATTCGTCTTCAATTTCCTCATCCAAATTGGAAGAGGTTGATTGAGTTCATCTACTGGAAAATTAGAATCAGGCAAAAACTGGCATAGGTGAATGGTTTAAAAATTTTAAATAACTGGCACACTACACGAAATACCAGTATGCTGATACGGATTTTCTAACAAAACTCACAATAAGTCAATATACGAGGGTGAATCAAGTATAAATCGGAATTTATTTTAACACTCGTTAGGTAAAAGGAGTGGCGCGCTGTCTTGATATATATTAGATGGGGATTTGAAGAGGTGGAGATTCCATTAGCGCAGCTCGCCAAAGTCGATTAACTGTCAGTAGCATTATGCTTGAGCAAGAGGTACACACGTCCGTTAAGCAATGCATTATTATTAAATTTTTATCATGGGATGGCGTAAAACCGGCCGAGATTTTCCTTTCATTGACTGCACAGTTTGTTAACAAACCCCTTTCGAAGGCCCAAGTCTGTGACTGAAATAACAAATTTTAAGAGTGGCCGAGAATCAGTGGATACAACGAGAGTCATGCACGCCGACTCCAGGCAAGCATCAGTGAGGCGAGCATTTGTACAGTCCGTGATCTAATTGAAGCTGACCGGAGCCTATAGTATCACAAATTGCTGCAGAAATAGGAATATCATACGGAAGTGCACAATTCATCACTTCGGATGACCTGGTTTACCGAAAAGTGTCAGCAAGATGAGTTTCTCGCCTTCTAATGGAAGATCAAAAAGCAAACGATGCTTCAAGTTTGTGAAAGGCTTTTGGCACAGTATCAAGCAGAGGGAAGTGTTTTAAAGTAGCATTATCACCTGCGACGAGACGTGGGTGTATCATTACAATCCGGAATCAAAACAAGCCAGTACGGAGCGGCGAAAACCTGAATAAATAACACCTCGAATGACAAAACTTGTCTTTCTGAAGGCAAAATTCTTGCCACCGTTTTTGGGACTGCAGAGGCGTACTGCTCATTGATATCCTTCATGAGCGGTGTATAGTTAACTCCGCCTACTACTGCCAGCTCCTTGATGAAGCAAGTCTGGATTTTCGGCGGAAAATATGAGATATGATTATTCGAAGTGTGACTCTTCTTCGCGACAACGCTCAGCCACATGCAGCTGCTTTGACCCGAGAAAAACAGGAAAGAATCCATTGAGAAACACTTGAACATCCGCCCTATAGCCCGGATTTGTCACCATGTGACTATCACATATTTGGGTCACTCAAAGAAGAACTTGGAGAACGTCGATTTGATGACGACCAAGACGTAGAAGACCAACTTCATTTTTTCGATAACAGCATTGAAAAATTTCCAATCCATTAAAAAAATTATATTGATAAAAGAGGAGACTACGTAAAAAAAATTGCATTTATATTCCAAAAATGTTCTTACTGCGATAATAAATTTATAAAAAAAAATCAGGTTAAATTTCATTTACATCGCACAATAACAATCCTTTGTGAATGTCGGCCGGTTTTTCCCATACCAAAATACGAAAGTGTGGCAACTTTACGGTAAAAATGTAACACTGTATACTACAAATAGAGTCACCTCAACGATGGGACATTATTTCAAAGCATACCGTATATAACGCTGATCACATTAATTCAATATAATTGGTTGCACAGACCAATAAGCTGAATATTTTGGCATGCGCTGTAATCATAAATATAGGGAAACATATTTCTTCCTTTCCACACGTCTAACAATAATTAATTGAAAAACTTGTTTAGTTGTCTGTTGTATAAATCAGTTTACAAAATTACCTTTTTTTGATAGTACGTACATAGTAGATATTTAAATAATAATTCAATTGCTGGCTATTAAAATGCACCTTTAAAGTGTTGCAGTAAAATATCATAAATAAATAATATTTACGGTACAATAGTAAGGATAATTTCAGTGGAGAGGAGCGTCTGCGTTTTTTTTTGTTTCTTGGACAAAAAGATCTGAAGTCTTTCATACGTATTCAGCGCATATTCAGATAGGAATACAATAAACTGAACAACATACCTTGAAGACAGTTTGAGGATTTGCATCGGGGATAGGGTTTACATTCTTACCGCGCAACGGTAAAATATGATATTCGTTACTTCTTACAATTCAATTTTAAATACAAAAAGAATATCCATTTTGAGATTCCATAGAGGTGTTAAGGGGAATCACAAAAAGAAACCTTGATGTTTATGCTAAAATATATTTTCCAGAAGAAAGTATTACAGATTTGGTAAATTCATTCTTTATAATAAACCCAAAGTTAAGAATCAGGAATGAGAAATTAATACAAAATTTCAAACATACTATTATTATATAGTGTACCTGGTGTAAACGTTTTGATTCTAACTCAGTCAAATACAAAGTTTCTATAGAAACCACCAAAATGCACCAAAGCGTTTATTCGTCTTTTATTGTATCAATTCACTCTTTAAAAATATTAAATTTGTTGAGGCCATGAATAGTCTACATTTCTATTTCCTCTATTTGCATATAAAATACTACGTAATCAGCTATTCAATTTCATGTAATTTTATTTGAACTGATTATATATTGACTATTGACATTGCTGGACATAAAGTATTGTTGAATGTTATTGATAAAAAAACGCACGTTGAGGGACACTGGCAAAAGGTAAACAGTTACATTAATAAATTAAATATCAAACCACAAAATAAATCACTCAGTAATATCTGATATAGAGTATCTCAGTTGGAACTATAAGAGTTTAATTGCGCGCTATTTGTGTTCTGTCAAAGATGGGGCGTCAATATTTAACGATTATCATCTACAAATCATACGACGTCAACATGTCACGATTGACAGTTCAATAACGAATAGTTTGTGTACAACTGTTTGATGAAAGTGAGCGATTATTTACAGTTAAATAAAAAGTATGCTTTTTATTTAATAAGAAATCAATTTCTGAATATTTTCCAAAACTAAAAAAGAAGAAAGCATCGACGTTATTCCATTCTGCAGGAAATAAAGTATTATATGTTATAATGAATATTTTGCCAGCAGATCCAGAAAAGCCAAAGTAATTATTATACTTCCGAAATTGTACTCTCGTCTATAATACATACCACACACAGTGTGATGTCGTTTGATTTACGGTGTCAGCATAATATTTTTTGCAACCCCTTCTTTTTTAAAGCAAATTAATTCTTTAACGGTATCTCATTTTCAACGGTACTCAGAGTTTCTTAAGTAGTGCCCGAAGATAGAGGGTGTTAAGCATGTAAAATATTCCGAAAAATTGTAAAACACGGCATTGAAAAATAGAAATGTTTTTCAGAAAGTGTAGAGGTTTCATATCAGGGATATGGTATGATTTTAACTAACTTCGAACTATATTTATTTTCAAAATTGTGACGAATATCACAACGTTTTAAAGTTTTTTGTTTTTTTTTAACAAAATGACTATTTCCTTCAATGAAACAATACACAACTGGATATATTGATCTCAAAATAATGTTTGGTGGACTCATTAATCATATAGAAGCTAGCACTAAAATCACTATAGCTGGCATTAAAAGAAATTAAATGGGATGGAATAATAGGAAATCGTCTTTTAGGGCCTTATTTCCCTGAAGAAAATTTAACTGTTGTTAGACATGTATTTGGAATTTTTATTCCTCCAGGTCTTTATTCAAACAATGAGGAATATGTTGTTTCTACCAAAGAATTTGGTTCAAACAAGACTGACCTTTTTCTCATTTTGCTGTTGTCTATAATAAAGTGGTATTAGCTTTAAAAAAAACTTGTAACTGGAAAACTTTCTTAAAAAATTAATTTCTATTCCAGAGGAGAAACATTTTAAGAAATATTATGGTAATGTAATAGCTAAATATAATAACTGAAAAAAGCACAGTTTGATTTGAAACCACTGTTAAGGTATGTATCCTAAATATGTATTTAACAAAAATAAATCAATTAGCGGGAGTATAACATGGTTCATATTGTATATACATACATTAAGGATTCATTTATGTATGTATATACATACATACATAAATGAATCCTTAACGCGTTAGAACAAATATCGTGATTTACCAATAATAAGCATGCGGTTGTACTTATATTGATGCCAATGGGAGTTTAGAGTTAAGTCGGCTCTCCTTGCATTGTTTGTGGCGGTGGTTGTTATAAATCACAGATTCAACAACAAACATCAGTCTTCGTAGACTGGTTGTGGGTTCAGCATCCACGTTTATCACCGCACTTGTTCAGGATCAACCGCCTATCTATCTCGGCATTACCCCGGCCAGGAGGGTGGTCGTCCCCGAAAACCGCTAAGAAACGACCGCTCCCTTCTATTTTATTACCCTTTAACAGACGCCCATTGTACACTTGTAATTTTAATTATAACAGAAGAGAAAACTTCTAACACTCAGCTTCCTCAGTTGTTTTAGATATGTCAGGGGGTTTGATCTTAACCAAGTATAATATGATGCCATAAAGGGATAATTAATTTCATAGCAATTTGCCATTATTTGGTTTCTTTCGAGAATATTAATTTGGTATAAAATGGAGCCACGGAAGGGATCGGGTAGGCCTCTATTCATCGTAGAATAACTAATCTAATGGCAGGGGTAGTTTTAAAATTATTAATTAAAGATTTTCTGTAGAGACATCATTCAAGTTAATGATCGCGTTTTATTTACTGAAGTTCTAATTTGTCGATTTATGAAATTACTTTTGCTCATAAAAGGAAACAATTTATCAGTTAAAGAATATTACTCAAACTTAATTTCATTATAATCTATTCAAAGGTAGAAGAACCATCAAAAATTCCTTTATAACTTTAACAAAACAAGGTTGGTTTTATGTTTGCCGATAGGCAATGAAACCACTGATCATTTTCCTTTCAATTGATACTGCTATCTACAAATAATACACTCATAATAAATTTAAGGGATAACATTTTCAATAAATTTTCAATAATATTTTACAGTGTGAGGATTGAAGACAATATCTTGATTCGATCAAAGCATGATTTTGTGTATAAATCTCATCGCTCCCCACTCCACGTGACCGCTAGTTTCTAATTTATTTTAAATGAAAAGGTGTATCAAGTTATACTTCTTTAAAAAGGATATGAAAATACTATTCATCAATACGAGCAAATATAAAGAAATCGCAATATTGTCAAACGGTTATTAATACTACTAACAACAATACTAGTAGCTACTCTATTCGCAATTATGGAGAAGTATATATTAAAAACGGAGGTGGAAGACAAATACTGTAAATGGAATAGACAAGGGGAGACAATTGACCATATAACTGGGGGATATACGACCCTGGAAAACTAAGCACATCTAGGAAAACACAACCAGGTAGCGAAGATAGTTCACGTGAAAATGGCACAAAAGTTCAACCTACTATCTAATCCAGTACCATACTATAAATATCAGTTGCAGCCAGTTTTCAAGACAGACACTTGTTATATTGGATAGATCAGTACTCATAGGATAGTGGGGAGGACAAGTAAATAGGGCAGTGGATTATAATAGGCCAAGAGTCGTCCTCATTGATAAAGTGTAAACGAAAAGGGATATTACACATCATGGATACAGCGTACCCATTAACTCAAAATATCAGAAAAATGGAATCCGAGAAGATCAGAGAATATGAGATCCTCACCATAGAAATTAAATATATCTGAGAGTTAGACAGAGTAGAAATTATTCAAATAGTCTCCGCAACAGGCGTAACAACCAAATGACTAACATCGAGAAGCTGGCATTTCCGAACTAGATCTTTAAGCTAATGCAGAAAAGCATCATATTGCAAACTTGCAATATAACAAGCAAGTTCCTGAATAACATTAATCGACAAAAAGGAGGGAACAGGGATGGAGTGAATTCTCTCCTCTGCAGTCCGAGTATAATTCCGGAGATCTCAGAGTATATCAGGAGTAGCTGATTATTTTTCATTTCGCTGAGAAAGTGCTTTTAAGTTGATAATAATACTAGTAATACTAATATGTACGTACAATGACTACTGAAAAAAACTATAGATTTTCTCTAACAATTTATAAAAGTATATTTCTTTAATATAGAGTGTCTCAGTTGGAACTGAATTTATTTAACATAGGATTTGAATTGGGTGTCTCATTTGGAACTATAGGATGTGATTTGTAAATAAAACTAATAATATTTGACAAACTGAAGTTTCTTATTCTTCAACGTAAAGTGGAGACTATGCGGCTACAAGTGGAAAAGAATATCGTGCATATGGTCGTTCATATATAGTTAAGTTGTCATTAATATAGGCACGTAAAACTGTATGCACAATATTTCCCGATTAACACGTTGAATATTCGCTTTGAGGTCATTAATTGTTGCCGGTTGGGCGACGTACATTTTTCCCTTGACATTACCCTAAAGAAAAAAATCCAGTAGTGTTAAATCACATAATCTTGCAGGCCAATTGATGTCAGCATTCCGCGAGACAGGATGATCAGGAAATTTGATATGTAACAGAGCTATGGTTGCACGTGCTGTATGATATGTTGCACCGTCTTGCTAAAACCACATATTACAATAGCGTTCCCCATTTACTGTGATAGCATTACTAGCTTCATTTTCACGAAAGTATGGTTCACGCTACCACTCCAAATGCGCGACATGGTGGCCACGTATAGCTTGTAGATGACTATCTCTTACAGAACACAAATGGCGCATAATTCAAATCCTATAGTTAAAACTGGGACACGTTATATGTTTGCTGATGTTAATTTATTTAACCATTTACGTAAATATTTATATATTGGAAAAATAATGCTATAAATATACAAAAATTTTTGGTAACTTTTGCTTAAAGGCAGGAAATTATCATCTGGTTTTTATATTGTTATTGTAGTTTCTATATTATTATTAAGAGAATACTACTAAGTCATTACTATGGACATTGTTACTGAAAAATTGTCAAAAAATACATTTTCACCAAACATAAATAAACTTCATGTATGCGTGTTTATTATCAATATTGAATGAATTTATAAAGTTATTTAATAATGGATTTAACGTGATTACATTAATAATGTGCATTATTGCCTTTTTTAAATTAATAATTTTGCATTTACAAATAATTATCAATACAAGAAACAATAACAGTTTTCCATATAAGTTAATAAGGGAAATAAAATACAAATGTATACGGCAAGAAACGCAAGAATTCTTGTTATTCCTTGCTCTTGTGATTGGTTGCTTTACTTTAAGACAAAGAGTTAAATATTTAATATACTTTTATTATTTAAATAACATTCGGAAGGCTGAACGTTGTTCACAAATAAATTCATTGAAAGAGAATTCATTCGACCATTGGTGTCTGCAGAAGGGACACCTTTGCCAATACTGTCGATTAGTGTGTTTAAACCACCAGGTACTTAAGTAGTAACAAAATCAAGTAAACTGATAACAGTACTTCTAAAACCTTAAAAACACTGATACCACAGTCACTTCTTGCTCCTTTAGTCATTCTTATCTTATAGAATGGATAAAAAGAAGAAATTTAGACATCTTATACAGTTATAATGGAATAACTGGTCTGATTTATCTAAAATATCTGTAAGGCTACAGAAATTGCATAGAAGCAGGTTATCAGGTGATTTTCAGAGCAAGTATTGCTGTACGATGAAGATTTAAGCTTACATATATGTACCGACGTTATAAAGTTACAACATTTTTAAATGTGGGTGGCATAATAGTGGATGTGTCATAGAAAAATTGAACGTGCTTGAAACACCAGTTGAAATTCATCATAAATTCGAAATTGTAACAAGTAGAAGTTGTAACAAGTATACAACAAATAAATTGGATTGGACTGTCGAGGCACAGACAGAGTACAATATGATAAATTAAAGGATCTCATTAATTAACAGTTTATAATATAATCAAAACATATAAGAGACAAATGATTTATTTTTATTCAGATGTACTCAAGTTTTACAAAACAGTGCAGACTACAATCACTTAAACAATACTAACGCTTTTGTCAAATTTTGATTTAGGTACACCTATTTTTATCTATAATTAATTTTTTCTTAACATTTACTGACAAATAAGAAGTAAAAGAATCAGACCACAATTCTTACATTTTAGGAAAATTTTCCAAATGCTACTATAAATTTTTTAATTTCAGTATTTACACAAATTCCTACATAAGTAAATATGTTGAATTACATTAAAGAAGAATACTTATTTTATGAAATAGGAAAGAAATACAATTAAAACTTGACTTTAACTTAAATAGTGTCTACATAAAAAGTGAAATAGGATATGTTTCCAATATTTCAAATTTCAAATCCGGTGACTGATGATATTGTAGATATAGATTTGGCGACTATTACCCGTAAATTCGTATTATGACTTATCACTCGCTAAGTTATAGTGCTCTTAACACTTCGTCGGGCGCAGCCGATCTGTGAGATCCGGCAGTCACTTTTGTCTTCGCCCCTTCGTGTATATTACGAATATTAACTCGACCTCTCTCATAGCTTCCTAGATCGTAACCACTCGTCTTGATATTGTGTCGATTTTTTTAGTGCATTCCCTGGCGTCGAATGATCCGCCCGGATTTGTCAAATGCGTTGCGCCTGATTACGTCATTATTTTTATTGTTATATTTTGTTAGATTTCTTTTATTATTTAAATTAATAATATCTTTTGGAATCTCTACACTTACTTATTCTGGCTTTTATAGTATGGTTATTCAAAATCAACACATTTGGGTGTTAAATTATTGGTTTATACTAAATATCGTTACCAACAACGTAATGTTTATTTTTGTTTGGAATATACTAAAGTGATGAGGAGGATTTATAATTCTTTACACTTAAAATAGGCAGGTACTTATAACTTTTCTTTGTAATTCACGTCCAATATATTTTATGTTACTATACCGAAAAAGAGAGGAGCCGACAAATGCGAGAACTTTAGAACGATTAGCCTAACTTCCCATGCGTCAAAAATCTTAACTAGAATAGTGCAGAAGAGGATGGAAAATAGAGCGGAGGAAGTACTAGGAGAAGACCAATTCGGCTTTAGGCGAAATAGAGGAACTCGCGAAGCTATTCTGGCGCTAAGAGTAATGTTAGAGAAAACAATAGAAAAAGGAAAGAACGCTTATATAGGATTTGTATATTTAGAAAAAGCTTTTGATAACGTAAGATGGGAAAAAATGTTCGAGATACTAAAGAGCGCGGGAATGAAGTATAGAGATAGGAGAGTAGTACACAATCTATACAAAGAGCAAACTGCTGTTATAGAAGTAGAAGGGGAAAAAAGGGAAGTAGGTATTAGGAAAGGAGTAAGACAAGGATGTACGCTATCACCACTAATTTTTAATCTGTACATCGAACAGGCGATTAATGTGGTAAAAGATAGAGTGGATTTCGGGATTAAAGTACAGGGACAGAAACTAAAAATGCTGAGATTCGCGGATGATATAGCAGTATTAGCATCTAGTAAGGAGGAATTAGAATCAGCATTGAACGAAATGGAGGCAGTGTTGACAGAGGAATACGGAATGAGGGTGAATAAAAACAAAACTAAAGTGTTAGTGTGCAGAGGGCGCGAGAGCAGAGCAAAAACGAAAGTACAAATTAATAATGAAAGGTTGGAGGAAGTTAAAGACTTCACTTATTTAGGAAGTAAAATAAATTGGGATGGAAGAAGCGATAAAGACATAAAACAAAGAATAGCGCAGGGTCGAGTAGCTTTTAACAAAAAGAAAGTACTTTTATGCTCGGGAGTAATAAACTTAGAAACAAGGAAGAGATTTTTGAAAACATATGTATGGAGCACGGCACTATACGGCTGCGAAACCTGGACGGTAGGGGAAGCAAGTAGGAAGAAATTAGAAGCTTTTGAAATGTGGTGTTACCGAAGAATGATGAAAATACCATGGACTGATAGGGTTAGAAACGAAGAAGTATTGGAGAAAGTCGGCGAGAAAAGAAGTATGTGGAAAAACTTAAAGAAGAGAAGAGATAGAATGGTAGGCCACTTGCTGAGACATGGGGGAATAGTCCGCGATACTTTGGAGGCAGAAATAGGAGTGAAGAAAGGCAGAGGTAGACCGAGATTAGACTACTGCTCGCAAATAGTAAGAGATGTAGGTTGTAGCACAATTAGCGAAATGCGTAGGTTAGCACAAGATAGGAGAAGCTGGAGGTTAGCGTCCAACCAGTCTTAGGACTGATGACCTAATGATGATGATATTTTATGTATAACTTCATGTCTTTTACATGAAAAAATAGGTGATTATTCTGCATTCAAAATATTGGCCAATACTAGTTTATGTTTGTATTTTGTCCTTAAAACAGAAAAAAACTTGCCAATAGCTGGTTCTCCTATAAAAATATTCCAAATTTATTGTTTCACAACATCAAATGAGTTTCTTTGTGTAAATTGAATTATTGCGATTAAAAACTAGTGTTAAATATTTATTATTGTATTGTATTAAGAAAAATAAGCGTTTAATTAAGTCTTCACCTCATTGAGATCTAAATTACGTAAGATTTGATTATGGGACCTCTTAGATCCATTGCGCCCGAATGTGTTTGGTTCCATACTGCGCCCGACGGAAAGTTAAAATTAAAGAAGTAAACTGGATTGAGCATCTTTCATAATAATACTGGAGGTACAACGACGGATCACCTACAGTCCTTCTACATTCTAAACTAATTAATTAACTTAATAATGATCAGTCTAATTATTTTTGCTACAGCTATCCCAATACATTTAAGTGATGTTTTGGAGGAAAACTGTAAATTTGGGAGCGTATTCCAACTAAGGTAGAATCTATGATTTGTAGTAAATTCCTGGTTGTCATATATATTTTGGTCAATATTTGAGGTTCTTTAACTGCAATTTATAACCTACAATATATGCCGTTAAAACGGAAAATGTAGTTTATATGTGAATACGTACAATGTTATGTTGTCTATTGAAAAATGCATATCGTTAATAAACTAACAAACTACTTAATATTTAAATCTTCCTTTATATCATTTGCCCTTGTTATAGGATGAATATGAAAACATTGTGTTTTTCATAATCATTGCGGTTACTAAGATAACCCATATTTGACTAAACCCGACACATTCTGGATTTGCATTACAGTAACCAAGTTATATTTTGCAATTATTTATAATAAATGTATACAGGAAAGAACGTGTTTATGTAATATATAGTAATTGTATAAAACTATTGTGAAATTCTTCAACAACGTTTAATTGCCGGAAACAATTCAATGTTTATTAAAACTGTTAAACCGCAAAATAATCTAGGGTTTTAGTTTATTTAATTTCTTCAACCTTGATGTTATTTGTAAACAGAACTACATATAACTCACACAATTGCGATTCGACCTCATATTTTTCAGAATATAAATATATTGTAATGTAGTGACTAATGAGACTACCTTTCAAATGTAAATTTCTCTCGCTTTCGATTGATGACATATTATTAATGCTAACAGTGTCATTAGATTCATTAGATCTTCTGGATTCAATAGGATTACAAATACAATTAGAAATTACATTATTCTTTAAAATATAATAATCCTATGATGAAACTAAATAATATTGTATTTTATCTATTAAACTTAATCATTTACAATTTAACTTACATATTTATTTTATTTAGGACATTAATATCATAAGGTGTAAAGTATAGGGTGCACGAGGATATGGCAAAAGGTTTCCTCACATGGTCATGTGTACATACACATGACCATACACATGGCTTTCATTTCATAGGGCTTTTCATTTCAAAACACTCCACCTCATTAATTCTTTTAGAAAAGAAAGGATCTCTAGACAAAAAACACATATATTTAGGTATCGAAAGAAAAATTTTAAATCAGCGGCGATTTAATAAAAACAATGTCTTATTTCTTGAACTCATTACGTTGTTTTTAGAAATTCCATCAATTTATTTTGTTTTATTTAAATTAATTTATTTTTACTTCAATTATGAGAACGGATCAATCGATTTCAGTTTTCTAAATAAGTTGATTCAGAATTTGTAATACCTTTAAAGAGATGTATTATAAGCTAGGGAGTGGATGCCATTTAAAATTTTTAAGTAGATTGATGAGCTGGTGGTAAGGAGGTGACTAACCTAAACTGCAATGATTTTAAACTTTTTTAAACTAGATTTTAAACTTCCCCTCCGATATCTAAATTTATCTGTTTTTTATTTAAGTGTCTAGAGGTCATTTTCCTTATTGTTAAAAGAGATAACGAGGGAGTTTTGAAATAAAAGCATTGTATGTATCCCTTGTATTACTGCCTCTATGGCGTATTAGGCTATCCTACTTTTTAATTCTGTATGAACAACTCAGTCTTCTGGATTAAGTCTGGAAGTGTTGTCAGCAGATATTTATTTGACTTGTTCTTGTCAACTAAAAGGCCTCTCGTCTGGTTATATTTCCAGAAACATAGAGCTTTACTTTCACATTCACTCGACAAGATAACATAGGTAGTAACATTGTTGAGGTAATAAGTAGTTGATTCCTCCTCATTATATTATAAAAATGGAATAGACCAAAGAAATTTATTGTATAGATAATGTTTTTTGTTGTTCACAAAGTTAATTTTATTTAGGCTTACACGCAGGATTTCGTCTGTTAATGATTGAAACACTTATTCTATTATGTACAGTGCCTCGTCAGTTGGATTGATTTTTTTTTTTTCGTTACCCAATCAGATATAGACATTTGCAGTAGTAAACCTTAGTAATTCCAAATACTAGCTCAGATGCTACAAAATTTCTCTTTTCTTCAACCACAGTATCACCTTTCTTATTACCTGCTATTCCCTCTAAAGATTTATTGCAGTTAGATAGTGCTAGAAAGTTTAGAATATCATTTCGATACCAGCTTTGATTGAATCTGGCGTAATAAATTTATTTTAAGGGGTGCCTAATCCCCATCCTCCCCATCACTTATTTGTACAGATAAATATTCTTGGAAAGACAATTTGGTAGCATGCATTCACACTTCGGATTTGTGACCACATATATTCTTTTCCATGCTTCTCCAGTTTTTACTATTTCTCATCATACCACAATAATCAGTTTTCCCTTTGATAATCATAACTAAAATTAGGAGGGTTTGCTGTAGGAGTATGAATTCCACCAATTATACAGACATACAATTCCTCCTGTTTTGCTACTGTTCTACTGTATTACCGTTTTGCATATTTTTGTTCTACATTGCATCTGTGGCCACCAAATCAGAGAGCAATAAGTTATTATGAAGGACGAAGGAAATAGTCACTTTTAGAAATTCTAAACTTCTTCAATTAGTGAATAGCACTAGTGTACTATTCATTTCGTTTCTATCTGCCAAGTAAAAAACTCCCTTATCTTGCCGATAAACGGAGCAGTGTACCTGAACCTAGCCATAAAAAAAAGCTACGGTATATTTTGAGATTTTTTATTTAGCAAATAGCGATGAAATATACTATACTAAACCTACTCTTATAATGAATGCAGTATTTGCAGGATTTACACATACGTATTCTCACGTTTACATGTGACGTTTTACATATTTTAGCACTTTCACTTATTGAGTGAACTAATACTATACAAAGCAGTTAATGCGCTGTGTTTACTATTAATATGTTCCAAGATATCGCAGTACGAAGATCAGTACATTCGTAATTAAAACATCATACGAGGTCTGTCTGGAAAGTATTCGACTTTGTGCTCTAATTTTGTATTTGGCCTGTTGTTAAAAATCGGTATTCATCATTTAGGGGGAACCTTTCTGAGTACCCCTGCCAGGTAGTACGGTGCTTTGAGTCTTTAGCCGACAGTGGTATGCTGTTTAATGAATTTTGTGCGTGTCGAATTTCACGATGACTTTCACGTATCGAATAAAGAGTGCGCATTAAATTTTGCCAAAATCTTGACCATTTGGTCAAGTTATCACAATATATCCACAATATCCTTATCACAACTTACCCAGCAACTTTTTGTAAAATACGGCATTTTTCAGCTTCGCCAGCTTCTATACAGTCCAGACCTGGCTTTATGCGATTGCTGGCTGTTTCACAAATTGAAAAATCCTTTCAAGGGAAGAAGTTTCGATGACGTGGAGAACATAAAAAGAAGACGACGAAGCGGCTGTTAGATATTCCGAAAGTTGAACACAAGGAGTATTTCCGAAAGCGAAAAGATCGCTGGAAGAAGGTTGTAGCTTCTAAAAGGAAGTACTTTGAAGAAAACATCGTCGCCATTGATCATATTTAGCTCTTTCTCTTGCTAAAGCACAAGATTGGATATTTTCCAGACAGACGTCGTATACGTTATATTTTGTAGAACAAAATGCAGAGAAGAGGATTTGTAATGCTACTTACATTGACAAGCCGTGGCATAGGTGATTTAGGATGGTCAATCGATTAAATTCGTAGATCTATTTCATATTTTAAGGCGATATGTCACTTCTGTTTGCAACAGATATTCAATATGAAACCATATGAGTTAATATTTGCAATCCTATAGCAATCACCTTGTTAGGTGGTCACTTAAATTCTGATGACCTCGAACCGTAAATATAAAAAAAGTATTAGCACATTAGCTC
Source organism: Rosalia funebris (assembly GCA_037954035.1). NCBI lineage: Eukaryota > Metazoa > Arthropoda > Insecta > Coleoptera > Cerambycidae > Rosalia > Rosalia funebris. The sequence goes on along the minus strand of JAZFAV010000035.1, from coordinate 13,680,135 downwards.
AATTAGTATAATTAAGATAAAATTATAATTATGAGTGGGTAGTAGTAAATTAAATCTTAATGCGATTAAAATAAAACAGCTAATGTATATATATATATATATATATATATATATATATATATATATATATATATATATACATATATATATATATATATATATATATATATATATATATATACATATATATATATATATATATATATATATATATATATATATATACATATATATATATATATATATATATATATATATATATATATATATATATATATATATATATATATTAATTATAATAAATATAGTAGTCCAGGCTCATAATATTTCGGCTAGGCATAACTTCACAAGTAATAACGGGTGGTCCAACGATAATACACGATGTTAATTGTGAGTCACACTTTAAGGTCAAGATTTTTGCCCAACTTAATTTGACATTTCTTTGTTTCAGTGTTTGACAAATTCAACCATGGAGAGGTATACAATTGAGCAGCGCGTTAAGATTGTTGAAGCCTTTGACGAAAATGGGCGTTCAAATCAAAATGCATTTCGTGCACTTCGTGACTTTTTTGGTCAGCATAATCGACCAAATGTGTCCACAATCGGGAGAATTGTGCGCAAATTTCAGCAAACCGGGTCTGTAGGAAATGTGAAAACACCTGTGCATGCTCGCCCAGTTCGTTCTGCGGAAAACATTGCTGTTGTTCGCGATAGTGTAGCAGAAGAGCCGTCAACCTCGACTCGTCGTCGTGCCCAACAATTGAACATCTCACGAACATCACTGATACGAATTTTGAATAAAGATTTGAATTTACACGCTTACAAGGTTCAATTGACTCAAGAGCTGAAGCCTACTGACCATTTCAAGCGTCGTCAATACGCCGAATGGTTGGTTGAACAGACAGAAGTGAATGGTGACTTTACAAAGAAAATCACCTTTAGCGACGAGGCACACTTTCACCTCAGTGGATTCGTTAACAAGCAGAATTGCCGCATTTGGGCAAATGAGAATACACGAGTAATTGTTGAAAAGCCGATGCATCCACAAAGAGTGACTGTTTGGTGCGGTTTATGGCTGGCGGCGTCATCGGGCCGTACTTCTTCGAAAATGAGGTCGGCCAAGCAGTTACCGTGAATGGTGTTCGCTATCGTGAGATGATAACGGACTTCTTGTGGCCAGAAATTGAGGATATGGACCTGGACGATATGTGGTTCCAACAGGATGGTGCCACTTGCCACACAGCCAACGAGACAATGGCACTTGTGCGCGAGAAATTCAATGGCCGTGTTATCTCACGTCGTGGCGATGTTAATTGGCCGCCACGATCATGTGATTTAACACCGTTGGACTTCTTTCTTTGGGGATATCTAAAAGAAAAAGTGTACGCCAATAAGCCAAGAACAATTCAAGAGCTAAAGGTTGAGATAATTCGGCACATTAACGACATTGAACCTCAATTATGTCTCAGAGTCATTGAAAATATGGACCATCGGATAGAGGTATGCCACCGAAGCCGTGGCGAGCATTTGGCCGATAGTTTGTTTCACACATAATTTTCATAGATCCTTCTATCATAATAAAAAATATTAAGATAATTCTCTGAAAACTTTTTGTTTTATTTACAATTAACATCGTGCGATTTGGTTGGATCACCTTTTATTTTTAATTAAAAGTAATAACACTCTCAAAACTATTTTATTAAAGAAAAATATTGGTAACAGGAATAAAATATAAACTTTTAACTTAAATATGATGAAATATTACTACGGTTTGATGCGTCAGTGACAAGTTTGTTAATAAAGAACTTTAAGAATCGCGGTTCGAAATAGATCGGCCGCTTAATCAAAACTGTGTTATCATCTTTACTAACAATAACAGCTTTAATTCTGGCAGGCCTTGTATCTACCAGCTTAGTGCACTCTTCAGGAAGTGTATTGTTTCTTTCAATTTCTTGCAATTTGGTGCGTAGATCGTTAACTGAACGGGCTGGATATTTGCGCAAATGTTTTTTCATTTTATGCTACAATGTTTCTATTGCTGAGAAATCTGGACTGCTAGAGGGATATTCCATAACAGGAACATTATGTTTTTTAAACCAATTATTGGTATTAACAGCAATAAACTGTCTATCAAAATTTGTTATTATTTTCTGCTGTCACAGTACCATCCACGAAATGCAATTTTCCTACGCCCATACCACTCATACACCCCAGACCATAATAGATGCAGGGAATTTCACTTTCCTAATCAAACAGTCAGGATGATAAGTTTCCTGTGGTGTTCTTTGAACGCGTTTTCTGGTATCACCTAAACAGATTTCAAATTTGGATTCGTCACTCCAAATTACCTGGTGCCATTGTTGTAAAGTCCAGTGCCTATGTTCTCTGGCCCACCGTAACCGATTGATTTTCTGTCACTTAGTTAATAGCGGCTTTTCTTTTGCTTTAAGGAGAAACTGGTAAGTTCAAAAGCAAAATGTAAAGAATCAAACTTTACCTTATAAAATTTATATCCTATTTTCTTTATTGATCGTTTAGTTATGGATACAGAAATATTTTTCCAATGGTTTGCCTCCATAGTACCATAATTCCCTCTGCGCTGGATCATCGGTTTGCTACAATCATCTTCAGAACATGTTAATTGAAGCGTGAAATTTGGGATGGCCGACCAGTTTTTTTCCTTTGGGTTGTGTATCCAGTTTTTTATACAAGTTGATAATGTGAACGGCACTGTAAATTTAGGCAGCGAATACATAGCAGACACTTTCCGAGCTGAAATTCCCTGTTTATTTGCATTAACAATTGATGTTCGCATATCGTCACTGCCAAGTCACGTACCATTTTTTTTTAGAAAATTGAAAATTATATCAGACGTGTCCAAAACACACATTATAATATCCGTTTCACTTTGACAGGAACTAAGATTCTATTCTGTTTGAAAATGCTGCAAACGTGTAGCCTATTATGCATTTCAGGAACTGACCCAACTATTCTGAACCGCGAATCTTAATATTTTTTATTAACGATCTTGTCACTGACACATCATAACGTAGTAATATTTCACCGTGTTTTAGTTAAAAGTTCATACTTTGTTCCTGTTATCAATATTGTTTTTTAATAAAATAATTTTGAGAGTGTTATTACTTTTATTTAAATATATTATTTGTAAAATTATGTCTGGCCGAACTATTATTATACGAGTATGAGCTTGTGCTCGTATAATTCCATTCGATATTAATCCTTTTCATAGATACTTGGGCAATATAAATAGTATTAAAATCCATGTCGACACAGTATACAATGACGGTATACAATGATGTTTATCTAACATCAATGAATTGAAGAACACGATATACAATTAAACACATCAAATCGACTTGGTAAGTGACATACCTATTGGGAATTGTACTGAAAATACCGATATTTTTTTGGATATATATTAAAATGTTATACCGTTACTATACCGAAAAAGGGAGAAGCCGACAAATGCGAGAACTTTAGAACGATTAGCCTAACTTTCCACGCGTCAAAAATCTTAACCAGTATAGTGCAGAAGAGGATGGAAAATAGAGCGGAGGAAATACTAGGAGAAGACCAATTCGGGTTTAGGCGAAATAGGGGAACTCGCGAAGCTATTCTGGCGCTAAGAGTAATGTTAGAGAAAACAATAGAAGAAGAAAAGAACGCTTATATAGGATTTGTAGATTTAGAAAAAGCTTTTGATTATGTAAGATGGGAAAAAATGTTCGAGATATTAAAGAGCGCGGGAATGAAGTATAGAGATAGGAGAGTAGTACAATCTATACAAAGAGCAAACTGCTGTTATAGAAGTAGAAGGGGAAAGAAGGGAAGTAGATATTAGGAAAGGAGTAAGACAAGGATGTACGCTATCACCACTAATTTTTAATCTGTACATCGAGGAGGCGATTAATGTCGTAAAAGATAGAGCGGATTTCGGGATTAAAGTACAGGGACAGAAACTAAAAATGCTGAGATTCAAGGATGATATAGCAGTATTAGCATTTAGTAAAGAGGAATTGAAATCAGTGTTGAACGAAATGGAGACAGTGTTGACAGAGGAATACGGAATTAGGGTGAATAAAAACAAAACTAAAGTGTTAGTGTGCATACAGCTCGAGAGCAGAGCAAACACTAAAGTACAAATTAATAATAATAGTAATAATAATAAATAAACTTAGAAAAAAGAGAGATATTTTTGAAAACGTATGTATGGAGCACGGCACTATACGGTTGCGAAACCTGGACGGTAGGGGAAGCAAGTAGGAAGAAATTAGAAGCTTTTGAGATGTGGTGTTATCGAAGAATGATGAATATACCGTGGACTGATAGGGTTAGAAACGAAGAAGTATTAGAGAAAGTCGGCGAGAAAAAAAGTATGTGGAAAAACATAAAGAAGAGAAGAGATAGAATGGTAAGCCACTTACTGAGACATGGCAGAATATTCCGCGATATTTTGGAGGCAGAAATAGGAGTGAAGAAAGGCAGAGGTAAGCCTAGATTAGACTACTGCTCGCAAATAGTAAGGGATGTAGGTTGTAGCACAATTAGCGAAATGCGTAGGTTAGCACATGATAGGAGAAACTGGAGGTTAGCGTCCAACCAGTCTTAGGACTGATAACCTCATGATGATGATATTAAAATACTGAAATATATTGAAAGAAAAACAAAGTACATGTTTTACAATTAAATTTTTAATGAATTCTAAATTAAATAGTCATTCTGTCATAATGTTGGCTTATTAATGGATGTTTTATATTTATACAGACTTTAATGAGGCATTACATCACGCAGGTCCTTTTGACTTTATTTTATATGGGCCAAGACTATTAACCCTTTGTGTCCTAGTGGGACGTAATAGGTTCAGTAAATGTTTTCCCCAATATATCTTGCATTACAGCATTTAACTCATTTCGGTCACGAAGGGACTATGAAGTATACTTTAGAGTACTAAGAATCCATATTAAATTTGTTACATAATTCGCACGATCGAATATAACATCTAATTTGTGTAGCCTATTGTGATACACACTAACATTGAGTGAACATTATTGTTGTATTTATCAGATTTACATTATAAATTCATCTGGTAAGTAGAGTTTCATGAATTAATTATTACTATAGTATAAGTTAAGCTACATAAGTAAATAACGACTATGCATAAAAATGTAAAGAAAATTGTGTTAAAACCTATTTTAAAGTTGCAAGTCCTCTCAGAACTAGAACGTTCTAAAGTTGTAATATATATATATATATATATATATATATATATATATATATATATATATATATATATATATATATATATATATATATAATATATATATATATATATATATATATATAAATATATATATATATATATATATATATATATATATATATATATATATATATATAAATATATATATATATATATATATATATATATATATATATATATATATATATATATTACTTTAATTTTGTTTTGATAATATCTTTACATAAAGAAGAATATACATACAATAAAATAAATAATAGATTGACAATATCGTCGATATCTTACCAACAGAGTGCTCCTAGCTGAAACAGAAATAGTTGCTCTAGAGTTAAATTACCTTTGGAAAATAATCTAGAACCTGATAAGAACAATAGTCATATAAAGAAAACACTAAATGTGCCTACATTCTTACTCGACACTGGTATATTAGAGGAAAAATTTTCACATTTAGTTAAAAATGATGAGAATCTAAAGGAAATGTGGCGCTAATTGAAGGAAATAGAAGACAGATTACCACAATTAAAACAATAATAGTTGAAATTGAAGGAAAATGGAAAAAGAAAAATATGTTGACTCCGCTGATAGATTACGCCACACCTAATATGTTGAGAGGACGGAAAGGGAATGATGACATAAACTTTCTTTCGGTGTTTTAGATATAACTTGTGTATACTTTTGTAGCATATAATAAACACAGAAGAATTAGCATGGGTTCGATGAGTTATTGTAACAGCACAGTAAACACAATAAAGACGACAGTCTTTACAATCAGTCTACAGAGCAGTACACGAGAAAGTCCTCAAACTACGACATAATCTTTTGGTATAAAAAGAAGAATATATAATGACAGTATGCTTAATGATATTTGATTAGGAAAATATTAAAGAGGCACATGCTATTAACGTTCACCAATTGGCTTTGAATGTAGACCTCACTCAAAATGTACTTTATGTATGTCTTCTTGAGTGTTGATGAAAACGTCCAAAATTAATATTATTTTAATAAAATCTAGATATAGTTACATTAGAGCCCATCTGTTGACTAAGGAATAAAAAATATTTTACAATTATTGACACAAAACGATAAACTTATATTAAGAATCAAACATGTATTCGAAAATGTTGTTATCATGGGATACAAGGGGTATAATACTCAAATAAAAAAGCAAATATATATTTAATCCTATTACCAATGTAAATTTACTATTATTTGAGTATTCAGTGGTTTGCTTCCATTTGATGAAATAAAGAAAAAACAGGACTTAGAATATCCGAACAAACACGTATATATCACCTCAAAAGTAGTTGGTTCTAAGTAATTATATATTAACTACATAGATTAGAAATATCAATATTCATGTGCTAGTGTAATATTATTACCAAATACAGTTTTACGATTTTAAATGGTAAAAGTAATGTTAAAGTAATTTTAACACATCTATTATGATACTTAGACAATGGTTTGAATGATTACACTTATGAAATAAGAAAACAAAAGGAACATACTTTCCTTTACCCTCCTCCTCAGTAATGGTAACGGGAGCTAAACTCCTATAAGGTTTATAAATAATAGATAGCTGTTTTATTAATTCAAGAAATATAAGTCTTCTCAACAGATTTTAAGTTTAACTGTAATTTCACTGCAAGCAAAATCCTTGTGAAATTGTATTTCACATGTATGTATGTACATAAATAAATAAACTGCAATTAATGGCAGCGTATTATTTTCCAATATCAATAAATGGAAAATAATGTTCTAAATCTGAAAACACTGACATAGATCTGTTGATTGTAAAAGGACAAAGTCAATTTGTTATCAAAATTTCGTACTAGGTTTCTGTAAAGTATTTGAAATAATTTTTTAATTAAATTTAATATGATTATAACAGTAGCATTAACATATACAAATTTAGAAAAAGGTACAACTGTATGGGCAGAAAAACTGTATGAGATGAACTATTAAAGCGTCAATACAATCGAAAATGGTAGGCACGTTTCTTAATTCTCTCATGGTTTTTCATTTTCAGAAAGATATATAAAACCCATATACTATAATAAGTTTCATCCCTTTTACTAGGTCTATTTTTAATTCTGGGTTAAAATCGAAAGAGACAATACATTACATTTTTCAATAATTGTAAATAATACACGATTAAGAATTTTTTCAGTATCTGTTATATGTATTGTATATATTAGATGTATCTATTATTTGTATATTAGAGTGCGATTCTATTAATCACATGAAAACAGATATAATAACTGTACGTTTATTTAAGAAGCATAATAGAATAAGTGTCAAGCTCTCTCCTCCGGAAATGATATGGCGACCTACAGTATTTTCCTACACATAAATCTGCAAAACTATTATACGGATTTTAATCCGAGGTGACTACCTACCTAGTACAGTAGGAATTCTATTGGGCGTCCATATTAAGGATGCTGCGTATGCGTGTATTTGTCTTCATCGCTGTATGTAATCTTCCCATTGGCAACCTGAAGTAGGTAAAGCACTGTAGCATAGTACGCACTGTAGGTAACGAATATCCATTACGTATATCTAATTGTTATCCCGGTTATCATCATTATTAGTTATCCCGTTTCGGCGCCAATCCTTCGTTTCCAGAAATTGATTTACATAGCAGTTATTATTACCTATTTATACCTTAAATATTCTGTACCATATTATAGTGTCCGATTATTTATGGCTATTCTATTTTTATTTTTCTTTCTTTAGTGGTTCACTGATACTTACCTTATATTAAAATAATTATAAAGTTAGTTTCTAAGTTTCTATTTCTCGTCAAGTTAGTTGGTGTTGCTATTATTTTTCCTTTTATTTTTTGTACTGCCTTTATGACAGTACCCCAGTTTTATCTCGGTCTTTCTCTTCCCCCTTTTCCCGGTACTCTAGCTTCCAATACCTACTTCACTGGTCTCGTGTTCTGTATTCTTTGGAAGCCCCACTAACCTAATTGTTGACTTTCTATATATTGATGTATATCTTTCAATCTGTAGATTTTTTCTTATATTTTTGTTTGTTATCTTGTAAATTTTTGTTGCTTCTCTGACACTTTTAATATACTTTATTTGTAATGTTCATAATTTGCTTTTTATCACTTTTCCAGAGTCTATGTCTTGCATTCAGAAGTCAGCATCGATCTGTATATTGATCTATATACGTTGAATTTTGTTTTTCTTGAAACTTATTTTTCCTCTTCTTGTTTACGTTCTTGTTTATAAATATATTGTTTAATATGGTAATATATTTTTTGCATCTCTTTCAGTCGGTTAATGATCTCCTTCTTTTGATATCCATTATTTTGTGTTTCTACGTCTAACTATTAAAATATCTGCTCAATGCTCCTTTTCTCCTATTACCATCAGTCATATTTTAATATAAATGTTTTAATACCAAATACCAGACAGAGTATTTTGGGGTCCCTTACAATTACTTACATCAAATATCGAGGTTATCATCCGTCTTCATACATAAATTTTGTGAAATTACCCTACTACACGTTTTATAAATAAACCCATATTTATACACAAATCTGAAAAATATGACTTGCAATAAATCTTTTATTACTCTTATAAATTTTGTACCAGAAAGTTGAATTATGTAATTCTAAATTCTTTGTTATATCCAGAAGTACGCTCTCTTTGTTTATCGTACTAAAACAGGGGGGCGCAAGGTGTAAGTATTCAGTAAACATGCCTCAATTAAAACATTTTCATGTGATGTAAATCAACGTTAGCTTTAATGTAAATTCCTAAGGGTGGGAGCCATTTCTCCTTAGATACTGCACTCTGGAGAACCGGCACAATAAACTTGAAACTTTAAAGCCAAATAGAACTGACTCCGTTATGTTTTATGAGTGGACTGCTTCACTCTATGCTGGACCTTCAGCCAACCTCGGCTTTCAAAGCAAAATTCTTATCCTGTCCCCGTCGTAAGTTTCCTTTAACCCTGGCGCGGACGTTGTCGGTGTAGTGTGGTGGATATGTGAATGTGTTACTTGATTAAGCCAAAGAGATTGAAACTTACAAGTCTATGTTAGTTATTTTCACTTCTCATTCAAACACACAACTAATAATGAAATAAACAGTTTTAAAATCTTAAAATGGACTTTTCCGCAGGTGGAACATCTCTGTCTCGAAATTGAGTGGCCGAGAAAAAATAAACCAACATATAAATGCAGAATATGTTTTTTTATGAGACAGTTTTACTTTTTTCAAATAGTCCACCATCGTGCTTTCTCATGACCCATGGACAGGGTGTGGTGTGTCCTATCCACCTCAAAATCAATAGATGTTGTCTGGTAGATGTTCCTAATCGGAATCAGTCGAAACCCGATCGATCTGACACGACCTAATTGAGTGCTAAAAAAAAATTCTCAAATAATCCACCATTGTACTTTCTCATGACCCATGTACATAGTAGAGTGTGTGACATCGACCTCAAAATCAATAGGTGTCGCCTGGGAGACGTCCCCGATCAGAATCAGTAAAAACTCGATCGGTCCGACACGATTTAATTGAGTTATCATACTAACAAGAATAAATGCCGACGACAACGACACACACAGCAAAACATTTTTAAAAACCATTTTTTTGTTTTTAGGCCGTAAAACGAAAAATTAACCCAAAAAATTTTGTTTTTCAATTTTTCTTGACACGATTATATTACTTTTTCACGTATAGTGGAGTGCGGAAAAGTAAAAAACCATGATATTCGTAAATCGTTTATTAAAATGGGGGGCTGCATTAAAAGTCAGAATGCGCGAAGAAATTCAAAAAATTGCACCAGCATTATGTCAGCAGTGAGTTATCGAAAATTTTAGGTCACGCCTTGAGGAGTTACAACGACATGGGGGAATGCGCTTTGACGATCTTATTTGTCATACATAACTTTCCCTAGAGTGTAAATTTAAATAAAAAATAGTAAATGTAAATATTTTTTAATAACCCAGTTTTATACACCCAAAAAGAGGAAGACGTTCCAAGGCACCTGTTACTTTCAATTATTAAATAATCAATTAATTGAAATATAAAATAATTATAAGGGGTTTTTGATTTAGCTGCCATTTGTTTTGATAGTCTCGTTTCCTGATCGTTACATTATGTTGTCGCTCATCTTATTAAAACTGAATATATTTACCATTATCGTACGATATAACGACCAGCAGCTTTTCACCTTAGGTCCTATATAGCGTTGACTTAATTTTTAACTGGTTGTAATATACCACACATACAAATAAAAGTTAACAGGAGAACTCAGAAACTCTTGAGATTTATTTATTGGTATAGGCATTTTTTGTATTGTTCCGAGTTGTCGTTTAGAATATATCAATTTGAAAATTGCATTCGACATTCTCATATTCAAAAAATTAGCTATGTTCTGCTGACATACTAAAGCTGAGTATTCATGTTCTAATAATAATATATACACCAATTGCAATAATATCGCAATATTGCATTATTTAAAAAAAAAACACACAAGGCCTAGTCTTTAGCTAAACTGCGTATTTCTAAAAGGCCAAAATATGTAGGGTAGATGGAAAAAGCAAGAAAAGGGATGAATTTAGGAGAAATAATAGAACACCTAATTCTTTACGACTTGTACTAATATGGAAATAACAGTTTCCATATTAGTACAAGTCGTACACCAGCCAGACAGCCAGAGAATATAACAGTTTCATATGATTTTTCTATCACAAATGAATTCAGACTAAGAAGCTTGAACTTGAACTTATTTATACTTGAAAACTTGTATATTCGTATCATTAATTAGCCAATTGTTAGATATAATAGTTATTATATATTTTATAACGTTAAATTAAATAATAGAAAAAAAATATACTATACGAATTAATTATTCAAATAAAGGGTTAAAAATAGTATCCAGAGCCACGACGTTTCATTGGCATATAACGTGACATTTCGTCAGGTACTAAATATGTAAACCTGCCAATAGAACTCTGACCGACAGCAGGCTATAATGTCACAGGATGTACATAAATTACTACCATATAGATCGGTTTTTGTATATAAGTTTTGGAGGAAAATGGGTTCAATTTTGACATCCACTGAATATTCGACTAATGTTAGCCATAGTTAGTTTAATTAGAATGCATTGAAATTTTCCTGAGCCATAAGAAATTTAAATGGTTATTCAGGTGGGATACGAATATATGCGATATTTATTAACATCGTTATATCAACATTTTTCTTGAACAAATTCATAGCGTTAATACATTTTTGATGTTATAATAAACAAATTCATAGCGTCAATTCATTCTTATTGTTATAATAACAACCACAATAAATTTGTTCGATATTTGTAGATTAGAGGAGAAAGTCCTCTCAAATTGGATTTTTGTATAACCAACCTAACTATTGTCACCTACATATTTATTAATTATTATTAACCCGATAGACTACAAACAACATTAGAATAGACAAGACACATGTCCTCACAGATCAAAAGGGCGAGATATATGTAATGGTTACACCCGAGACATTTTAAAAAAGTCAGTTCTACTTTATTCATGTTATTGAACTATACTGAACTTTTGGGACCTCAGTTGACTTGCATAGAGAATAGAGCATCCCTAGCTTGAAACTACTTTAAATATATTAATTTAAATTACTTTTTATCAAATTGTAAGTAGAATTTAATGTCAAATCCATGCAGAGTTTTTTTTCTAAAGTCAGTACTGCTGCTTTAGGTAAATTTTGGTATACCATAATTAATCTTGATGGATATTTTATAACTCTATAAGTGAATTTGTATGTTAAAGTAAATCTAAAATCTTTTAAATTTACTAGTTTACATGTAATAACATTGCTCTATTTTCCCATGTTTTAGTATCTTGTAAAACTTATGTGATGCACAAATTTAAAAATAGAAAAAGAAAACATCCCATTAATAGTGGATAATTATTTTTCTATGAGAGGAACTAATTTTTATCCTGCAGAGTGATCTTCAATAGAAAAGTTACTGTAGAAGGCTACACGATAGTCATCCATTGACATATTTATAATTAATATTATAATATTGCAATTATAATCTTAAAGACGGGTTACATTCATTTAAGTATGTATTGACTCACATTAAACCTACTAAATCAGGTCAGTTAGTAACAGTATGTGACTTGGTTCACAGATACATTGGACTATCTGATATATTAGTAGAATACACTTCATATTCAATTCATAGGACATCTTTGTAGAAATCTACAAATGTATTTCGTCAAGGGATTTAGTAAAGCATGTAAAAAATATAAGTCTATATTCTACATAATCGTTAATATGTAAAATTTGTGTTTTAATATAAAATTTAGGTTATAGATTAAATTAGAGAATATTAAAGAGAAACTTGGAACTGAGAATAAAAATCCCCATATCCGAAGATATAAGCCCAAACCCCTTGAATATAAATATTCAGTGTTATTGAGTTCTGGTCAGTTCTTAAATCAGATCATACAACTATACTATTGTTATAAATACTGAAAATATATTATTAAAACATATTGTAAATACAATTGATTATGAACAAATGACGATGAATCCTAATTCACTAGGGAATTCATGAGAATGTTATCGACTCCACAAATAATAAATAACATATCTCCATAGTATACAGCTCTTACAATACATTAATACAACTGTGAAAAAAATTACATTGAAATCAATAAAGGGTAGGAATTATTTAATGAAACAATTTGAGTAAATTACAATATTAGTTTTTACTGGGTTCGGGGAATATATAGTTTGCTTAAAATATTGAGAAATAAAAAAATATCGAATTACGCAATTAGGTCTGGCACTCATCGTCAAGATCTAATAATGACAGATTAGTTGTTAACTATTTGAGGTTAATAGAATGCTACTTAATATTAAGGTCAATTTAGACTATGTTTATATACAATATCGGTACCATTTAAAATATGAGAAAAGAACAGTCAAAGTTAATTGAAACACTCATCATATTGGATAATTCGTATTTAAAATAAATAGAAGTGCAAGTTTAATGAGGAATGAATAATTTGAATTGGTTGGAAATATTATTACGTGAGAATATATATATATATATATATATATATATATATATATATATATATATATATATATATATATATATATATATATATATATATATATATGTATATTTCGGAGCAATGGACTGATTTAGAAGATCTAATTTAACATTGGCATATAGCTTATAGTTATGAGGCAAATAATCATTATTCAATGATAAATTTGCTACCTCTATAGAAGGTTAGTTACGTTGGTAGATATGAACAACGTATAGAATACAGAGATTCTTTTATTGCACTTCCATTAATTGGAATTACTGTACATTATGTTTGCACTGATGCAGGACATAATTTTGCTTCGAGTAGACGTATATTATATCTTATACTTAAAAACACTCATGTCATACCAACCAATTATGCACTAAGAAACTATGCGATATAATTACAATTGCAGTTACAAAAGAGGCCAATAGCGCTACAATAAAATAACATTTGTGATTAAGTAAATCAAAACATCAAATTTATCTGAGCTTCATTATTGAATAGCAAAAATATCGTAAAGTAAATTTTATTTTACAATACAAAAATTATTAGAAACAAACGTAGCATCAATAATCTATTGTAAAATAAAATAAACAGTTTTAAAACCTTAAAGCGGAGTTTTCTGCACGTAGAACATCTCTATCTCGAAATTGAGTGGCGCAGAAAAAATAAACCAACACATAAATACAGAATATGCGTTTTATGCGACAGTTTTCATTTCGTTTTGGTTTTTAGGCCGAGAAACGAAAAATAAATCCAAAAAAAATGTTTTTTTTCAATTCTTCTTTACACGATTACATTACTTTTTGGCGTATAGTGGAGTGCGGAAAAGTAACAAAAAGACACATTTAGTTGTGTGAGTAAATCGAGGTGTTAGAAATAAATCACATTTTAGTTCAAAACATGTTCAATTTGATTTCCACCCCCATTAATATGGTGTTAAAAATCTTGTTATATGGTTTTTCTTTAATCATGCACAATACTGGTCCGATATGCTTCTAGATCTTTGTTCTATACATCTTCACAATCTATAGGTTGTATAGTATAAATAAGGTTTTTCAAATTTTCTCAGAGGAAAAATCTAATGGTGGATAAAGAAATGTATCGGTCTACATCATTCAATTCACCATTTTGGGAATGTTAGTGGCGGAGAAGAGTCCAATTAATCCAATTGTTCTTTTTATAAATAAATTTTTATTTATAAAAAAAAACAATTGGATGAACAATTTCTCTTTGGGATTATACGAACTGAGTTATGATTTTTACGTAGAAAATGTGGTTCTTCGATTTTATAATACGAGTTATTTGCGTATTCATTTGGTTGAAAACAAAATTATTCGAAAAGAAATGGTTATAATAATTTCCTTGTATTTGTATATATAAAATGGATTCATAGAATGTATAAACTGCATTTCTTTAATATTAAGAAATATATTTTTATGTTATAATAATATGTTATACAATATTTTATTGAATTAAAAAAATAAATTTATATATTAAGTATAAAGATGAAGCGTTTGATTTATTAAAACAATATTAATTAAAACATAGTTTACTGTCTTAATACACATACTTTATTGTCCTATTGAAAGGATTTCTTTTAAGCAAAAAACATTTATGTGAATCAAAGGATCCTTTTCCTTTGTGTATACACATATCGAGCGCATCTGTTGTTTCTGTGCCGTTCTCGATAAATCATTTACATCTGACGTGTATGTCGACATGCTCCTTGCATGTCAAAATATAAGTCGGATGTATGTAAATACGGAAACAT